>WBMY01009391.1:34372-108906 GCA_013397315.1 Donacobius atricapilla
TGCAATTATTATTCCTGCAAGGATTCCAACTGCAACGATGATTCCAATAATTATTCCAACCAGCGCAATTGTTCCCAGACCACCTGGAAGGAGAAATTGGGAATGTTAGTATGTATCTCATGGAGACCATGCATTAGAGGCTACTGATAGACCTGGTGTTGTTCTGCTCTTGTTCTTTCCTCGGGGAAATTCCTTACTAGCTTGTGAATTCTGAAGTCGGTTGGGATGTTCAGCAGCCTGCAGGCGTGTCTTTGGGCTGAAGGGCTCCGTGTGGATGTGGATGTGGATGTGGATGTGGAGACAGTGACCAGGTGAAGCAGGGAAGGCAGCCCAGGGAGCAGGCTGTGCCTCCCCTGAAACTTCTACTTAATGGAATAGGCAGAGGAAGGGCTGCTGGAAGGGGAATTGCCTGGCAATTATGTTCCCCCTTGTCTTTATAAGCAAAACTTCACTTTAATACCTTCATTGGTTGTCTCTGGCTCCCCACTCCGGTCACCTGTAAAGCCAGAAAGACAATAATTACTCACTCTGCTTTGTACAGAGTGTTGCCTTCCAAATTGAAAGGCTATATCCAAGGTAAACTTTTATTGACTTTGTCACAATGGTTTGAGGTTGTTCTTTTGATAGAAAGTGAGCAAATGAAGTTTGAGAGAGTATTTGAGATATCCAGGTATCGTTTAGCAGATGGCGGTAGAACTTTGATATGTAAAAATAGAAATTAAAGGGATTTTTACCATCAACGCTTTCTGTGTTAACTTCATAAGCAGTAGCATTTTCAATTTCTCCATCCACGATAAAAGTACTTTCTGTAGTCTTCAGGTCTCCAAACTGCAAGAGATTTGTTACATAGTGTAGTCCTGTGGGCAATGACAAGCATTGGGGGGGAAAGGGGGAAAAGAAAACCTCAGTACATTCAGTCTACATGTACAACGTAGCATTTAAATTTCTTGGTCTGTCAGGAGTGGATGGTGTTTTAGCTGTCACCTCTCACGTTTGACGTTGAGTACAGTGACCAAAACAAACCAAGATAAACTGGTTTGTCTTCCCAGCTAGAGGCTTTCTACATCGGATCTCTTGGTAGGACAGCAAAGGGTGTAGCAGGCTGCAGAATTCTGCAGACCTGCCTTTTTTCAGTGGGTTTTTGTGAAGTAGTTTTTGAGTTTAGTTTCACTGAAGCTGTGTGAGTGACACTGACTTGGAAGAGGTGGGAGGTGGCAGTGAAGAAGAAGTTAGCATAAAGGATCTTCTATTTAGCATTATATACTCACCGCTGTTGCTAATTCTTCATATTCTGTGTCATTTCTGTCTCTGAAATCAATTGTTGCACTTTCTTCTCCTTCTAGAAATGAGCTTGCTGAATAAAATTTTAGAAAATGAGTCAGGATTTTACTTGGTAGTCACATGTTCTGGCTCCTCTGACAGATAAACTTTGTTAAACGTGACCTCTGTGTAGTGTTCTGTCTCCCTGACCTTGCCTACATGGGAATGGGAAATTATTTGGAATAAGTTTGAATTCTGTTATACTCTTGTCCAAAGCAGTAGGACAAAAAGCTGAAGTACCCATCACTAAGCTCTGGTACAACCTTGAAACATACTGGTTACTGACATTTTGTCCAAGAAAAGATTTCATTTTTTATTAAGAAAAGTTTCTCCAAAGTGGATGTGATGATTCTATGTTTCAAGCTAAGCATTAGCTTAATATTGGGATAGATTGCTCCAAACATCTTCCGTTTTCTAAAATAGTCAAAGCTTTCTCCCATCTTTCAGCTCAGACCCAGCTGCAACCTTTATTTTTAGAGCTGCCATCAATGCTTATGGGTGCAGCCATAGTTTGGAAAAATTTCTACACAAATCAGTCACACAAAAATTTCTACACAAATCACTTTCCTAAAGTTGCAAACCTCAGTTGCCATAATTTCAATTTTTTGATAACAACNTTTAGATTTTGGCCCACACAAAGTGGGCTACACACAGTGCTGTTAATTTACAAACACATCCAGGATTCATCAGTAGGGAAATGAGCCGGAACAAGGCAGAACAGCAAAGACACGGCTGTGTGGAGATAACTGGCGGTACCAAGAATGTGCTGAAAACCCAAGTTATCGTTTAATCCAGTTTCGTGCTGATTCATAAACCGGTGAGAGGTAGAGTGTGACGTTGATGTGGTGTGAGAGCCCGGGGGAGTTGGGGATTCCTGGGGGCTGCAGAGCCAGGTGAGGCTGCTTGTCCTGCTGCCGCCTGGGGCACCGAGGTCCTGCTAATTCCAATACCAGCACTGAAACTTAAGCAAAGAGCTAACAGTAGATGTTCCGAGCAAGTACCTGAGGCAAAAAAAGCACCAAAAACTTCTGAAAACTTCTTTCCTGTATTCAAAATGTGCATCTCCTACTTATCAAAGCAACCAGATCAGAAGGAGGACAGCCCTTCACAGCAGTTCTTTTAAAAAATGAAAATTACTGTGCCATTTGAATGTCTTAGGTATGATAAATAGTCACAATATCTTTGTCTTATTAAATTGTAACACTGTTTCTACTAATTACACTTTTTATTTAGCGACCTAAAAACATTCTCATCTCCTCTGCATATGAAGTTAGACAATTTCTGAATACTTAGATTGGTTCCAAATACTTTTTATGGGAAACATTACTACGTATCCTAAATGCACCCTACTTGTTTTATATATGATATAGAGGCAAGTAAACACCTTTTGTTCTGTGTCTGAAATTAGAAAGGATGGACATTTTGCTTGATAGCAATCAAAAATGAAAAAAAAAAGGGTAGAATCTCTTTGGATCAGATGTGCAGATATCACTCAGAAATTGTTTTTCTTTAATTGTGAGTTCCATTTAATAGTTGTACATTTTTACCTGCCTCTCTTAATCTAAAAATGTTATTTCAAATAAAAAAGCCAATATTTCATTTTAAAATTGGTAAAAAATATACTGGCAGCTTAAAGGAATTTTTTTATGCAGAAAATGAATGATTTGCCATTGAGCAAAAAAACCCCTCTGGTTTTGCTCGAAACTCTTGTTTCGATTCTACTGGAAACTTTCAAATATTTTTCCTTTGCTCCCAAAACTGTTTTCTGAATCGAACTAGAAAATTTTTATCCATCTCCACCAATGTAAGACAGAGCTTTGTCTTACACTGAACCAAACTTAGATTTCCAATTCCATATGTACTGAAGTAAATAGAATTTTATATTTCTGTATCCTTATAAGACTGGATACAGATACAGTTTCTATTTAGGAGCTAAAATGGTGTGCAGGTAGTACTTTGGGCAATAGTAGATGGAGAAACTATATTCATTATGTCAACATGAGGCCAAGTATAGCGGCTAATTAAGCCAGTCAGAGTCCCAGAAATCACTTTATAATCCATGGAAAGACTAGAACAGGGTAAAGCAGAGTTCCAAATTAGATGGTAAAATCATGGTTTGGTCATTTTTGATTGAAATACCCCAGGTATTGTGGAGGTAGCATAAAGGGGGCTGGCTTTTTGTTGTGTATTTAGACACCCTCTAAATATCAGTGTGATTTAAGATACAGCATTATTTTATAATCCTTATTATTTTGCTTATAAAATTATATCTTTAAAATACAATATCGTGATGTATAATCATGGCTATGGAAATGTTAGGTGTGAACAAAGAAATAGCAATAGAACTCAGCAACACAAATATGTATGGATCAGTTGGCCTTGTAATCCCAGTCAGAACTGGAGAAACATCCTTTATTCACTGGTTGAAAATAAGCACAGATGGAGAAAACCAATTACTAGAGGAAAATCCCCAAGTAGAAGGTGAAATAAATTTTGTATGTTAGCAACAAGCAGCTTATTGGGAGAAGCTGCTTATGCTGCTGGCATGGCAGTAGCTTTCAGCCCTGAAAATTGCCTGATAGTGAAGGCAGGAAAGGAAAGAGTGTCACACAGCAAAGGCGTAGAAAATTAGTGAATGTCACACAGCCAAGGTGTAGAAAATTTGTGAATGTCACAAAGAATCACAAAATAATTTTTCTTTGTGTGATACTTGTGGCAGGTGCTTGGCCATGAGTGGCATGTAGAAAAACTGTCCCAGCGCCTTTGCCCTCTCAGTACTGTGATTGACAAAAGGAGGTGGCCCAGATTAATCTTGCCTAATTTTAGATTCTTAATAAAGGCACCTAAATAAAGTGTCTGCTTGCCATTATCTTCTTTTATAGTCTGTAGGGAAAAAAATAAATACCTCTAGAAGATAATTCAGCTCACCTGAGATTTGGGTCATCCTTGGGAGTGCTGCCTCTCCTTAACTGCAAAGGGAAACTGAAATGTGGCTCCCCTATGAGCTGCCCAAAGCTCAGACTGATCTGGTTTCCGTCAGCCTGAAGGTCCTGCCCCAGCCCTGCTCAAGCTGAGGTTCTGTATTTGGTGCAGAATCGTCCCTAGACTCTATTTCCAAGTTCATTTTAAACTGACAGGGGAGGTGGCTGGGTGGTGGTTAGATACTACCAAACTATTACCCACAGAAAGGTTGGGAGGCAATTTATTATCAGTGTTCTGCATTTGTAGGAAGGAACACTGGGCAGCTCTTTGTCGAAGAACGTCATCATGAAGTTAAATATTGAAATGAAGTTGGGGGACACCCCTGAACTTTAAGCTTTTCACTGTACCCAGAACAAGGCTCTGCACCACTGACATCAAAGGGAATGTAAATGGGATTTAAGGGGTGTGTGCTCGTGTCATTTCTTGGTTTCATCTGATGTGGGCCAAATACAGCAAGAGTCAGGGCTAAGCGGTGCTTCTGCATGTGTTCTTAATATTATCGTAGAGGAGGTTGTAAATAAAAACATTACCTCACAGTGCTGGGGCTGTCTCCAAGGAGCCTCCTCTGTTTGCAGCTATACGTTGCTGCAGATGGGAATTAATCATTGCATCCCTTCCTGCCAAAGTTCCAGCTGGGAGCCCTTCAGTTCAAAGTCCCAGCTGCTCTCAGGCTGCAGCTTCTCACACCAGGACAAAATTTGATGTCTTTAAAAGTTTAATACCACTTTGAAAACCTCCCATGCTTAAGCATGCTATGACTCACTCCGGGGAAGCTGAGCTCGCTAGGTCCATGCACAGAGTGACAGTTTGCTAGAGAAACCTCTGAGGGCTGCTGTCAAAGCACAGTGCTTGTGTTGGAAGGGACAGGGAGCTGTAAAACCCTTGTTCATTAGCATTTCTTTCAGGTAGCTCCAAAACCAACAAAGATACTTCTGAAGATGAAAAATGTTGTAGGATCTTGTTTCTTTCCTTGCAGAAACCTGGATAAACCCAAACACTAGTGGGTAAAAGCAGTTGTAAGCCTGTATTTTAGTTTAGTACTTGAAATAGGAAGCCCTCAAAATAGAATGTTTCCATTTCTGATAAGAGACCAGGAGATAAAAATGGCAAACCTTAAATGATTCCCTCTAGCAAGAACTGCAATAATCCTTTCCTCATTGCCCTCTGCTTCTACATGAAAAAAAAAAAAAAAAAAAAATGAGCTTCACTTATTTATAACAGCTAAAAATATTAGCTAGCAGAGAGTTTAGCAGGATGGGTCACTTGGGACCTATCACTTTTCTTTTGGAGATGTAACTGAGCAAACATCTGGAGCTGACTGATGATTTTCAGTATCTGCATCCGGAATTGTTACAGACCAAGGGGCGTTGTTTGAAGGACTGTGTATGGATGTGTGTGTTGGCCATCCTGTTTTGACTGCATTTTATTCAGCATTTATGTCCCGATACAGGAATTCCCTTTCTGTGGAAGTATTCTTCACTTAGAGACCTCAATTTAATTGTGAGCAAACTGAGTCTTAGTCAGTACCTCATTATTGGAATTGGTTCTGTTGTAGTTCAGTGAGAACTTCTATTCATGGGGGTGGAGGTTTAACAAAAATGCGTGATTTGCAAGGGATCTGCCTTTTAAATACAGCAGCTCTGTAATTTTCAAAAGCAGTTTGGTCTGTGATTTGGCTTCATCCTCAGTTTAGGAGTATTCCAGAGTCATGTCCAAAACCTACAACATTAGTTTAATTTTGTGTGAGAATAGTTTACCATTATTTTTATACTTTGGATATTTTTTAAAAAGTATACAGGTGTCTCTTTTGTTGTGACATTGTTCCAGGCCACAAGAATTTTTGTACTTAGAAAATGCGAAGGTTTGAAGAACATAATATAATGGATTCCGGGGTTTGTATTTTGCAACTTGAATCTTTGGACAGTTAAAATTTTCAGACTTCAGAAAAATGGGGAAGTTTGCTAATGAGAACTGAAATTCCCATTTTTACCTGGAGCTCCTGCAAAATCATATCTGCAGTATCCAGAGAGCTCTGTGTCCTTGGCCTGTTTGAGGCCATTGGCATTTTCTTTCTCTGTTAATTCTTTCTAGAAGATCGAGTAATCCCTCATGCCATTAAAAATCCCCTGGCGTGTACTTGAGTGTCTAGACTGTTGTTCAGGAGGAAGTATGTACTGTCTAAATCCTGAAGTGCTTTCTGCAGTTTCCTTAGACAAAGACTGACAGCTTTGCCATATATAGCGAAGGAAGCTGCATGACAGAATACCAGAAACTTTGGAAAGGATCTGCCAGTTGGAAAATGGTCATGAAGCACAAGGAAGGATTTAGCTCAGCCTTATTTAGAGTATGACTGCCTTTGGTCAGGTATTCCGCGTAGCTCGTGATGACAGAGCTTTGCTGAATTGTCAGAAACATTTCCTTTGGTCGCCACATCCTGCTACAGATGGGTTTTATTGCTGGTGCTGGCTTAGCCAAAGGAGCAAAGCCAGAGTTTAAATCGACAGTGCCAAGTGGGAGAGAACCACTCGGCTGCTTCTCAAGTAGATCACATGTCGTCTGAATGTTCCAGTATTCTACTGACAGGAAAGCAAACCAAAATGTGCTTTAACTGGGCAGATACAGAGAAGCAACTGCTCTTCAAGTGCTTGGTGTGTGTAAGGACCCCCAGCCAGAGTCACGAAACAAAGCCAGGCTGGGAAAAGCTGGAACCTTCCTGAGCTTTGTCTTCTGCACGGTAAAATCAGCCACAGAGCTGTGGGCAATAGGAAGGAAATGATGAACTCCATTACAGGATATTCCTTTAAAATATTCCTTGCAGAACTAGAGCTCAGTATTCCAAATTTAGGCTTCTAATAAAGTTGCTATGTCAACCTCTGCTTTCTTGTCTACTAAGTACGCTGATCTCAGACTTGCTGTCCTATGAATGTGGGGTAAAATTATTTTCCTATTGAGACTTGCTGCCCCGTGACCCTGTTCCCCTGTTTGTAGTTTTACTAACAATCTGATTGTTTCCTGAGCAGTGAGGGATGGAACAAAGTTGGACTTTTGATCAAGGTGTAAATGTCTCTTGAATCTTGCTGTAAAGTGGCAGAATCACAGAACTTTCAGTCTTTTGCTGCTTGGCTGACTAGGAGGGACAGTTGCAGCCAAGACAGGGAGAAGGGTACAAAATTGGTGTAAGGGATCAGCAGATTGGGCAGACGTGCAGCACAAAGCAGACAGCAGCATACAAATGCTGGGATGTGTAAATGCAAACAAAAGGAATTAAGAAATGACCTCTACTACAGTAATAAACAAATCTTTTCTCTAAATTACTTCCGTTCCCTGGACTCTGAGGCTAAAGCCGTTGTGCCCTTGCACAGCTGCCTCGTTGTACATTACTAACCTTTTGTATCTGCAAGCAGAACGTTTTGCAGGTTCCTCAACTCATTTGTTTGAAATATTCATGCCAGAAACTGAGCTGGAAACTCTTAGGTGTTAATTCTGTTCACACAGTGATTTTTGGCTACCTACTTTATATTACCATGCAGCAGGCAAGTTCCCTTCAAATATGTTTAGTCTGACTTTTATACTCCACTAACGATGGGCTAGCTAATGTTTGGATGGGTTTCATAGTCATAAAAACATTTTAATATGAGTTTGGAGTTAAGTGTGTCCCCATTACAGATTTAGCAGTGCCTCAAGCTCTCCTAACAGAGAACATGCTTGCCTGAAAATGGTGACGGTGTCACAGCTAAACTGTACCCTCACAAAGGATTATTCTGACGCAGTTTGTGCTGGATGTTGTAGTGTTTGTAATCAACAAATAAAAGGATGGAAAAAACATGAGGAAGTCATAAAGCAACATGAGAATGTGCTCAACATCAGCTTCTATGTCCTTTGAGAGTTTTTGGCCAGGCTTCTGAGATGGAGAGTTGGAAATCAATAGTGCATTTGTCTCTTATTTCTCCTCATTTGTTTCTCTTTAGCATATCCCAGCATACCTATACTCCCAATCCCACATCTTTTTCTGACACTCTGTGTAACAGACTGTGCACTGCAGAGCTCCGAGCTTTGCTGTGGCTTTAATCCCCACGGAGAGGATGGGCTGTGCACACACAAATCAGAGGGGCCCTTTGAGAGGATCTGGGAGGCTGCGAGTGGTAGGATCTGGCAGCATTTGGGTTCCATCCTGTAGTCCCTGACCACATCCAGACAAAAAGCAAACAAACCAACAAAATAAATGTGCCACTGAGCCAGCCCATGTGCCTGAGCTGGGCCAGCAGCAGCTTGGGCATTTCTGTGGTCCTTGTGTGGCTCACCTCAAGTGACACATGGAGAAACACCACACGGTCCTGTTGGAGCCTCACAGCCTGAAAACCTTCCTGCACTGCCTCATTATCTACCCAAATGCTCTCCAGGTTCCTTGCTGCTTTGGTTTTGTTTTGCTTTTTTTGCAGATGATTTACAAGCCCTTGGTCTGAGGTGAATGCAGAGATTCAGTAGAAACTGGTGAAGTGCAGCAGCTGAGAATTTGGCCTCTCTGTTTCCAGTTTTAGTCTGCAGCCTAAGTTATGAAAGGTCCACTTGTAAGGCCTTAAATATGACTCTTTTCTTTGTGAAGTTACAGATTCAAAAACTAACTGTTGGGATACAGATGTGCAAACCTCTCTGCTTGCCCAGTTGAGGAGAAATCAAATTTTATTTGTTCTCTGCTGGTCTTCCACAAAGACAGTGAAAAATTCAGACACACTAACTAACTTGCAGACCAACTATTTGAGATTCAGCAAGATGATTTTCTCCTTTCTGTGATAATTGTCTTGGGTATTGGACACGTAAAGTTAGATTCATATCATGAAGAGGCATATATGGGCCATGTATAAGAGTACTCACCATGCTGTATGCAGGATGAAAGGTTGTGCAGTGGTTATTTGGTAGAAAACTGGGTCCTTTTTGAGTCAAATGTGACTGTTCCGTTTGCCTGTACATTTTGTTCACAACCAGCAGTTACAGAGTTTGATTTTCAAAAGGCTTTAGTGTTGCCTGATTTTGTTGTTTAGTTTTGCCACTGAAATAGTGACAGAGTTTGGGTAAATCAGGACTCTTTTGAGATAATCTTTTCTCGTGATTTTGCCATTTCTCATTTCTATGATTTTGAAAAACAGAAAACTTTTTAGTCTTTCATAGCTGACAGCAAACTTCAATTTCCTTTCTTATGATATAAACACTTTTTATCTGAATTATCCTGTCCATGCTCTTACTTTCAGTCCAAACCAAACGTAACATGACCTGGTATAAACCTGCCTTGCATAAGGAAATATAATCCAATATTTGCCTCGAGGTAAGATCGGGCACATGAACAGTTGATATAGCCCAAGTGACATGCGCTATCTTGTTAAACAATCATGTTAATTTTTGTTCATGTTATGTGACAGCCAACAGAGTAATCTCCTTCCCTGCAATGATACAGCACCATGGGAAAGGTTTTTAATCAGGAAATGCATTGCCTCTTCAAAGCTCTGGTTTGGGTGCTTGTTCAGGCCAACTTCCATCTCAGCTCCCTTGGTTTGATTCTGTGCATGAAGATTTGCCTGAGTTTTGACATGCTGAATGAGACCAGCAGGGCCAAAATGTATCAGTCCATAACCTGGAGCGTCCAACCATCAGAGAAGAGTAGCTGCAGGTTTATTTATGGCCTTCTCCAGGTTCAGAGGTATCAGAAGGAGACTTTTTTCCTCTCAAACCCTCAGGCCACACTGTGCTCCCCAGAGGTTCATGTGTCTGGATAAAGCCACTCCAAGCTCTGCACAAATCAAGCCTTCTCCCACCTCCCTGCCAGCCAGCAGAGATTGCTGAAGGTGGCATTGTTATTTCATGTCTGTTCTAACTCGTAATTGCTGATGGTTATCAGTAAACAGCAGTGATAGACACTAAATACTCCAAACTCATTTTATCTGGAGTCAATTTTCCTGATGTATCCTTTGGAAGTTATCCTAAATGACTGGCTCCATGTGAAGAAAAAGCCACAAGCCCTAAACAGACACAGAAATCCTTAAATACTGTAAATCACATTCTTGATCCAGCTCTGGAGTTCAGTGCAAACTGTACAGGTAATGAGCAGAGGGAGGATTTTGCAAGCAGGAAATACTATATTTTTATCACTAGTAAGGTTTCAGCCTGATCATTGCTGGATTCCTCTCAGAGTTGAGAGAAAATATGCTTTAAGACTTCTCAAAAGCCTGAAGATGAAACACCTTTTAACCTGTAATTCTGGTATCTTAGATTGCTTAAGGTAATTCTATAAAACAGTGGTGGTTTTACTTCATTTCTAATAGCTTCAAACTTTGGCACATTTAATACAGATGCTTTTTAAGAACAAGGTGGCTGGGTGAGCCTAGAAAACAGCTTGTGTGGCTTGCCTAATATCTGCTGGTTTTAGTTTTTCTGTGAAAATTTGAACCATAACTCCCAATTTCAGCCTCATATTTTGACATACAGAACCACTAGAAGACTCAAGCCAACATCCACATGCAGCGTGTATCAGTGTAGCTCCATTCTTTCCAGCAGGATGATACTGATGGTTATCAGGCCAACATCAGGTAATTTTTTTCAGTTTGGGTCCCCAAATCTAAGCCTGAGGAGTAGATTTGTGTAGCAATGAGATTAGATACAGATCTATGCCTTCAAAGAGCAGAGGGCTGAGTTTAATTTACTGTATCCAGAGCACTGGTACTTGGAAATGCTACACTGCTACTTGGACAATGTTCCATGGCAATGGCAGCTGTAAATCACGTTGCCTTGTGGCCAATTCATTCACCATGAGTCAAATATTTCTCAGAAAAACTGAGTTTCAAAGTGACATTCCTGGAATCAAGTACTGGTCAGGGTAATTCTGATTTACTGCTAACAAATCAGTCTCCTTTAGCTGTACAAAGACTTAAATATCTATGTTACCTAAAAGTGCATATTGTGTCTTTCTTATCAAATTCAAAATACATAACTTGCCAAATTAATCTTTTTGGTATGTAACACTTCTCACATCTGTCTTTGGCAGTAATTCCCCCTGGTTTCATTTCCCTCACTGAACATATGTTGCTTATGGCTAAGTTAAACTTAGCAAAGCCCTAAATAAGGCTCAAATTCTAAGAATCTGAAGTGCCTCTAAGCACAGAAGTTAAACTCCTGAATGAATGAACAGATTTGCAAGTTGCTTTCATGGAGTTATACCCCTAAATGTCAGTTAAACTAAATATTTAGTTTAACTAAATGTTAGTTAAACTCAATCCCAGCTTGCAGAGCCCGCTGTGTGTGTTCCAGTGATTCTGGAGCCATTTCCAAGGGCTGTGGAGGGAATACCTCCCCTGCCTGCCCCTAGCCTTCTCCCTCCCTTACAGACACACAGAAAATTCTTTCCTAATAGAGTCAAACTCAGCCCATCGAAAACCTTTGCTGTGTTTCTGTCCAGATCACAGCTGTAGTAGATGCCCAGTTGCACAATTTCGAAGTTTTACAAACTGGTCAGAGTCACTTTGTAACCCATGAGGGAGCACAGAGACTGTTAAATTACAGGAAATGTCTGGAAATAATTGTAATCAAAACTTTCTCCTTACCTTCTTGAGCAAGTGCTGCAAAAGGCACGCTCCCGAGGACGAAGATGAAGAATGGAACTTTTATAAACATATTTGATCTGCTTAGAGAGTCGCTTTCCAATCCTGAAACCAGACGGATCCAAATTCAGATTTTTTTTTTTTTCTAGAGGCACTGGAGAATTGAGATGATAAAAGAAATCACTGCAAAAAATTACTTTGGTATTCCAAATATTCCTTTAGCTGCCGTAGCGTAAAGAGGGGAGGTTTTCTCAGATGATAACTGAACAGTTAATGAAAACTGAGTGGAGTCAGAACTATTTTCTTCAGCCAAGGGATGGGAGCAGACTGAAGTGGTCCTCAATTAGCAGCCCGGCCCGCCCTCCCCACGCTGTTTGGTCAGGACCAAAGTTATGATCTCAGCTCAGGTTTAAAGTTACAGGACCTGTGGAGGCTTTCAGAAGACTTTTATTTAGCAAAAGGGGGAAAGGAATTTAGGCAAAGCGAGGTGTTCCCTCCCTTCTGCAAACTGTCTTTAAAAAATCCTGAAGAAACAACACTAAGGACACTTATCTTGTTATTTGCAGAAGTGAACTGATGTTTTTTTCATTTCAAAGTGAGCCCCCATGTTTATCTAAGCAACTGTGGTACTGAATGTGCTTTTAGGGGTACTGAAATAGTTTTTAGGACAGGCTATTTAATTCTGCAGTAAATACTGTCTGAATTTTCCTGTGTGTCTGTGTCTCTCAGCGTGTGTCCTCAAGTGACATCCTGGCTGTGCCTGACCATTTCTCTCTGCCCACAGGCTTGCTGGCCTCGGAGAGCTGATACCACCCTTGAGAGAGGGGATTTTTCCTCTCAATGTGCAATGTGAGGAGTGCAGCCCCCACAACAGTCTGTGCAAGACTCGTTGTTTTTTCCTTTTCTGTGTTTCTGGGCAGCAGCTTTGCAGGCAGGAGTGTGAGGTTGGATCCCCCCACCGAGTGTCGGAGCCCCCTTTGCTCCCTGAGAATGGCAGTGGGGCATGAACTGGGCTGAACGGCGCTTGGGGAGCGATGACTTACACCAGCCCTTTTCTGCACCTTCCCTCAGCGTGGGCAAGGGATGATCTGCTGAGGTACATCCGTTCGGGAGCGCAGTGAGTTTTAACCTGGGCTCACGAGTGAGCGCAGTCCCAGTGACAGAGCTGGGCGAGGAAATCCTCCCTCAGCTCCTGCAGGGCCGGCACACCAGGCTCCACATTTACTTCCTTTCTGCCCACGGCTGCAGAATAACCTCTGCCAGAGCAGTGGGGCAGGCTTGTGGCAGAGGCGCTTTTCCTAAATACACACACACACAGATCCCATCCCCAACCAACCAACCAACCAACCAAACAGGAACCCCAAAACCAGAGCTGGATTGTTGTGCTCAGGGAATGAGTCAGAGCTGTCATTAAAGGCCCCACACCACTTGGTGCTATAAAGGTCCCAAACAAGGCTAAACATAAGCAGTGATGTAAAAAGGGCTGCAGATGGGGACTGCAACACCTTCCACAGGGATTTTCTTTTCTTCTGGAAGTGATAGGTGTCAAAGGAATTTGTTAGCTGTCAATTATGGTGATATAATTGTGTTATTTTTGATGAAAAGGAGTGTAGGATGGGAACAGTTGGTGCCAATGCAAAGAAACAACAGGCAATATTGGCTGATTGTCTTCAGGAAAACAGCAAAGTAAATATTGTCATGTTTCAGCATCTTAGAATCTGGGATTAATTATTTCTTGATAACTCTGCTTCAAATTTCTTTAAAAGAATGTTTGCTTACTGGGGAAATGCTCCTCAGAGGAAACTGGAGCTTGCTAGGGGAGTATGTCAGTTTTAATGGAACTTATTTTGAAAGACTGAAACAAATTCTTTTTTACCTTATCAGAATGGAATGTTTGGAATTCTGTATGTATCTCCAGAAGAAAAAATTAATGCAATACACTATGAAAGACAAACCAGAACAAACAGTGACTTTTAAATGTTAACAAATTCTCAGTAAGAGTAGAAAGAAGGGATTTTTAGAATTCCATTCACTTTTCAAAAGTATTGAGAAGACCTTTTATTTTTATGATTATTCATATAAACAAATTTGTCTCATGTTTAGGAATAAGTCTTTCTAAAGGAGAAGCTTTTTGCTGAATTATTTAAATTCTCACTTTAAACTGGGCTGTATTCTGGGTATAGAGTTGAGGCACGTGAGCTCTCAGGAACTGCAGATATCCAAGTTCCAGTGGCTACTCCAACACGTTTTAATACTTTTATTATTCTTTCTAATAAGGAATAGTTTCTTCTATACCAGCCTATTTCTCCTGCTCCAGCCTGTTCCTGAAAGGAAAACTCCTTAGCTAAATCTATTGAACTATGAAGAATTTAATAAAATCATCTGCTATCATGGTATCATAATGCAACAAAGGGCAAGAAATGTGCCCACAGATGGAAAAGAAGTCACAGCAAAAGCTAGAAATGTCTTAGTAATTGTCTTCTTGGAATGGAATTGTTCCTGAAGGACAGCAGGGGCAAGAACTTGCCTTCGTGGGGACAGCGTGTTACTGTACAAGGAGATTAAGACTGGGAGACACTGCTGAGCCCTCTGATTGAAAACATCAACAAAATTCTGTCAGAGGAGCCAATATACCCTTGGGAGAGGGGATGGATCTGGGGAGATGAGGGGGAGTTTTTCTCTGAACTGTGCCAGATTAAGGGGGTTTAATGAAACTGTGGTTCACTGGTTTGTAATTCTGTTGAGCCAATAGGTTCTGTGATAAGAAAGGAGTTATTCACAGGTCCTGATTTAACAATTTCTCTGCATTTAAAGCAGCACCTAGTCCTGTGCCTGTGTCAGAAGAGGAGTGAGCACATACCCGAGTGTGTTTGTGCTGCCTGCAGTGGATCTGCACGTGTGCTCAAATGCTGTCATGAAATGCAGGTTAGGTTTCTGCAGGGATGTCGTAATTTGGTCTGGGTGTGTTATGACAATTCCCACAAATTGCCAGGATATGAGTGCATGGGTCACTCCTTCTCTTTTTTTGCCAGGCAGGTCTGTGTTTTTAATCCCCATGGTTTAGGGGAGGAGGTGGAAAGGGTCTTGAGTACACCCAGCACTTCTGTTTTCATTTCATAATCCGTCCTTTCCGTCTGGTTGTATCAGTGGTTTGCAGAGCCTCGTGGGAGGCTTAGACTGTCTCTGGTTCAGTGAGAGCAAGGAATGAACCAGAGCTGGGGGAGCAGAGAAGCGGTGACTGTAACCTGCCATGTGCTCTGCCTCACGGGCAGGGCTGCGTGGGAGGATGTTTGTCCCTGACTCAGCCGTGTCAGTGCAGGAACCCAGGGGTTGAACTCAATCAGAGACCCCCCCATCACAAAAGGGTTTGACTTCATGTCAGTAACCCAGAAGATGAGAACATAATCATCCCCGCTCAGTTTAATGTCCACCCTGCAGACCAGAGTTACACCCGAGGATGAATTCTCCCTAAACACTCACTGGGAAGGGACACAAATGTCTCTCCACAGAGGAACATCCCAGCTACCCCTCCACAGTCTCACAGGTGAGCAGAGGCTGCAGCATGGAGACACATTCGAATGTCCCGGCTCCTGCCTGACTTCTTACAGAATTTTTCATGAATGTGCAACTGCATGTGCTGCTGAAATTCCTCTTTCCATGGAACCATCTCATCCATCGTCACTGGACAAGTGAAATCCTAGCTTACATCTCCAACCCATAGAAAGCAAACCCATTATTTTCTCTTCCTATTCTTTCAGTAAAAATACTTGAAAAGTGTAAATTAAGCATTCCATTTGATGACATCCTTTACAAATCTGCTCTATAACTGAAAAAAATACTGTCTCTTTCTGTTGCCAAATTTCCTGTTTCTGTACCCTGGGGGCAGCTGTGGGCCCTGCAATATTTGGTCAGAAGCACAAAAGCTGCTTTCTGCAAGCTTTATTAATTTTCAAGCCATTTCCTGTTTTCCCTTTGCAGCCAAACCCACCCCTTTTGGTTCTGAAATGCAGAAACACCCAATTCAGTCTGAAGAAAAGTTCAGTTACTTGAAAGAGGAGGAGTCCCCAGGTGATAGCTCCAATTTTTGTTATCTGCTTTCCGTGAGGGAATTTTGCCTCACTGTGAGGTGATCTTCCAGCAGATTAAGCTGTGTGGGATTGCAGACAGCTTTTGCAGAACTACAGATCCTTGCCTTCAGGAATGGCTTTTACCTTCCCTAATTCCCAAACTGTTGGAGTTCAAATCCATCTTATCTCGTCAGTGACTTGTGCAGTCCTTAAAGACGAGTCCCTTTTGGGTTTGAGTCGCTGTGGGTTTAGTTTCTGATTTTTGGAATGCAAGAGATGAGAACACCTGGTAGCCTCTAGCTGCTCAAATGGCAGTCCTGAAGTTTTCCACTGGTGTCAGGATTGGGAGAATGGAAGGTGCTGCTTTCACCCTGCCTGCGCTTCAGGCAGCCTTTCCTGCCTGACAGGGAGACCGCTTGTGGTGTCAAGTCAGACTTGTGAATAAAGAATAAAAAGTAAAATGCCTCCTATAGGAAGGGACTGCTCTCAGTATTGACAAACTCAAATACGCATATTATGCAGCTTTTTAAAGATAAGCAGCTATAAATCAAACCCTGTTCCTTGACCATCTGTGCTCCTGACAGCATAATAAATGCACAGAGCAGTGAGCAGCCCAAGCTGTCAGATGTGGAGAAGAGAGATTGTGAATGAGAAAATTGCAACCATGCTTGAGGTTGGAGTCCTTGAGCTACAACAATGATATTTGTCAGTCAGTTTTAGAGATGGGGCTGCATTTTCAGCTGATACAGATCAGTTTCACCAAAATCCACAAACCAGCCCTCCAATCTACGGAGCATAGAGGAAACCAAAAATATTTTAGGATCTGAGAAATGGGCACACACTAGGTCAGTGCCTCCAGGCTGTACAGGAGGCCGATGGAGAGAAAAATTCTGGGGCAGCCAGGTGCCATCCTAGCCAGGAAATCTAGATGTATTCAATTGACTCTCAAAATAAATACATTTAAAGGGAAAGAAGCAAGTCTCTTCACTTTAAATAGGTTCATTTGAGATTTATGGGCAGATGTTCTTTGTACAAGTTGCCATGATGGCATTTTAGTCAAAAAACCCTGATTAAGATACGCTGGGAGGGGGAAAGGGCACAGAGGGCTGCAGAGTTGTTTTGTGAAAGCAAGTTGGTCCGTGTTAAATGCTAAGATTTCTCTATGATGTTTCAAAGTCTGTCATTTGATGTTGAAGCTGCAAAGTTGAAACTGGATTTTGTTCATATTTTAGGGCTTTTCATTAGAAGCAGATGAATTCAGGCCATCTAACACAAAAGCCTGAATTCTATTTTTAATGTAAGGTAACACCTGAAGGAAAACATAGGTGTGACAGGAGGAGGAAACGCTTGGTAGATGGTCTGCAGTGCCTTTCCCAAGAGGATATGAGTGTTGATTCTTTATAAGGACCCTGGAGCAGAGCTTTCAGCTGCCTCCTCAAGGAGGCTCTCTCCAGAGACAGAGAAATTCTCAGGGGACACAGTCCAGGAAACATAAGTTTCATGGAGTTCAACAGGTTAAGAGCTGATTGTGGGGAGTGGACATGCTCCTCAGGACACCCTGGAGTTGGGATTTCTGTCAGGGAGTACTTTATAAACAGAAAGTCTTCTCAAAGTCTGCCAGCAGCTGTCTCTACGTGACACACAATGGAGTGACTCAGAGTTAAATATGGAATGCCCACTCTTTACTACTTTTAAACCTGTCACTGACCACCATGTATTTAACAAAAAATTATAAGGTTGACATGGATTTTCTTAGGTCAGGAGTGTTTTTTAACTAGAACAGTTATATAAGGAAAGCACCAGAGCAATGGAGCCAGAAGGGGAAAACACACAGACGGTGTACTCAGTCTCATTTATTGCAGAATGGTCCTATGAGTTAGTTAATACTTTCAGAGGCTTTCTCTGCTTTGAGAGTGAGCTTACACAGATAAAGCAAATGCCTGTCAGTAGGAATTTACATGCCCTAATTTTTTAAATAGATATTGTGATCATGTGCTGGAAATTCAGCAAGAGACATTGGAATCCTGACAAGGTGACTGAGATCACACCTGCCAGGAATTTCAGCAGAACCTGGGGCAGTCCCTGGACTATTGGAAGCCATGCTTTGTCTATCTGGGCACCCTCAAGGTGCAGCAGGACTTGCCTGGGTTTACAGGGAGAGGGACCGAGGCACACCCTGCAGAAGGGCACAGCCAGTTCCTCATTAAATGACTAATTGTCTCTCTGAATGAACTCGTGAGTCTTTGAGGAGAAATGAAATGCACATGGATGAATAAATAAATACTACTCCCACGAGGTTCCATTAAAAAATTCCCGTTTCGGCTCTGGGTTTAGGGGGGAATCACATATAAAATAATGTGGTTTCTTTGCCTTTCTGCCTACAAAACATGTTCCCAAGAATGAGCAGCTTCGTGGAGGAAGTGCACAAATGAACAAAGGCTGGTGGAAAGAATAGTTGTGTTTCAAATGGGGAGGGAAGGGAGGGACAGAAAAGCAGGTCCATGTGGGGATGAAGGCTCAGGAATATGGGGAAGGAGTGAGTGCAGAGTGGTGTTTTCCAGTTGCCCTTCCTGACAGTAACTGGGATTTACCTGCAAACAATATAAGTGAATCAACAAAAGGAGCCATTTTCACAGTACCTGCGGCCACGAGAGGGAGTGTGATCTTCACAGGTCCTGGCTGGGATGAAATTCCCACAGTGCAGGGCTGGATTCCTCCACTTCCCTAATCCCAGTGAGGAATTTGAGCCTAGAAATACACTCCAGACAAGTCAGGCCTGAGCTGCAAGTTTTTTGCCACACGTTCAAGAAGCAGCATGGCTTTCCACCCCAGCTGCAGTGTTTCTGATGTTCCAGATGGGGATGGAAATGCATGGCTTGGTGAGAGAAACAAGGCAGAGAAACCAGGGGTTGTCTTCAGTGGCAGTCGTGGTGACCCCAACTCACCTTCTGACTGGCAACCACCTCAACAGGGAGCGGCAATCCAGAGAATTTTAGTAAGAATCAAAGCACACCTCAACTCAAAATGAATCCAAGCATTGAAATCAGGGCAGAGATCATGGGTGTTTCAGCTGTTTGACAAAATCTGGATGCATTCACTTATTATTGCACTGACATGTCGCTGAATCATGCACCGCAATCTCTTAAAATGAAATTCTATTCCAGTGAGTTTAACAAAAGGTCTCAGCTGCCACTGCAAATGCTTTGTGTAGGAGAAATACTAGACCGAGAGCATGGCTTTATAAACATTTCTGCCAAATGTTTATAATATTGCACTGTTTTTCTGAAAAGCAAAGTGAATGAGTATCACGGCAAGGGGAACAAGAGCAACAGAGGACACCAAAACATTGAATGAATCCTCAGCAAAGTTGAAACAATGATCAGAGCCTGATTTCTGTCTGGACTACACTATAAATCATTTATGCCTGGATAAAATGAAATGATGACTTGAGAGTGGGTAGTGCCAGTCTGTGAGGGGACCTCGAGGAATATGATCAAAAGGAGTTCACAAAGACAAACCTTATCTTTCCATTACTCAAACCTCTGCCTGGGATCACTTTGTGTGACAGCAGCTTGTCAGTCCAGGGAGACAAGGGAAGGCAGCTTAAATGCAGGATTTTCCTATCTAAGGGGTAAGTTAATTCATGCTTTAAATTAGGGAATGAATGTTTTATGCTTTGCTCTGTATTTGCAAGACCTGTCTTGCATAAACTAATCCTGGGACACAAAGGAGAAGGAGATAGCTGCACTCTTGGAGGCCTGCTCAGCACTTTAATAGCCCCAAGCCATCTACACACATCTTCAGATCAAGGCACTATTGTGTTGTTAAAAAATAAATATTTAAAAGCCAGGGCGTTTTAACATGGAAATGCTGAAAGCTTTTGCAGTGAATATCATTTAACTTTAAAGCTCCTTCCTGTTGCTGCTTCGAGGTATTTCCATATGAAATGGTGGGGAAACTGAGGTGCTGAGCACTCTGGTGACTTTCCCAAGGTTATACAGTAGACAGGAGTGGAAATAAGAATTGCAGATTCTCTCTCCAGGGCCAATACTGTCCTTATTCTATAAGTCAATTCATTAAATACAAGCAGTGAATTAAGAGGGTTTTTCTTCATTGGAATCTTAATAATATCTTGCTTTTACTGCAGGAAACTGAATTAGAGGACCATGATTCATGGATTTGTAGGCGTAGACAGCTGTACACCAAGTACAAAGAATATTAGCAGTTTTAATCGCCTGCAAGCACTACAGATAATTCAGTATCTTTCATAGCAAACAAAATTACTCCTAAAATGGGTGACTTAGATCTAAGTATCTTGCATTATAGCCCATAAGTCTGAGAGCAGCTGCACCCTTTCCCTTTTAAAAAAAGAGAAACTGAGACCCCAAGGTATGACACTCTAAGTGTAAGTTAAGGTAAAACTCTGGCTTTGAGATGGATTTTTTTTTACCTCAGAATGCGTATCCATGGAGTTTGACTTTGTACCTCATTACTGTATAGAAGATTCATGTTGCATAAAGCTGTGTGCACATAAATCTTTCCAAGAGCTCCCCAGGAATTCCTGGCTCTGTGGTGCCCCTGCCTTCTCCTGCTTTGGCCCCTGTCAGGGCAGGGAATGATGATGATGATGATGATGATGATGATGATGATGATGATGATGATGATGATGATGTGTCACAGCAGCAGGCAGGGATCTGGAAGGGAACAATAAGGTGTCTGCTCTGAGTGATACCTAGTACCTTATCGATGACAATAGTGTAGAAAACTGGATTTTCTGAAAAGTGACACTTTAAAAAAAAGCTAAAAATCATTAGGGCTTTCTTGAATATTTGCATTATCTATTCCTTTAGTGGCCGAAATTTTTTTAGCATCACAAGTGACTGATTCATCTTACTTAAAAACTGGACATCAAATCCTTTTTATTGGTACAATTTTTAACTCAGTTCTTCTGACCATCCCATGGAATAGCATGTAATACCTGACTGGGACAGAAGCCAGAGGAAAGTTGATATTCTGGATAATATGTGACTTCTTTTGTCATTTTGGTGAAAGGAAAGGTCTTACCTTTAGGGACTCAACAACAACAATACAACAAAAAGTAATTCTCAATTTTATTTTTTATAGAACATGTTTTGTTAGACATTTTTGGTTTCTCTATTTTTAGTCTGCAGCCATTCCACAGTCCCTAAAAATGTCTTTTTGCTAGTAGCACTGCCTGAGAAAATGGACAGTGCATTCCACATGTTACCACGTGGGCAATATTTTTACCATATTCCCTTTTTGTGCCATTAACTTTCTGAAAAATTTACAAGAGCCTGGAGCAAACTTACTTTCTCTTCCATGTTCCCTTCAAATTTGAGGTTTAAGACACTTCAGTTATTCCTTTCTTGTGAGATGGATTTATTTTTGATGCTACTAAAGGAAAAAAGAAGAAATATGTAGAACCATCTCAGGTTGTGACGCCTGAGAACAACACTGCACAGTGCCCGTTAACTTCACTAACACTCCCCAGGGAGGAAATTCTGGGGTTTACATTTTTTTGGTGATGTTACTCAGCTTTAGTGTCTTTGAAATGAGGCAGACCCCAGAATTGTAGAAGGAAGTACGAGCAGATGTAGGAAGGATTTATCCAGACATAAATTACAACCATAAAAGAGGCACAGGGCGCAGAGTTCCCCCTGCTTGCCCAGGAGCACCAGGTTATTGTGGGACAGCTCCCGGGTGCTGAGGCACCTCCACCTCCCCACACCGAGGCTCCCGCTGAAGTTCCAGAATTCCAACCACTTCATGCCACTGTAGTGCCACCACACAGGCTGAAAACCCTGTGTTAGAGCAGCTTGCACCGCTCCAGGTGGGACTGCAATAAAATTCAGGAGATTATTTTTTATATCGCTGAGTACGAGAGAAGTCCCCCTGATGCCTTGGGAAGGCTGACCTGGAACAGAGACTGCACAGAGCTGGAGAATAAAGCAGGGATTTCTTGAAAGACCTTTGGGATACACCTGGGGCAGGACAGGACCTGACCAGGGCTACACCCAAGGTGGACTAAGAATGGTCACAAAATGGACAAATGGTCACGAGGTCTCACACTTTTATAAGTTTTGGTCCATTTGCACATTGGGGTTTAATTGTCCAATTGCAGCTTCAGGCTGTGAGGTCCCATCCTTCTTGTTTTCTCTCTTCAGCCCACTGCTGTTTGTGCTTTATTTTTGGGGGGGGAGCCTGAAAGTTGTCCTTGGTCTCCAGGAGGAAAAGGATTTGGTTTGTGTCCCTGCTCTGTGAAGAGAGCTTACCAGCACTTAATGCGAGGCTCAGAACTGCACCCCTGGGCAGCACAGAGTCTGAAAACATGAAAGCTCAAACTGAAGGCATCACCCCCAGTCCATTGCCGGCGAGGTGAGTGGTTTCTGAGGCAATTATGAGAGCTCCTCATTGCAATAATTAGCGTTGGTGATCAGCCTGTTTTGGGAGGCAGCCCCAGAGGCAGCGGCGCGGGCTCCTTGGGGCAGCGCTGCGCCGCTGATGAGATTCCACCTGACATCTCACCCAGCTTATTAACCGAGCCAGGGAGATGTCAGAAGGCATCAAGTCAAGGTCTGCTGCCTTCCCCGAGGGACACTCAACTTCTGCACAGCCAGAGAAACTTTTAAGAGGATGAAAGATGACTTCAGAGCGAAGATAAGTGAACAACGGGGATCATCGGCTGTGAACAGGACTGTGAATGCCTCAGTTATATATAAACTATAAAAGTTTATATATAAAGTTTACATATAACTAAATATAAACTATAAAAAAACTATAATGAGTTTGGTTCATCTTGAAAAATTTTTTTTTTTTTTTTTGCATACAGTAAAGTGCAGGGATGTTTTCAACATTTGCTTTACACTCCAAAAGTAGAAACAAGTCCTTTGCACCACAGGATTTCATCCCATGGGTTCATGGATCTCTGTCACTGTTTTGTTCGGGTTTGTTCTTTGTGTAGTATAAAAGAACCTGGGAAATTTTGGCTTTAGAGGGGGAATTTGATTTATTTAATGAAGGATTGAAAAGGATGACAGATCTGCCCACAGAAAGAGCTCTGAAGTGTAAGGGCCCATGGCCACATATATACAAACACAGACGTGCACACCCTCATCCTGTCACTTTACTTCCATTTAAATACAGTGCAAAACCTCATGTTCCTCATCTTGCCTCAAGTCCTCACCTACTGTTGCTTGTCCCTTTGTATTCCTGAGTGCTCCATGGTTCCAGTGCAGAGATGGATGCATTTTTGTACAGTGATTATTTTGCAGAAATCTGGTTGTCCAGAATTAACCTGTAAAATACGGAATTGTGCCCTTCTGGGAATGGTGCACATAATTTAATGAGTGTGACATGCACATTGAAGGGCAGTTTTCACGTCCTATTTTGAAAGCAATCTGATCTTTTAAGAACTGAATTACATTTTTCCATGAAGTATTTTTATGGTAAAGGGCAACAGAGAAGGGTGTAATAATTATTTCCATTATTTCTGCCTCTCGGCTGATGCTTGAAATTCCCACTGACACAAATATGCTTTCTGCATATTTAAATCCATGGAGTGCAAGCAGCAACAATCAATAAGGGAGAAGGGAAGGAAGTACTAATGATGCTCTTGGAGTTGTTTTCTCTGCATCATAAAAAAGATTTAGAAGATCCAGCCTGTTTTTTAAGTCCTGTTGTGAATAGCTTGTACCACACATAACTTAAATAAATACAGCCATGGAAGGCATTTTGCAGAATGTCTTTGTGAAATTCCCTTATCAAATCAGACTGAGGAGTCACTAGAAGACCTTGACCCCCAATTAAATCAGAACCTTTGTAAATGGAACTTTTCTTGCTGAGTGTGTTTGGTGTTAATTTGCATAGAATCCTCTCAAGTGCATCATGCTTTTTGGTCAAAAATTTAGCCCATCAATGTTACAGTGTTAATCAAAAAATTAATTCAAGTTCTTTTTTGGTTTGTTTTGGGGCTCTTTTAGTTGTTGAGGGGTTTGTGTGTTTTTGGGGTTTTTTTTTTTGTGGTTTTTTACAGCCTCTGGTGTGCCATGCAGACCTCATGATATGGTGGGGCTTTATACTCAGATGATTTTCATGTGGCATTTTTACAAACATTAGTCAACTGCTTTAATTGCTGTAAATCCATTTGCTGTTCCTTAGAACAGAGCAAACTCCCCAAAAGGTTTTCTAGGGGGCACAGAGGACAAATTAAACCTATACACTTCCTCCTGAGAGAATATAAACTTGGTTTGCAGATGTTCCAAGATCATTTCTGGTTTTCCTTCCTTACAGCAAAGGAGAACTTGCCTCCTTTCCCCTGGAACATTCTCCTTGGTGATGCTCTGCGCTCTGCTCAGCCTCTGTGTGCTCTGGTGGGTGTTCAGCAGTCGTTCCCTCCAGCAGGGCTGGAGATAAGGTTCATAAGGAAAGAAATGCCCAAGGGTTATTATTTTCCTGTCTTTTGGAGCAAACAGGCCATGTTTATAATGCTGATCATGGGTGAGAAAATCCAGTCTACTAAACTTTGCATCAGAGCTGCATTGAGTGTTGTGGTATCTTGTGACATTGAGGATTTGCCCAAACTTCCTTCTTGAAAAAGGTGCAGGTTGAAACAAGTTTCAGAGATGAACATTGTGTTCAGCTCCAGCTTCTGCTTTAAAGCCTCTGACGTTCATAAATTTTCCTCAAGAAATCCTGCGCTGGATTTCTTACATAATTTTTATTATAGAAGCTCTTGAGCTTTTAGGAAATCTTGCATCTCTGATATCCATGAGGGTTTTTTCAGATCTCAACAGACCTACTCGTAAATCTGAGCAAAGAAATATAATCTCAGAGGTCTTTTCCAACCGAGATGATTCTGTGATTTGAGAGGAATCCTGATACCACCCTTCCTTTCACTGCACACATCAGGAACAGTAGATAAACACGAGCGTTTCTCCATCAGTATCTTAGGAGGACTTTTAGTTGCCTTTAATTTGCTTAAAGCTCTGGTAGTTCTGGACCAGCACAAGCAGAGGGCAAGCAGGCTACACGGCAGAATCTGGATACAAACTCATTCCTGAGGGAAAAAGGAAATATAATTCACACTCCTCAGCCTCTTGTGACTGCATTTAGTGACTCGAAACGCTCTGCAGTAAGGGAGTGACCGCGTCTGTGTAAGCCACGCTGTCTGGGGCAGATGATGGAAGTCTTTTGATGGGTTTAGGCTGGTCTCATTTGGCTGCTGAACTGCAGTGTCTGAAGTTTTCAAATTCAATCATTGCTGCTGCTGTTGATTAATTTTGATGCAATTTCCCTCCCGGTGGCACAGCAGCAGCAGCAGTAGAGAAGGACTGGGCAAGGTGTAACACAAAGCTTCAGCTCACAGTTTCCGCCATCTCATAAATTTTAAGACTTCTGCTTTTTCAGTCCTTTTTAGATGTAAGATCAGAGGCAAAACTGCCCAGAGGTGCCCCTTGGCTGCATTCATAAAACTGCCCAGTCAGAGCAGGGGAAAATTTTTCTCAAGAGAAAAGAAAAACAAAAGCCAAAATGGTAAAGACCTGAATAAAATTGGGATTTCTGCTCAGAGATGCTGCTTAGCACTTGGTTTCAGTGCTTGCTGAATTGATTAACATACTGTTGGCCACTCAGGCTCAAGCAGTGGTGCCCAGGACACCTTGTGATGTCTGATAATGAGGAGGAAAACCCTCGGTGACCATTCTGTGCACCTGGTACTGCAGCCTGGCCGTGACATGTGCCTTAACTCAATGAAGCATAAGTCTGGAATAATAACTTCCTTCATGGAAAAATATGCTCAATTAGCTGCTCAAAAATGTGCATGAGGATGGACAGTTTTCAGTCCGAGTCCCTGGTAAGGAAGGATTTACTGGCTGAGACCTGAATCCTTCACGTGTGTCTGCACAGAGATTGTTCTTTCTTTTTACCTCCTTTACTCCAATTATTTGGGGAAGTTTTGAGCACTTTTATGGGGTTTGCTGGAAGACTCCAGTGGAAAGATGGAAACTGTCAGAAGCAAATGTCTTTTCTCTTAGTTTCTTACTGCTTGATGTGATACAGCACTGCCAGCAGAGCAAGGACCCAGGACCGATGGGCCTTGTCACTGCCTTTATTTTCAAGATTTCTCCTGGTAGTATCCTGAATAAAAAATTAAAGGATGGAAATACACATCATTGTTTTTAGTCCAAAGCCTGCCTGCTGTTGTGCTTATCCAGCTCCTGCTACTGGGAGAGAAATGGGTTTTCCTTCTTTGTTCCCCACAGAGGGATTCGAAAAAAAATCCTCTACAGTTAGACCTGGAATTGTTTCCCTGATTTACAAGCATGTTTTTCAAGTCCATTCTGTCCCTTTAGGGGAGCCTGGAAGACAGGATCACAGATAAATCAGCTGACAGTCAAAATCTGATCAATGTGGGATCCCACCTGTGTGGAAGAAGAGTATTTGAGGATTTTGTTGGGCTTCAATTTCCGATTGGGAAGTTTGTGCTTTTTCAAACCTGTATGAACTAAAATGTAGTACTGGAAGTATGAAAAACAGGTGGAAAAGCTGTGGGCTTTTGCTTGGGAGCACTGAAGAAGCACAGATGATAAAACCCCTTAATTTCTGAGACTACTCACTGAAGCAATTTTGTGTTTTACCACAGTGTCAGCTGAAGTACATAAGGACACCACCTGATTTATGTCCTTTATTTTCTCATACAGGGCGATTGGGTTTTCTTTAATAGGAGGAGGGGAACCAGAGAAACAGGCAAACTGCAGAAATATGGTAAAACTTGTAAACAGCTCACCAGAAGGGAGCAGAGCAGTTGTGGCTGCCCAGTGTCCAAGGGCACAAGAGGGTGCTGTGCACTCAGCACATCACAGCCAAACCCCAGGTTACTGTCACCGACTGATGCAAATAAACGATTTTAAAAAGTAAAGCTTTAATGTTTTTTTAGACAGAAAGCTTTGCTTTCTTCCTGCTAGTCAAAACTGCACAAAACGTTTGGCAAGTGAATGCAGCTTCAAAAAGATTCAAAAGAATTTCTGTGCTGTGAGGGAAACAGCTGAGAAACAGAAATAAGTGGAAGCTAGAAAAGACAAAATGAAACAGGAAATGCTGCACAGAGAAAGATGGGCCAGGAAGAAAGTCTCTGAAATCAGACAGCATAGAAAGGCATCAGCCCATGGCAGGCACTGCAGCTGGGCTTGTAGAGCACAAGATCAGAGCTGTCACACGTTGGCAGAGAAATTTTCTGTTTCCCTGGCTGCTGTGGGAGCAGGGCTGATGCTTCACAAACCCATGGGATACCTATCCCAAAATATCCAGAGCCTGATAGGAATCCCTCATCTCCTGCCAAGGCCCTCACAAAGATCTCAGCCAGGAGAGCTCCTCAGGCTCTGTGCAGACATTGCCTGCTGCACTCAAATGTGCAGAATTTGCTCTGAGGGTGGGGTTGGATACTGGGGTAACAGGTAAGGGATCCAGGTGAGCAGCTGAGCAAAAGGAAGGTCTGCTCTGTACAGAAAGGAGTGGTGGTTTTAGCAAGGGCTGGTGGAATTCTTAGGGAAGCTGAGCCCTTTTCCACCCCTGCCACTGGCATGTTCTTGGAACTCTCACAAATTATGCCTTATTGTCTGTAGTCTCCCATCTGTGAAGGCTGAGGCATCTTGGAAATGAAAATGTCACATCCTGATTCTGTGCACTTGATAGAAGAAGTGAGGGTCTGCAGAGGAGGAGCCACAGAGATCCTTAAATCCTGTGAATAAATACCTGCCCTGAATAGAGAGCTGAATCTCTGCATATAAAATTACATTGCTAAAGACATCAAATCAGTTCTGCTTTCCTGTGTTAGAAACATCTTTATCTCTGACCTAAAGTCTTAGTTAAATTCGGGGCAGAAAACCAGTAGATTGCAGCAGGAGGGATTGTTTAAAAAGCATCAGTTCTGCATGAGAAATACCAGTTGCAGTTACTTCTTGATGCCAATTCAATGAATCCTGACCCCAAGACTTATTTTGCATGTTTGGGTTTTTCTAATCAGAGGTACCTTGTCAAACTGCCACTTCCTCCGTAATTTAAAGATAAATATTTTAAATAATCACCCCAGGAATTTATTTGGGCTTTGCCCTGGTGGTTTATAGAGGCAGCTATGCCCATTTCTTTCTGGGTGGTGTTTTCAAAGTAATTTAAGACATGAAAGGCACCTGGGGCAGGATTTGTCTTTATGGGAGGGATTTAGAGGCTGTCTCAAAGTGGTTTAGCTAAAAGACCTATGAATTAGCAACGAGGTGTGTTACAAAATGTGAGAAAAGCGCTCCAACAAACCTTGAGACGTTCATTTCCCAAGAGCGGGGCAGGGAAATGCCGAGGTTGGAAGGGACCTCTGGTCCTCTGCTCAAGCAGAGTCAGAGCAAGTTTGCCCAGCGCTGTCCCCAGCTGGGTCTGTGGTGACATTCAACCTTTCTGGGACACCTGGCCACCCTCACAGTAAGAGAAGTGTTTCCTTGTGTTCAGGTGGTTTTCATTCTGTGCCCATTTCATCTTTTTCTGTCGGTGGTGCTACTGAGAACAGTGTGGCTCCCTCTTTGTTCACCCCCCAGCCATTCGGGGTTTCCAGGCAGGTACTAAAGGAGAGCTGAGGGATGCTGCTTTCATTGTCTGAGGGCAGGCACAGGGGTCTTGGAGGAAAGGCCTTCTGAGAAGGGAATTTTTGTCCCCTATTCCGGATGAAAGATACTCTGAATCCAGTTATAAAATATGATCTTAAATCAAAATTTCTGGCCTCTCTTTGACCTAAGAATGAGCTTGCCAAAGGTGTTTGACTCTGTGCTCTCCTCAGGATACAGGCACCCAAACACCATCTGTCTCTAGAAAAGCTTCCCACCACAGCACCCAAATACCATCTGTCTCTAGAAAAATCTTCCATCATAGCACATAGGTGTGACCCCAGCTCTCCAGCCTCTCTGCTTACCCAGCCTGCACCAAGAGGGAGGGATGGAGTTAAAAGCTGAGTGTGTAGCTGGCTGAGGGCTCGCCTTTGTGGGTGTGGGTTTGAGGATGTCACAAAAACACTGATGCCTTGTTGCAAAAGCATTTCTGCTGTCCCACAGGAGGCAGGCAGATTGATTGTCAAATATTTCGACCCCCTGAAAATGAAGAAAACCAGTTCAATTTTAACCAGCTAAAGATTTGATCCACATTTTGCACTTTTATGTGGTCCAACAGATGTTACTGGTGCTGTAGTAGAAAGTAGTTTTTTGGGTCATTAAAACAGGAAGGAAAAGCCCCTCACTTTGGAGACCCTACTCCTTGTTGCTGCTGTAGGTTACTCTTGGTTAAAAGATGCCGATATTTAGGTAATGTGAACAGGCTCGCTCTAACAGCTGAGGAATCCAGAAACAGCAGAAAGCAGAGTTCCTTGTCTTTGTGCTCCTCTCTTCTGCTCCCTGATTTACAAACAAAAGGGAAAACTGTCCTTAGCAGGCATTCAGGACACTGCCTGACCCTCGCTCGCATTTCCATTGCTGTTGGTCACCTTGGTGGAGGCTCTGGCTAAAAGCACAGTAAGTGATCTCATCAGGGATTTTTACCTGAAGGGCTTTTTAAGCAGAAGCTGTTGCTGTCAGAGTCACAGGATCAGGTGTGATTTCCCCTTTGCTGGAATATACAGCAAATATTCAACCAGGCTCTGGGCTTTTTTTAGCTCACAAAAGCAAGGGAGTCCTTTGAAAGATCCTCCGTGTACCCAATCATCGCTTTCCTCACTCTGTGCAGCATCATAATATTCTGGCAGTGTAAATCCTCACATTTGCCTCCCTCCCTCTCTCCTCCCTCCCCCTGCAGACTGCTGCTATCGGATCTGTGATGATATGTGATCTCCTGGATACAATCAGACACACACACAAGTACCAGGCACTCCTGCTCAGCCCAGCAAAATGTCTTTCTCCTAGAAGTGGTGCTCATCACAGCCTTCAGCTCCTTGACGATGTTGCCATGCTTTCCTTCCTGCCTCCTGCCTTTTGCTGGCTTTGCCTGCCTGCTTTTCCTGCCCGGGGGTCATCTCTGCCCTGCTGTCTGTAGCTGTATGGACTACCACACCATAGACTGCCGGGATCAAGGACTCCCCAGTGTTCCTAACCCCTTCCCATTGGACGTACGGAAACTTCTTATAGCTGATAACAACATTCAGGCGATACCAGCTGACTTCTTTATATTTTATGGAGACCTAGTCTATTTGGACTTCAGGAATAACTCCCTCACCGCTTTAGAAGAGGGCACTTTTAGCAGTTCTACCAAACTGGTGTATTTAGACTTAAGCTACAACAATTTAACACAGCTCGATGCTGGGATATTCAAATCAGCAGAGAAACTGATAAAATTGAGCCTTGGGAACAATAACCTGGTGGATGTGGACAAGGCTGCTTTTGAGAACCTGGACCAGCTCCAAGTGTTAGAACTGAATGACAATAACTTACAGAGCCTAAACGTGGCAGCCCTGGAAGCGCTGCCCTCCCTGCGGACCATCCGCCTGGAGGGCAACCCTTGGGTCTGTGACTGTGACTTTGCCAACCTTTTCAGCTGGATACAGGACAATGCATCCAAGCTCCAGAAAGGTAAAGCCCTGTGGCTCTCAGTGCACTCTGTGTGTCTGTGTCTGGCTGGGAGCTCCCATTGTCTGTGTGCTGCCTGCAGTTTGCTCAGGCTCTAATTGCATGCTTTCAGCAAAGGTGCCCGTTAAATTCATGTTGGTTTCTTTTAGCAGCAGGTCCTCCTCCCACTTAAGAAATAAAATATAAAAATTAAACCCTAATAATTTTGATTTATAGACTAAACTTGCATAGTCAGTGAAAGAGCCTTTTCAAATTCATTCGGCCCAGAGCTGGTTCTCTTCCAGACTTCATTTTCTCTCTGGTAAATATATTTTCTACAATAAGCCCTTTGAGCAGCTAAATATCCTGCAGCAGCTCCTTAGGAAAACTGATTTTCTTCTCATTTTACTGAACAGTTATGAAGCTGCTACAAAAGAGTTAAATCCCCATTTTATGCAACTGTGATTGTCAGCCCCTTCCTGGAAGTATTTTGTTGTGATGCTCTGTGTTTGAAACACTTCAGCATCTCAATTTGGGTTCTTTTCATTAAAAAAGCACTGCTTCCAACATGGGAAATAAATTGAAGGGGCTTTGCAACCCCCAAAAATGCAAGATATGTAATCCTGGTATTTGAGCCAGTAATTTTTAGAAAGGCACAGGGAGGGAAAATAAAAGTGTTGACTGCTGTGTCTAGGGAATCCAGACTCTTGCTCCACATGCCCCACCAGACCCCAAAGCCTCTCTTAATCCAGCTTTAGCAGGAGATCATCTCATAGTTCATGTCTCCCAACAAGCACCAGGGAATAAACTCCTGCCCCTGAGCAGCACCAGCTGCTCCCGGAGGCAGATCGCTGGGAGCAGGGAAGCTTCAGGAGGGCCCCAGAGGGGACACCTTCCACTGTCCCAGGCTGCTCCCAGCCCTGTCCAGCCTGGCCTTGGGCACTGCCAGGGATGGGGCAGCCACAGCTGCTCTGGGCACCCTGTGCCAGGGCCTGCCCACCCTCACAGGGAAGGATTTTTTTCCTCATATCCCATCTAAACCCACTCCCTGTTAGTTTGAAGCTGTTCCCCTGTGTCCTGGCACTCCAGGCTCAGACTCTGCAGTCATTCAGGTTCTTCCCATACTTGTGACCTTGGGTTGCATCTTTCTAATTCACTCATCTATGTTGTCCTGAATATTCTTAGCTCTAGCTCAGCTGTTTCAAGGAAGAAGTGATCTGAGCAAAAAGTGTTGGTTTTTTTCCTCTCTGTCTCAATGAAACTTTAATCTGGATTCTTTCTAAACCAAACCTATTATCCCACCTTTCCTGATGCTCTAGCTGAAGTTTGCTCAATTTGAATCAAGTATTTGCTGTCTCTAATGGTAAACATGAGTTCACACAGCAGTTCACTTTCCCCAGGCTTTTACTGAACTTCCAGGGTGCTCCCCTTGATCCTGACTGAGTCTGTTCAGTTTGAATCTGTCCCACCTCTTTCTCTGCTGCCCCCTCAGTGTTTTAAAGTGTATCTGAACTTATGTCTGGACATCTCAAGTAAGCGAGCTTTCCTGTAGCACTGCCAGTTTCCCAGTGTCTTCCAAGCTCAGAGATGCTTTCCCACAGCGTTTTCTCTCACCCATAGCTGTGTTTTGGCCAAATAGCTGAAAAATTACTAGCTTATCCTGATTTCCAAACTTTAACTAAGACTTGATCTGGGAAGACAAAGAGGGAAAGGAATAAATATTCAAGTGGTTGATTTGATCAGAGCTGCCCTGTAAGGATTTGGTTTTGTTGCCTGGAGTGAGTCCCCTGCTCTCTTCGCACCCAGCCATGCCAGGGAGAGATGTGCACAGATGCAGAAAAGCATCAGGGCTTCTTGTGAGCTGCTGCCACAAAAACACTCACTGTCTCCTTTAATGAAGCACCAAAACATTCTTCATGAAGGTGGCTGCAAAATTAACCCCAAAAAGGAAAGTCTGTCTCAATGACTTTTTGAAATACATTGCCACAGTTGCATGCCCTGCAAAACAACTTTTGGAAAGTCAGAGTTAAATTAGTAGAATTATGACTTGATTGCATTTTACACCCAGTTTCCAGTTTTTAATGATGTCACGACACAATTCCCATTAGGAACTGATTAAATTAGTGTTACTTGTCTGGTCATACTTATCCAGGACTGCGCTTGCCTGGCCTTTCCTGGGAACAGCGGGAAGGGCAACTCAGCAAACACTGAGCATTCAGACTCCCTGGCTGCTCCTGATAGTTCTGTGCAGCTGGAGATGAAGGATTCTTGCAGCAAACACACCAGGATAAGTAGGGCAGCAGCCTTTCTGTCTGGAAATACAGGAGGAAAGATAGGGATGCATTTCCAGGGCCCAGGAAACGATCTTGGCCGCTTCTGCTTTGGAATTCTGCAGCAGCTCAAGAGTTTGTGTACACACGGCTGGGAGAAGGACATTTGCAGACAGATTTAGGGCCTGGGCATTCATTTAGGTTCCTCACTTTGAATGGCACTTAAAGTAGTTGAATGTGCCTGTCTGAGTAACTGAAGTGTCCACTGAGCCCAGCACTGCTCCACCTCTCACTGCAGCACCGCAGGGAACTCAGCAGCCCAGGCTGCCCTTGGCTTTTGCAAAAGAAATTCCCAGTGGATTTAAAAAGGGGAGTTTTGTCTCTGTAAACTGAAATCTGGATAATTGATCCTGAAGCTCTGTCCCTCTGTAATTAAGGTTTCTGGAGGACTCAGTGATCTGAACAAAAGCTGTGCTTCAACTCATTAGTTTTGCAGGAGTCAGGTCCATTTTCCTCCTGGCACAGTACCAGAAATAGCTTGTAAAGTTCTGACTTCTGCTGACCTGCCTGCCCAGCTGGCTGGAAAGGCTCTGCCCAGCTGGGCTGCCTCTGCTCATCCAACTTGTCGCTTCACACAAACAGCTGGGATTTCACTAATTTTACAGATTTCAGCATTTATTCATCTAGCCTAATTTTGAAATAAAGGCTTAATTGGCATTAGGTGAACACCCTCCCCAGATGATACCCTCAGTGACAAATTTGCAGGCAGGCTTATTAAAAAGCTGGACTAAAATTTTACTGTTAAACCTAAGACTTTAAAACAGCAAATACTTTTTTTTTTTACCATAAGGAGATATTAAATCCATCATTTTCTTCATCCTGCAAAACAAAACTACGAGTTTCCCCTCTGATTTGGTTAGTAATTGATTAGAAGCAAATTAGTGAACGTAGTGCAAAGAAGGCAAAAGAAATGCAAAGAGAAGTTGGGATGGTGATAAGTGGGAAAAAATAGAAAAGTTCTTTTTCCTGGAGAGGACAGTGTTTGCTGTTGGTCACAATGGTTAAGTACAGCACTTATAAAGATTTTCTGTAGAAGAATGTTTGGTTATGTAGGCATCTGTTACACCCAAATTGTACATGGTGGCAAATGGTACATATCAAAGCCTTCCCATCAGGAGGACCATGAATATTAAGAATATAGGATTTTTTTTGGAAATAGAAGAGTTGCTGTTAGGCCTTTAACCCTAAAAAGACAAGTACAAAAACTTTCATAGAAGACTTTATTCCATGGGGCCATGAAAAGTCATAGACCAAAAATCCTCAAACCTTAAAAGAACCAATGCTCAAGCTGGTCTACAAAAATACAGTCAGCAACTTCTTGTATTGGCCAGGCTCTCTTCTGCTTTCAGAGCTTGTTGTTCATTACATTTATCTTGGCTAAAAATGCACTTTCCCCCTCATCTTTTAACCTAGTTCTTTTAGTAATACTGTTTGAAACTCAGGGCTCAGCCAGCAAAAGATTGTCACTGGTGCAATGACCTACAGAACAGAGGGTCATGAACCTTCAATTTCAGTGTTTAAATACAAAGGGCTTTGATGGAATAAATTTTTGCTGAAACCTCTTGCTTGTTTAAAATTAGTGCAAAAGACATTACTTGAATCTCTCTGAGGATCCCATCAGCATGAGGGGACCGGATTCTGATAAATGTCTGTAACAAAGCAATACAAGTAATCTGCAATGGCCACACTGAAGGGCTTTGCTGACATTCCCATTGCTGATTTTTATTTTCTGTAAACATGCTTTGGGCAGCTGAGCCTGTGACCTTGTTTGCTAATGACTAATGCATTTTTAACATTACTTTTAATTAGAGCTCAAGTATTACTTGGAGTGTGACTGTAGTGTTTCCTTTCTGTCATCTTGCCCTCATTTTGCTTTTTACTTCCTTTCTTCCCCGTATCTTTGTGAAGTTGTATACAGTTTCTGGGATTAATGAATTTATTTGTTTAGTTATTTAAGTTCCCCACTACCCTTTGCAAGAATTAAAACTTTTGCTGTTCCCTATAAAAACAGTACCAGGAAGACTTTCAGCAAAGGTTTAGACGGAGCATTATTATGGGTAGCCTTTGTACATTTGTATTTCCAGGAAGATTGAAAAAACTCTTTCAGAAGTGGCCAGAGACAGAATTCCAAATAGATTTGTGCTGGCATAAACAAAACAGATGTTCTGAGTGTCTGAAATTGAAGTAGCCAAAGTTGAGGTGAGGACTGGTGCTCAGGGCTCATTTGATCAACTGTTGCTGCAGTTTGGAAAGTCATGGGCAGCAGGGACACTATTCCTGTGTCTATTCCAGAATTGTCCAAAATTCCAGATATTCCAAGAGGGTCTTAGTGTCAGTACTGACACAGATGTTGTTTAGTTACTTGAAAGGCTTCTGTAGCTTTCAAGACCTCTTCAGCATGGATGGAGAAGTAAATTCTGGTAAAGTGGCATATCTCCAGATAAAGCCTGTACATGCTAAAAACAGGGGAGAAGGATGGCAGTAAGAGGGGGTAGGAAAAAAAACAAGAGCAGGTGACAGTGAGGCTGTAAGCAGGAAATTCAGACTGAATTCAGTCCTAAAAGAGAAATTCAGAAGTGAATCAGTGTAGGGAGAACCATAAAATATAATAATTTAGGTTGGAAAATTGCTCCCAGCCCATGGAGTCCCAGCTGTGCCCAATGCCCACCTCGTCCCCAGCCCAGAGCTCTGAGTGCCACATCCAGGTGTTCCCTGGACACCTCCAGGGATGGGGACTCCAAACCTCCCTGGGCAGCCCCTGCCAAGGCCTGAGCACCCTTTCCATGCAGAAATTCCTGCTGATATCCACCCTGAGCCTCCCCTGGCACAGCCTGAGGCCATTCCCTCTCCTCCTGTCCCTGTTCCCTGTTCCCAGAGCCCGACCCCCCGGCTGTCCCCTCCTGGCAGGGAGTTGTGCAGAGCCACAAGGGCCCCCCTGAGCCTCCTTTTCCCCAGGCTGAGCCCCTTTCCCAGCTCCCTCAGCTGCCCCTCCAGACCCTTCGAGACCCAGAAGAATAGAATCGTTTTTCTAAGTCTGGTTAGACATTCTGTGCCATGAGGTTGCCATCTCTTGCTTCTTGGCTCTTCCCACAATCCCATTCCAATCTGAGATCTATTGCATAACTTATTCTATAAATTAAACAATCTCGCATTTCACAAAACCAGGCCTTTAATGGGTTTAACAGAAAATATTAAATATTTTAATCAATACAAAGCATAATAACAACACTAAAGGACGGGTTTTGTTTAACACTTGAACCAACATTCAGCAAAGAAACTGAACATTTTTCAAGTCCTCTTGATATATCAGTCTTTATTAGCACTTATTTGTTCATCTGCTGTGGAGAGAAGGCTCCTTAACTCCATGTACCAATATAGAACCCGAGCGAGCTGCAGCTAGAGAGGACAGGCTGTTCTGTCCATTGCAGCCATCAGCTCTCCCCCAGTATCATGCACAAGCTCCCACACCACCAGGACAGAACAGAAGATCTGTGTCTAGAAAGGAATTAAAAGCCCTAAGACATTTCACACATTCAGTAGCTTTTATCCTGCTCAAGCAGAAACTCCTCACAGAAATTATATTCCTTAACAAGCGCATCAAATCTGTTTCTATATATATACATATATAAATATATAATTTGATCTCCCAGACATTTTCAGTAAAATGATCTGACTGCCACTGGCTTTTCACTCTGTTTCTTCCATCCTAAGGTTATTTGGAGTACTTCCATCGTTCACGTATTTGAAGATGTGAGGACAGCATTTGCAGATGTGTACACCTGATGTTGAACTTTATATTTAGACATTGAGACAAACTGCTAAGCACCCTCCGAAGCTGTTCTGCAAATCTTTAGGGCACTTGGCCATAAAAGGTTTACTTAGGGACCAAAATCTAGGCTTCAAGTTCTTGAAGCTTTACTGTTCTGATCACTCAGGGCTATTTGCAATGAAATCTCACTTGAGAGGCAATGCCTCTCTCATTGCTTATTAATACATCTAAGACATTTGTGACAGTGTTTAAGGAGACTAAGGCAAACCATAGCTGGGAGCAAAATACCACACAAGAAACAACATGCCACATTTAAGCATTTCAAATCTGTGTCAGCTACGTTCAGCAACATGAGGCAACAGCTAAATTCCACCCAAAAGGGCAAATACCAATTTTACTCTAAAAAAAAAGCCTGTTGTAGTGCTCTCATATTCACTGTATCCATAGTAGGGAACACGTGTGCATGCAGCTCATTGAAACATTTATAGTTTCAGATATTTCTGTGGATGTATTTCCATACATCCTAGTGCATGTCCCAGTGTGCCTTTGCATTATCTCATCCTGCTGACCATTGCTGAATGGTAGGAAGCTCTTTCTCGTGGTACCTGCTTTTTGTGAACTCTGAAAGACCCCCAAAAAATTGAGGAGCTTTTTTCTTTTTTTTTTTTTTTAAACTCAGCATCCAAAATTATAGCTGGGAAATCTCTGTCTGGTAACAGACAGACCATAATATTGAAATGGTAATGGATTCCAGAGGTTATCCAATCAAAGATGTATTTAGCACAGGGATTAGAAATAAGCAGAGACAGAAAGACACAAGGAGTCTTTCAAAATAGGGTCAAGTGGACCTGCAGGAAGTGATGCCCTTGGTGCTTGTCTTTAGCTGGAGGAGTACAAACCAAAGCTCACGGTGCAGTAGGGCAGCAGTCAGGATATCCAGGGAAAACCCCTGGCACAGCCAGGAGCAGGCAATGTCAGTGCACTCCGTGGTTTCAAAATTCCTGATATCGAGAACCTGTAGGAAACGTGGCTGGATTATGGTGCAAAATCCCAGCAGGGTCCAGATGAAACAGGGCCTCTGGGTTTTTGTGGGGGTTCTGAGATGGTGAGATCAGTCCAGGTATAATTTCGGAGCTTTACAGCATTGCTGGTCTCTTTTCACTAATTTACAAGGAAATTTTCATTATTTGCATGCAGACTGGTTTTGGGCTGCTTCTGTTTTCTAGGAGGTTCAGTTTTACACAGAAAGATTCAGCCTGGGCATAGTCCTGAACAGAAACAGACTCAAAGTGGTTTTTAGGATCTAGCAGCAGCCTAATTGCCTGTGATTTATTGGCAGGGTTTAAGTGCTGGACTTGGTGGAGTTGCACTCCAATATTAGGCATTCAAAGTCATATTGTTCTGAAACCTATTTGGGAATTGAAATAACTCTACCTTAACTCTACCTGGAACCTTCCTGCATCACTTCTTTATGAACACACTTTCTTTTTCTTCTTTTTAAAAACCCACCTCTCCTTTTAACATTAGGGTTCTGGAATTCCAGCATTTTCACTTCCCATGTTACTTAGACAATCTGCTCCTCAGGGCACAGACCTGCATTCTAATCCTTATTTTTCCTTATTTTTCATCCTTATTTTTGTTGAGACAAGTCTCTGTAAGAGTGCAGCACCTGTGCCTTGCCAGGCGCTTCAGAGCAATCAGCACCAGTGCAGTACCTCTGCTCCTTCTCAGGGCATAGCAGAAGGATGCAGGGTGTGTGACATTGTCCTTGGGACAGCTGGAGTCATTACAGATAATGGGATGGCCCCGACCAAAATAACCCAAGCTGTGTATTTATAGCACACTCACACTTGTTATTTCATTTACAGTTTTGTTTGGTATGGAGAAGCAACTCCTTGAATATGTTGTGGGAGCAGTGAGGTCGATATATATAACTGTCATCAAAGGCTCTCTTGCTGCAGCCCAGCACTAAATACCAAACTGCTTTGAGATGCCCTTTACAAGAATCCTGGCTGGTCTTTTAAAAGAGTGAATTCCACAGAATAAATAAATTATTAAAAAATACAGAACGTCCCCACAAACAAAGTATAAAAATATTACTATTCAAGTAAAAGTGTGTGAAAGCAGAGCTCTGAGGTTAAATGGCATCTTTTGTCCTCTGTAGGTTCTGTGTGGGGACAGGGATTTGACTGGGCCAGTCTAGATGCAACAGAATCACACAAAGGACAAAACCTACACCCTATAATTAATACTGATAACTTTCTACAAACCACTCTTTAGTTCACTGTTTGTGCAGAGGGTGTTTAATGCCCTGGAATTACTTCCTGCCCAAGGAGAGAAGAAAGATGGATCATTGCTTGGCACCAATGGGACAGGACGGGTGGGTACAGCCCATCAGTTCTCTGGACTCGTGTCGTAAGAATAACCCAGGTGTAAATAATGGAAAGCCAGGGGCTGTGTTTCTGTGGAAGGAAGCAGATGAAATGGGTTTGTCCATTTCCCACCTTTAGCAGGTGTGTGACCTGCAGGTGATGGTATGTTCAGGGGAAGAGCTGGAAGCTCTGGTGCAACAACCACTGCATCAGCTTTGGAAGAAGAAATTCCTTGTGCCACCAGAGACAGAGCTGCTGGTCTTCCTGCTGACTGTTCCAAATGAACAGTCTGTTCCAAATTCTCTTCAGAGTCCAAAGAGAAGCTTCTGATTGGCTGTGCTGGGTTTTTCAACAGTGGTGATTCAAAGGAAATTGATAAAATCACAGACAAATACCCTCTGCCTAGTTAAAGTTAGCAAGTGTTATGTTTTATTGTGACGTCAGGTGGCACGGGAGTAATCACCTAAATACGTGCAGTGAATCATGGAACTCTAGCCCTCTATTTATTTACAGAAGTCTTACATACTCAAAGTGCTTATGCATATGCATAATCTCAGCCCCTGCCATTCCCTGCTTTATGTTGAAATGAGCCCAGAGTCCTTCACACTGCCCAATTCTTCCCTCATTGGGCCGGCGGTCTTTGAAATGAGACAGTGGTCCTGAAAGATGAAGTCAGAGACATCTTCCTCGCAGTCACCTTCCTACCTTCATAAATGCTGGCAGGCTGCTGTGACCTAGAGCTGCTACTTCCGAGTCTGAAGAAATGAAAATATGATTTGGTGTCCAGCTCTCAGTGGTTTGAGTGGGAAGGTTTGCAGAGGGAGCTCAGTCAGAGGCTGGAGAGGGCAGGTTTGCACCTCCTCAGCCTCTGCGTGCTCAGGTGCTCCAGGGCATCAGCCCCTGCAGAAGACAGGAACACTGCAGGGCAGATTTCCAGAGTCTCAGAGGATGTTTGAGGATGTAGCTGCTTTCTCTTCCAGGTCAGCTGCGAGGACAGGAGGTTTCATGGATCTCCAGAGCAAGCGGGGCTTGTTCATCATCTGCTGTGCACGGCCAGTGGCTCAGGAGCACCAGAGCGGATTTGGGCAGCAGTTTACGGGAGAGAACCTCGGGCAGGCTGGCTGCTGACACTGCTGGGCAGCTCCCAGGACATCCCCAGCCAGCTCCCAGGGGAGCACCAGAAGGAGGGAAAGCCACAGAACTCTAGGCAAATACGATATAGGATGGCTTTCAGGGATCAAAACTGAATACAGGCGTCACTACAAGGTCAAGTAGGTCAGGGTGATAATTGGTTCCACAGTGGAATTAACTAAAACTCCTTCTCCAATCAGCACAACGGCTGGGCTGGATCAGAGGGTCAGTCAGGAGCCCGGGTTTAGCAGTAAAACATCACAGGGCACAGCTGTCCCTCCGCAGGAACACCGGCATTCACAAACACAGAGCGAATCTTATCATCACCTCTCCTTGCTTAGAGCGACCTGGTGCTTCTGTGGCAGAGCTGCGGGATGGAAATGCCACGTACTCTGTGAGCACCCAGCAAGGCAGAGCCCAGAGCAGCGACAGCACCCCGGGATCATCGGTAGAGAGAAGGTGGAGCAAGGAACTCAGCAGCAGCTGTCACGTCATTAACACACAATTCTTACATTTCCCGCGTGAAAAACGCCAATTGCTTGTTTAAAAAAAAGTTTAATAAAGTAATTACAGAAAAAATAATAAAGATAAAACAATAGCAATTTTGGACAATCAGAGTTAGGATAATAAAAAGACAATAAAAACAAAAGAATTACAGATGTCTGGGTGTCCTAAATTCCAATCAGCTAGGCACACACACCTAAAGACAAAGGATGGCCCTTAAAAGTAATAGCCTATTGCATATTCATATGTGACACGAGTTCCTTGCCAGCTTGAGTTTTTTCTGTTTTTTGTCAACTTCTTCTTGGCTCCACCAAGTCTGGAAGAAGGTGCCACGGCGTTTGTTTTTGCTTGATAAGTAACTCTTGCTGTTATCTCTGTGCAAGGAATCATTCATGCTTTATGCTGGTTAGAGAAAAAGTATCACATAGCTTCTAGTTTAACATTCTACTGTAGCCTAAATTACACTGATTAATACAACATTACTAAAAATATTAATACAACATTACTTTCAAACACAACACATATAGTATTCATTTTAATATTTGCGAAAAGCCAATCATATAATACGCACCTTTCACAGCTCTTTATGTTCATGGCCTTAATAGTGAGACAAAGGCTGCCTTGCCAGCAGCTCTACAGGCTTAATTCACTCCAGTATTGGTTCCATTCTAGCGCTGATGTTCCCCCGTGGTGAATGAAGAGGGAGCTGGGCATGTGCGGTGAACTGTGTGCTTTTACTGTCCAGGGTCCAACTGTAGCCTCACCACTTCTTAATCTGGGGGTTTTTGCTTTCCCTACAAAGAACCCAGCTCTTGGCATTCTCCAGTAATGCAGGAAGGAACAATATCTGTCAGTCTGCATGGCCTCAGGACAGCCAGAGAGAAAAGGTGGAAGCAGGACACAGACAAACAAGCATCCATTAAACCCAAACTGTTGTTTGACCAGAAACAAACAAACAAACAAACAAACAAACCCACAAAAAAACCCAAAACAAACCAACTCTAGTTTGGAACTACTTGGATAAAAAGTAATGTAGAAGGGTGTGGAGGGAACTTCAGAATCCCTCTTACCCTGTTTTGGAGTCAGAATTTCTGTTCAGATGGAGTAGATGGGAATTGCTTTCAGGTCTCCAGGTTTAGATGCATCCAGAGTTCAACATTCCCTTTTTAAATTCCTCCAAATCATGTTCCCAGATCACACCCGATCCCTGGCAGGCTGAAGGTGAAATAATTTCCAGGTGATGCTCAAAGGGGCTATGTAATGGCTTTTGGATAGTGACAGGTTTTGTTCCACTTTTCCCTGAATATTGTACAATTTCATAAACCTGGAATTAGCCTTAAAACTTTCCTTCAGCCATTCAATCTCTGACCAAGAACAACAGAAGGATTCATCAATAGTCTGCTGATTTGTTCTCCTTTCCTATTCCTTGCAGGTCTCCATGAAATCCAGTGTTCCCTGCCTGTGGAGAACAGAAGGATCTTTCTGAATGAGTTATCTGAGGTCAGCTTTAGTGAATGCAAATTCAGCTTGTCATTGACAGACCTTTTTATCATCATCTTCTCTGGAGTCGCCGTGTCCATAGCTGCAATTCTCTCCAGCTTCTTCCTGGCCACCCTGGTGCACTGCTTCCAGAGATGTGCTCCCAGCAAGGACGACGATGATGATGAAGATGACAGTGAGGACTGAACTCAGTTGAAATCCTTAAATTTCCTTGGTTTATCAGTTACCAGATCATCAGCCAAAGTCTATGAGGAAAAAAAAGTAGTACAGCAAAAGCTTTAAACGTGACTTAAGCTCACAATGTGTAAGGATCCCTTCTAGCCACTGATGGTCACAGGCAGGAATCCAGACCTGAGTCTGCCACCTCTGCTTGCACATGTGCCCTGCTGCAATCAGACCAGGCTGATTTCCATGCTCCTTAATCAAACACTGCGTTTAAACTTGAAGATTGAAGGAAAAAGGGAGGAAAAGCAAAAAAAAAAAAAAAAAGTTTCAGTTTTTTCAAAGATGAGTTTCCAGACTTTCCTGATGAGATGCAGATTCTTCTAAGTGCTTGAAGCTTGTTCTAGATACACTTTGAACAGGACTGGATGAGTCGAGATGTTTCAGGCTGAAAATACAGATGCAATTCAAAATAGTATCTTTCCTAGATCTAAGTACTGGGAGATTCTATTGAAACTCACACAAAATGTGATTTAAATGATTCCTAGAATTGTAGAAAGCATGAGAGGAAGGTTGGCATTTTCCCCCTACAGAAGTTCTCCAGAAACATTCATCCTTGGTTTAATGACAGCAATTGCAGGCACCATTCAGCAAAAGAAAAAGAAAAAATTTCTGTAAGTGAATAGGATTCTGGGTCTGAGTCATCCACTGCAGATGCCTGGCACTTCTTTGGTCATGGCACAAAAACTAAATATAACATCCTTTTGCAATTTTAGATGCAGTGAAGTAAAGGATTTCCCTCCCCGTAATGCTCGGCACCAGTAACTGTTGCAGCATCCAGTCCATTTAGCTATTTTAAAGCACTAAGGGCTATATTCTGCTCCTGGTTATACTGGAATAACCCAAATGGGATGAACACCATGATCCAAATTGGCAACTGTATAAACAAAAGTGAAATCTGGCCCAACATATTTCTGACTGTATTATAGATTTGTCAAAACTTGAGCTCTTCTATATGATGGTAGATATTTTTGTTAAAATTGAAAAATAAATTTATTACAAGAGATTTTTGGAATAGTGCTGGACAGCTTTTTAGGATAAGTATATTTTTAAAATATTTGTAATGGAAATATTTTTTTAAAGCTCTGTGTATTTAAATCGTAGCTGTGAGGGCTTAAAGTAATGAACAACATAGTAAAAAGCGAGCTAAGGACTGTATGCCATTATAAAGTAATTAGAGCTAAGTAGCATTTGTTTATCTACCGTAAATGCTATTATTTCTTTAAAAAAAGCACTCTTTGGTTCAAACACTGCCTTGCTCAGCAGGAGGGAGTCCCCCTGTGTGGCGGGGGGTGATGGGGTGCAGCAAACACCTTCCAGCAGCGCTCCCGGGGGTCCCCACCCAGCAGGGCTCAGCGCACCCCAGCCCGTGTGTGCCCAGCTCCAGGACCCCCAGGGTCCCCCCCAGCCCAGCTGCTCCTCTCGGGGCTCGGGGGCTGCAGGGGGAGCGCTGTGCCCCCTGTCCCTGCGCATCAGCCCTGCCCAGCGCTAATGCTGCAGCTTCTCCCTGGGCTGACACTGCGAGCTGCGTGTGCTGTCACAGCCAGGAGGAGAGCTTTGTTTCTGTATTCAGTGCACTCGCTGCTTCCATTTGTTGGGGTTATTACTTCTGGAAACACACTGAGACAGAATTAAGCAGGGCAGTGAGAGGCTATTCTGTATCAATACTGTCTTATTCTATTACAACTCCTTCAAGAAAAATGCAATGACATGATTTTCACTGTGTAGTGCCATGATTATAAACAACACAAATATATTTATAATTTCAGCCTGGGTTTTGATGTTTATTTGTATGTGGGAATGAAAAAGGACAAACTCCTTGCCTGGTTCACCTTTTATAAGGGAGGTTTTGTGGGGTGGTTGGGAACATGCTGCCCAGTGCAGTTCCTGAGGCACCTCCCTTTCCCACAAATACGGATCTGTTATCAACAGTTTTATATTTAGACCTGTGCAAATTGTTCAGTCATGGAATAGGAAACTGGGTCACACTTTTTATGGACTCAAAACTTGTAATCCATTAGCCAAATGATTTGTCCTACCAAACTTCCCAGGGAGTCACCAGTGGATATTTCAGCAAACATCTCCCCTGCCCTTGGTAATGAATTTTTGGCTTTGTGTCATTAGCCCGGAAGGCTCAGTAATTTTGCAGGGGGCAAATACCAAACTCAACTATTTCGACTGAGCTCTGCCCTCACTTGCAGGTTCACCCTACTGTGGTGCCTCAGAAGGAAGGTGTGGATTTGTTTATAGTTTGTAGCTTTTTGTTCAACCCAACACAAAGCCCTGAAAGCTCTGGTGCTATTTGGAGCATAGCACCCTCAGAACAGCGAGGAGCACACCAAGCTGCCACCCACACAGCGCAGCACAAGCTGGAGAGCAAGGCTTGGCAAAGCTTTTTTTGGGGAGCTGCTATTCTGGATACTCCACAGCACCAAAGTGATTTTGCAATGTAGGTTTTTTCTGGATCAGAATCTTTAATGATATTTTTAAATTCTATTTTTCCCTTTAAGTAATGTACATTTCAGAACTACTGAACACCTCCAGTTAGTAATATTGATTCATTGTAAGCACGAGCAGTAATATTGATTTTGCATAACTCTAATTGCTAGTGAGCCACAACTTGCATTTAGTTCTAATTGGGATTTTTTTTTAATTTTATGGAATCTTGACAGCAAGACACTCTCCTGTTGGAATATTGCCAGAGCTAGTGATCACCATAATGATCCCCTACAAAACTTTGAAAGCCAATTTTATCACCGATAGAGAGCGGCCTGAGGGCTGCATTACTATTGCAGCTGTAGCTGCGCAGAGGTGTAGCACAGGGCTGGTTCCCCTCTCCAGGTTTGGGGCATGGGGAGTGCTCCTGTGCAGGGATATTTCCGGGGCTGGGATGTGGCGAGCCTGCCCTCCCTGCTCAGGCTGCAGTGACCCACATTAGGATCAGAGGAGTTACAGTGGCGCCGAGTGAGAGCTGAATTTAGCTTCCCTTCCCTCCGGCAGCACTGCCTGTAGGTGATTAGAAATGTACTGTGCAAAGTTCTCCGTTTACAATTTCCCTTCTAAAATAGCTCCATTTTCGTGGTGCTCTCCCTCACTGTCAGAACCGAGCAGACATTTTACCTGCTTCAAGGGTAAGGAAAGATACTCTGCATGACCCAAATAAAGCGTTGCAGGCTCCAGGAGCCAGGAAGCAGCTGCCACATTGCCTGCAGATATGTCTCCTTGATGAAATGCTAGAGCTTGGTACGTGTGAGGATCCAAAACCTGGGCAAAAAAAGCAAATCTGCATGATGTCATTGAGACAGCCTGACTTTTAGAAGTGTGCACATGGGTTTTAAAAAGTCCTAATCCACAAAATATTAAAATAAAGATCACCTAAAGCAACTGTCCAAACCCAGTATTTCATCCCCAGTGAGCCACCATCTTTCTGAGGCAGCTCCTGCTGTGCCTCTTGCTCAGACATGAACATTAATAGGCCAGGTTTTACAGCAGCATAAAAACGCACTGGGGATACCTCAAAGGGGTGGCTCTGGAAGCTCCTACAGAGAACTGATGCCTTCAGTTTGAGCTTTCATGTTTTCTAGATTCTGCGCTGCCCAGGGGTGCAGCTCTGAGCTCACACTCAGTGTCACTCAGCTCCCTTCACAGAGCAGAGACACAAAACAAATCCTTTTCCTGCTGCACACCAAGGACAACTTTCAGCCCGAAAGTACAAACAAGGCTGGGCTGAAGGGAGGAACAAGAAGGATGGGACCTCACAGCCTGAAGCTGTAACTGGACAATTAAACCCCAATATATAAATGGACCAAAACTCATCAAAGTGTGAGACCGCGTGACCGTTTGTCCATTTTTGTGACCATTTTGGGTCCACCTTGGGTGTAGCCCTGGTCAGGCCCTTGTCCTGCCCTAGGTGTACCCTAAGGGCCCGATATTTACGTTCTCCCCTAGCTCTGTGCAGTCTCTGCTTCCGGTCAGCCATCCCAAGGCATCAGCACCACAGGGCTTGCCTACCTCAGGCAAGGAGTAGAGAGGGACCCATTGCACACTGACAGCTGGAATTCAGCTTGGCATACACAGAAATGACAGAAACTGGGCTTGTCTTTCAGCTGTGGGAAGAACTGTGTGCCCTCGCCTGTGTGGGCAGAGAAGGTGTGTGACAACACTGGAGCTGGCTGTACCTGTCCCCCCTGAGGAGCCCCAAAAGGGGCTGCAGCTGGGGGGACCTGAGCTGGGCGCTGCCCCTCATCCCAGCCCAGGTCCCGCCATGCCGGCTGCAGAGCCAGGGCAGGACCTCACTCTGGCCCAGCACCTGCTGCCAACCCGCTCCATGAGGAAATCACTCTATTTCCAGGGCTGGAACATTGTAAATACAGTACATCAATAGAAGTAAATCACTTTAAAGTAGATCCCAATAAAGTAAATTACTTTATTTCCACACCTAAGTTCATTTCACATCCCTCAAAATAAAGGAGCAGGGCTTTAATAGTGTTTAAATCCAACCATTCCTCTGGGAGGACAAGGTCTGATCACCTGTGGTTTAACCTGTCTCACTGACCTCCTGTGGAGGAAAGTCCTTGGGATTCATCGTGGTGAAGGTGATGGTGGAATGCTGAATCCTTGCGTAGTCCTTCCAAGAAGAACCCAGAAATATACATCAGGAAATCCAATTTCTTGGAGAGTAAGATCTGTCGAGGGTTCTGAGTGTCAGGCAGCCTGTGACGCACAAGCCACCAGAACCTTTTATTATTTCATGTCCTCCCTGTCACCACTGGAGAGATACAGCCTTGTCATAGAACTGCAGAAAGCTATGGAAAACCACAAACACATTATTAGTGATACGTGATGCTTTGCCACAAAAATATCTGGTTTTGTAATCAGATTCGTACTCTCACATTGACATCATCTTCCCCTTTATGTGTTGGTTTCTGTATCTTCATATCACAATTGTGTCTAAAATAACATCACGGTTTGGTGCTTCCTCTGAACAGCTCAGCAACAAAAATCACCACAGAAATAACCAAACCATGACAACCACAGGTCCAACTATCTATCCAACCACCCAACTACTATTGTAAAGAGTTGTTAGGGAAAAAACTACTGAATTTTGAGCTGACAGAGAGAGAGAGACAGCAACAGCAGCCGCTCTGTCACAAAGCAGGACTGGAATTATGCTGCGTCTCTCCAGTTCCCAGCAGCTCTCACACCCCACCCACAGCTCCCCGAAGCCATGTGAAATTGTGTAACTCTGGGTTAGCAGCACATAGTGTGGTTTTTGGGGGCTTGTCAAAACCCCTAGCAGTAAATACTTCAGAGCAGGCTTCTACTGTTGGTTTTGTGAGATGTGAAAGGCTTGCAGGAGGGTGGGCAGCAAGCAAGGAGTGAACCAGCTTGGGCCAGGGTTGTTCAGAGCCAAGTTTGCTTCAAAGCTGCTTTGTTTTCACCTCAGAGTTGCTTTTTCACCAGTTCCTGGGAGGAGTGGTGAGCTCTGAAGGTTGGCCAGTTCACGCCCAGGTACGTGGTATTGTCTATTTCCAGCAGAAATTCATCTCAGGTGAATTTTCAAAGTTTTGTGCTCCTAACCAAAGCACCATTTGCCAGTTCAAAAACTTTCATTTGAATGTGAAATGTGAGATGTCATTTAGAAGGCCGTACAAAAATCTCTTATCAGCCCAGAAATGAGAAAGTCAAAGAAGTCCATCCAGACAATGGTCCCTGGCAGGTTTTGCTTCTACCCTTCCAGAGTGTGAGGTCATTCCTCCAAGCTGAATTATCATCACTGGGATATCAGTGATTAGATTTGGAGTCCTCCTTTTTTCTTCTCCTGGTCGTGCTTCTCACCAGCTGGCATCACTCTTTAGCCTTTGAAAACCTGGCTTCAAAGGTGAATTTGGACCAAGGGAGGAAATGACCAGGAAATGACCTCGAGGTCACTTGGTCAGTTTGGCAAATGCACTGAGATGCCCTTTTTATCTCTAAGAACTGTACACATGAACATGGGAAACCTTCCCTGAGCTCCAAAAGATTCCATATAAGCAAAGCATCTGATGGCTTTAAAAATACAGAGACAAACAGAAGGATGAGAGAGATGTATGGTAAATATAATTAAAAAGGAAAACGAGGTACAATTAGATTGACTTGTATTTTCATAGAATAACATTATTTTTGGGTTGCTTTGTTGAGTACTTACCTAATTTTCACATGGTGATGATAAAATCTACAGAGTGGCAGGGAAGTGTGGAATATTGGCTATAAAGTAACACAGGTTGTGAGTTTAGACTTGCAGTGTCTTGACCAATAACCTGCAACTGCTGTCCAAAAGAATTCAGTTGTCTTATGATTGTATTATTTAAAAACAAAACAACCACCAAAATAAACAAGCAAACAAAAAACCCAAACCAAACCCCCCTAGCGTCAATCTTCAGAAGAAAATGGAATGTTCTGTAAGTAGTTTCACTGATTTCTTCCTATGGCAATTCCTAAATGTCATTACATTTACTGACCTCAGGAGTTCGGTAAAAGGTGACAGGAAAGTGTTATAGAAACACATTATCGTGTATTTCTTTCCAATTTGAGGTAGTAAATCCTCAAAATCCAATTCTAAACTATGTTTCTGAGAGCAGTATCATGTTGTGAGTGCAAATTGTTCCCATCTTAAAAAAACAAATTATCTTAAAAAAGAAAAAAAAAGAAGGAAAAGCTGGTTTAGGGATTTTTCAGTCCAGAATGGCTTTTTTAAACAATCAAATTAAAATAAACCCCACAATGCAGGCTTTTAAATGAAAGCAGAAAGTGTTTGAATCATAAATTTATTAATATTACACTGTATGGCAGGGAAGTGACTACAGACTTAATATTTAATTTATGTTATTCCTTGAGGGAACAGAAATCATTAAGCTGAGAAACTGGTTATTGTTTTCGAATGAAGTATCCCATGCAGGCTGATTCCTTCAGGTTTGGGGGCTGGGATGCAGATTACCCACTCTGGAGCACCGTGGGGGTTGTGAGACTGTGAGTGCATCAAAGTAGGCAATTGCTCTCTGTTTGACCTGAGTATGTGGTGACAAAAGAAATGGCAGTTGGCTTCAATCCTGATTTCACTGTTAAATGATTTTGGGTCCCATCTGGTAAAGAGTGGTGCAGCTCCATCCCCTTCACTGCTGTAATTCCCTGGTTTACCTGATGAGGAGACTGCCTGGGCAGTGGGAGCTCGGTAGTCATGGGGGTGGGGGTGTTTATTCTCTGCATTCTCATACAAAAAGAAGGAAAATAACTCTGTGTGGGCCCTTTGTCCTGGTGGTCTGAGTGCATGGGAGTTACCTGGCTTTGTGGTGTCTGCACTGGGGGGTGAATCCTAATTTTATTTGGCGTGGTAGGCAGCATTATTTGGAGATTGCAGAAGCCAGGCAGCTTTTCCAGCTGTGCTCAGGATCCAGGGCTCTCTGCTCTATGAAAGATCCTGAGCACTCCCCAGAACTCGACTGCAGCCCTGTGTGGCACAGAAGGTGTCACTGCCTGGTAATCACTGTCCATCGCTGGCCTAGTTTGATGATGGGTTTATAATGAACATCTTTAACCTCAGCCTAGCCCAGCCATCTGCTGTGGGAAGCAAGCTGGCACTCCAAAGCCATTTTCTGCTTCAAGGTGTCTCCTTGTAGTCTTCCAGAACAAACAGTGAGTCATCTCCTCCCACCAGGCTACAGCAGGATTGTAACGCAGCTCAGTGAGTAAAGTCCCTCATGCTGCTGGCTCCAGAGCTGTGTGTGACTGAGCGCAGGCACCAAACTTCAGCATTTTGCTTCCCAGCTGAATCACAGAGGGATGACACAGTCATCTCCCGAGGGATGTGAGTGGGGTGAAGACTGTGGCCCACATCTACAGGCAACAGGGAAAACCCAGCACTCACCCAACCTCCCCAAGCCCTTCCTGATGAAATTCTCTCCCTGCCTGTTCTGTGTGTCCATCATCCTTAATTCCTGAGACTTCATTCTTAAACTTTCATGGCAGCTGTCCATTTTTCTATGTAACAGGATGGCTCAGAAAGGGGAATTGTCAGTAAGGGCACTCACTTCATTAATGGAAATCATTTTTGGGTTATGAAATTGCTCTCCACCTGCCTTCTGTTAGCAAAAAGGAGCCTTTGTCAAGTCTCCAGGATTTTTAATCTGCCTTCTATTGCAGCACTAGAAAATTAGGGACATCCAATCTTAAATGGAAAAGTTTAAGAAGCTTTGTCTCATAAAGTGACGTCTAAGACTTGTCTGTCTTTTATTCCATGTTCTTTACTAGATGATCCCCCCTGCTGCCACCTTCAAACGAAGCGATTTAAAATGGATCGGATATTAAAGCTTTAAGATCGGATTTTAAAATAAATTAAATGCTATCAGGACAGTAACAGCAACAGCTGCTGCGTCTGCCAGCTGGACTGTAGACTTAATCACTCCATCAAATCCCACTTCCCAGAGTTGTTTGCTGTGCCCTCCTGCCCGCTGACCAAAGCCCTTTGCCCGCCCAGGGAGGGATGCTCCCCGCGGGGCAGAGGCTCTGCAGGAGCTCAGGGAGGGATGGTCCCTCTGCCAGCCCTGCCCGGCCCCTGCACCCAGCCTGCCTGGCCGGGAATGGGCTTCCCGAAGGCCCAAGAGCAGGAAGGAGCAAGAGCTCAGGCTTTAACATCTCTGGAAGCTTTTGTCTCTGCCCTTCCCAGCTCCCCAGCAGGGATTTCAGAGCCTGGTGTTGGAGATGTTGGGAATGTCCTCCAAAGGCAGAGGTCCCCTCTGCTGTGCTGCTGCTTGTCTTCAGAAAAAAGGAACTTCTGTATCACTGTGGATTGAATATGAGCCATGTCAAATGTAGTTCATGAATGCTGTCACCTTGAGGAACTTGTCCCACTCTTAGTTCAGCGCTGTGGTTCAAAGCACTGCCAGGTCCCAGCCAGTTCACCAGTGAAACAAATTATTTCCAACCGAGTCACCTCAGAAAACAACTTGTGGTTTCAAAGTGTCCCATTTCTCTCTGACTTCAGCTTTACATAAAGTTTACCCAAAGAGTTCAATACGATTTTGTTTTACATTAAATGGAATTTTTCTGCTGACCAAAGTTTCTGTGTCTTTCATTTGTTAAAAGAGACACTAGAAGAAAATTTTTTTTAGTGAAACTGAAAAGATCATTTCTCTGATTTGTGCATCAGCTGCCCAGTCAAGAACTGATGATTTTTTTAGGTCTGGGCTCTTACTGCTAGCAGTGCAGGTAACACAACGAGCAGCCATGGACACAGCAGTTAACCTCTCCATTGTGTGTTTAACCATCTGTAAAATGGATATGATCCTATTTACCTGCCTGACACAGCGGGACAGAGACTTAATTTTTAATCAAGCTCTGTTAAAACACTTGGAGCTCATTGTATAAAAGACGCACCAAGAAGCAAAATAGTTTTATTAGGCTATTAATGCTTGTATAGCTTATATTATGTTCCAAGAGTGATACACAATGAATTATACCAAAGTTCTAGAAATAAAATAAAACAAGGAGAGTAAGTATCGAGAAGCAAAGGAGATGTACTGGGATGGAGAACAGACTTTGTGACAGTCTAGGGTTCCTTCATCCCGATTAATTATACATGTGGAGCAACTTGTTAATGCATTTCTAAAGACATGTTGACACAGGCTCAGCCCTCTCTCCTGGCCACAGGCTTTTCAATAATTTTAACCCCAGGAGCAGAAGAACTGGACAATGTAGTCAAAGGCATTTCTATAACAACCAAAGTGGACCAGTGGCGACACAACAGATTTCCTGGGTGTGAGAGAGGCAGTAATGATACACCTGAGTGGGAGCTGGGTATGAATAATTTCTGCACAGGGCCCTGGCATTACATTTCAGGCTGATTGTCCATGGAATATGACCAGGCATTATTCTCCAAGTTATTTCTCTACCCCCTAAGCCCTCCAACACTTCCAAAAACAGTTATAAAAATACTAGATTTTACTGATAAAGTCCTAAGTCCTTCAGAAGTTATGTTAATGGTAAAATATAACTGCTTATCTTTAACAGCCAATGGAAATGGAAACCAACAATTAAATTATATTTCAACAGATTGCCTAATATATGCTACCGTATTCAAATCTTACCTAAAATTTTTAAGCAAATTTGACACTCTGTGTGCTTTGAAGGCACCCCCTCCACACACCCCCAAATTACCAGTAATTACCTGTAATTACTGTTCATTTCTGTTCCAGTAGTGGAGGGGGGTGTCTGACAGCAGTTTGAATGCAGCTGTAGTTTTAGGAGCTTTCCCTATCACAGAATCATGGAATGATTTGGGTTGGGAGGGACCTAAGAGCTCATCTCATCCCCTGCCTTGGGCAGAGACACCTTTCACTGTCCCGGGTTGCCCCAAACCCATGCAACCCGGCCTTGGGCACTGCAGGCATGGGGCAATGGGATGGCTTCTTCTCTGTGCCATCTCCGAGCCTCAAACCACACCTGTGCTCTTTCCAAAACAATGGGGAACAGCTTGGGACTTTCAGGGACCAAACAGTGATGATGTTTGTAAAGAAATAAGGTTATAATAATAAATAATAAGGTCTGTAAATAATAAGGTGCACCTCAATGTGCTATGCAGTTGTTCCAGGAGATGCAATCATTAGCTCCCACAATCATTATTGTCTCTTTTTCAGAGTTACTGTAGGAAATTAGAACTTTCCAGAGAAAAGCCTGGAGAGGTTTAAATGAAACAAAAGGTGTTGCTCATTACTGGACGAGACATCCCCACTGAGCGTAAAAACCATGACATTAATTTGATAATTTTAAATTGCTGATTCAGTCACAGGGAAGTCCCCCCAAAGCATTAGTGTCTCAGACAATTTAAAAAATCTATTTTAAAAACAACCAAAGGACTTAAGTAATGACACATTCTGAGTGAGCAGCTGGAGACATCCTGAGGAAAGGGACCTGAACGTGCTGAGCCCCTGCTGCCTGGAAAATGCCAAAAACTGGAGGCACCCAAATACCCTCAGTATGTTTAAAGATCCTAAATCTTAGGTTTAACATTACCTCTTGGCCTGAAGGCCAGATCTCGTGTACAATATGAGTTCCTGGGGAGAAAAGTGTTAAAAACATGACCAGAGACAGTATACCATTACCAATATAATGGCTTTGGATTGTGTCAGTTTAGTGAATCCTTTTCCCTCCTCCTTTCCCTCCCCATGCTGTGCAGAAATATCTTGAACTACTATGAGGATTAAAGCTTTATCCACCAAGATATACCCTCGTCAGGCCCAATGCATCTAATCCAGAGTCCAAGCAATCCTGCAGTTTTAAGCTGGTAGTTTATGCTTATTGCTGGAATTTATGGAATGACCAGACTAATATGTTTTCTCTCTTTAATCAATAACAATTGGCTTCTGGACAATCTTTAAGATCAATCACATCAGTAAGGGACACATGTCACTGTAAAAATTCACTCATGTTTCTATCATTCAAGTTGTTTTGGTCAATCTAAGCTAGAAGATGTTTCTTTTTGTCCCTGATTCACTGGCACAAGCACGGGGATGACTGAAAGGTTTGCTGAGTGTGTGGCTTTACAGGACAAAGTTTTGACAAGAGCACAGTTTCAGCTGTGTGAGTACAGGTGAGAACCCCTTTTAAAGAATGTTACCTATTGCTTCTTTAAATAAAGGTCTGTTTGGGAATTCCAGATCTCTAACACTTTTAAGAGGAAAAGCTTAAGAAACTCAAAAACATCTGTGAAACAGCAAAAAAACCCCCGATGGAAATATATTTTTAAAACTAGAATAATCAGCAAGACCTGCTAACAGCCTATGGGCACTGGGAAAAATGTCTGTCTTGTGGTGTTAGAAACCAGTAGTTGCCACATTCTGTAGGATGAGAGACTGATGCCTTCAGTTTGAGCTTTCCTGTATTTCAGACTCTGTGCTGCCCAGGGGTGCAGCTCTGAGCCTCACATTCAGCGTCACTCAGCTCCCTTCACAGAGCACGGACACAAAACAAATCCTTTTCCTGCTGAACACCAAGGACAACTTTCAGGCCCAAAAGCACAAACAAGGCTGGGCTGGAGGGAGGAACAAGAAGGATGGGACCTCACAGCCTGAAGCTGTAATTGGACAATTAAACCCCAATATGCAAATGGACCAAGACTTATCAAAGTGTGAGACCTCATGACCGTTTGTCCATTTTTGTGACCATTTTTAGTCCACCTTGGGTGTAGCCCTGGTCAGGATCTTGTGCTGCCCAAGGTGTATCCTAAAGGCCTTTCAATAAATATCTGCTTTATTCTCTAGCTCTGTGCAGTCTCTGTTCCAGGTCAGCCTTCCCAAGGCATCAAGACAACAGCAGCAGATTTTCAGAGATCTCAGGCAAACTGGGAAAAAAAAATGCAACTATTTACGCAGCCAACATTACCGGTGTTTAAAGAGGTGCCCACAACACAGACAGGAGCTCTCTGCTCCCCTCTTCAGCCAGAGGCTGAGTGCTGGACTTTAAGGAGTTAATGCTCTCTTCCTCTTCCCTTTTTTTCCCTCTTCCTCTCTCCCTGCCTGGCTCCAGCACCGGCTCTCATCTGAAGGGCACAGACACTCAGGGAGGTTCACATGATACCACTGACAGCAGCATGATAAGCCTATTTCTGACAGTGTGGCAAATTACTATTATGAAATCCCAGTACATTTGATTGCTGAGTGACTTTCAGAGGGGATCTCACTCAGCAAGGTTATGAAGGGCTCAGTGTTTACTGCAGTAATGCTGACTTACTGGAAAAGAATATCAAGAGCTCTTTAAATAAAAAAGTTGGGAGATTCCCAATTCAGAAAACATTTGGCTGAGTATATCCAGCCAGGCATTATCTTTCTCTAAAACGAAAGAGAAAAAATGATCAGCAGGAGCTCTTAGGTTGGTTTTTTTCTTGTTGATGAATGACTCAGTGAAATGTGTTTGCTGGAGGTTCACTCAAAGGGGATCATGAACTTGAGGTTGTCCTTCCCCTCCAGCATTTTTCCCTTCAGGAGGTTCCAGGTGCTCTGTCTCTCCCAAGCTGCCTCCCCATTCCAGCCCAAGGCCAGGATCTCGGTACAGTGCCCAGGTTAAAAGGACAAGATTCCAACAAAATATCAAGACAAAAGCAGAAGTGGGAGGAGAAATAGGCAGTCTCTGGGCTCAGGAAGTGTGGAATTAGCCAATAAAAAAAGCATATCTGCAAAACACAAAATACCACTGACCCACCTGCTGAATTATCATCAGCACCCAAGGGGGTGTTACAACATGGAGATAAACTGTCCCTGATCAAGTACTTTCCTTTTAAACTTACTTGTGGGGTGACTCAAGCAGCAGAATCAGAAAGAGCAGGCATAAAAGGCCCCAGCTTACAGCAGGAATTTTATCACATCTGTGGACAGCAAGGTATTTTCACAGTGAAATAAATCCTATTCCATTATCTACTGAATAAATATGATTATTACTTTGTTTTACTAGACTTTGATAATAAAATTATTGGTTATGATAACACAGGTAAAGCTCCAATTTATTTTCTTGGTTTTATTAATTATAATACCAGTAGCTGCCTTTGCTCAGGCAAATACTGTTGCCCTGGCAGGTAAAATTAGGTGTGTGGCAAATTCAGATTTCTTTCTTTCTCCTTCTCCCTTCTTCCTCCCTAACTGAGGAACAACTTCAATATTGGTTGAAAAACGTCTACTTGATGTAAGTGTAGGTACAAAATCAAAAGCCCCTGAAGTTTAGGCAGAAGCTCTTTGGTTTGTATGAGGTTTTTGAACAGCAGCAAAGAAAAAAGCCCCCAAACACCTGCAATTTCTTCATCTTAGCACATTTTTAAGTTAGGGCAGAACATGTCAATCAATAGATCAATATTAAAAAGATTCCTTTTCCTAATTATCTCAGTTTTCTGGGCCAGGTAGAGCATTCACATGATCTTTATTTTGGGATACACACACACAGTGCAATCTCATCTGCTGGCTGGAACGAGACTGTCCCAGTCTCCTTTGGGGACTTTTCCCAGGTGAGTTAGGGGACTGATCCCTAACTCCCTTAAGTGGAGACCTGCAGGTTTTTCTGTATTCTGCCCCCCCCCGTGACATGAATATATTTGGGTGATGATGAAAACAGCTGCCACAAGTAGGTGGCCAGAGCCTGTCACAGTTTAAGCTGCCTGACCAAATGTCTGGGGGTGGATGTGGAGCAGCCACAGCTGTCTCTCCATAAAGGCTATTTTTTCAAGGCATGTGTTTCTGGAATTGGTTTCCTAGGTGGCACAAGTGTTCAAATAACCTCTGCAAACACGGATTTTACACTTTGCTGTAAGGCCCAAAGGAGATTGTCTCTGAAATCCAACTCCTGATGGCAAAAGCTTTGCTGTAACCCTAAATGGATAGATAGGTGTGTACCCTAAATGGATAATTACTGCCTTTCCCTATCTGTGACAGGGGAAGAAATGACAAATTGGGGATCTTTTTGCATCTCCAGCAGATTTGGATAAATGTGACTTTTACTTCACTGGGGTGAGGGTGTCACCTATGATCTTTGGAGGGAGAGGTGCTGAAGTGGGAGCTGCTTCTCTGCTGGGTGGGAGCTGGCAGGGTGAGCACTGTTCCTACTTACGGCACTCAGATTGGGGCTGCGGGGGCTGTGAGACAGCCCGGAGGCACAGAAACCCTCTAATTGCAGCTGCCCAGCCTGTGGCTCATGCTGCAAAACCCACCAAAAGGGTTGAGCGCTGGGCTCTCTAGCAGGGAAAAGAGCCCTTGGTTTAAGAAGTGGAGATTTGAATTTTTTTTTTGTAAAAAAAATCCTCAAAAGTCACAGTGTTCCTAATGCTGAGCTCCTATCAGTGACCTGTCTGCAGAGCCACCCGTGTCCCCATCGCTGCCAGCAAAGGTTTTGGGGGATACTTAAGCACAGTCGGTATCTTTTGGTAAAACTTCTTGTGATTATTTACGGGAAGGAGGGAAGAGGGCACAGGGAACACCCAGCTTTCAACCAGGGGCCTCTTCCTCTGAGACCAAAGGAAAATCTCTGGCTGGCGCTACACAGAGGTCTGCCACCAAAACCTACTGGTCACAGGCCTGGGTTTCAACGTTGGGATGGGAGAATTGGGCAGAGTGGGATTTAATCTACACAGAAAAAGTGAGGTTACAGGAGAGCCTGTTCCCCAAAACTTTGAAGCACAAGTGGGGAAATGAATACAAGAAAAGATTTCTCGGGAATCATCATGGTCTAAAAATAGAATTATTTTTATCCACGGGAGTTCCAGTTCTAAGGACAGTGTGGTAACAGCCTGATCATAAGTTTTACAGCCATTTGAAAGATTTCCACTGTTTTCAATTTATTTTGGACCATATTGTATGCAATTCATCTCATGATGAGGAATTCCTGATTTTCCCCTGGAAATAACCCTGCTGTGTTGTATATTTTATTATGCCATTTCCAGCAGAGTATAAAGACAATGACAAATGCTGATTTCAGAGGAAATCTTTGCTCAGGTATTTCAGCTTAGTCATACCCTGGTGATCCTACAGTAAATCTGCATGCCAATATTTATCTTATATAGGCCATCTGCTGTACTCCTGACACAGGAATTCCAAAGGATATGGGAAAATAAAGAAATAATTTCTGCAGAATTCTAAAAAAAGACAATAATTATCAACAGTGGGTCTCCTTAAAATAGGCCTAGAAGTTTGCTATGACTCAATGTGTTTTAAGGAAAGAAAAATGTTGTTTTAATGATGAAGCCAACAAATTCTATCCTTTAGATTCCACAGCAGTAATCTCTGTAAAACCCATGATTTAAAAGCTGCTATTTCTCACCATCTGAAGCTAAGTACACTTTTTTTTTCTAACAAATCTGAATAAAATTAGAGCACTCTGCATAAATTCTCCCTGCCTCTACGCCTGCTGTCTTAGCTCGAGGCAGAAGCAGATGCCTGTGATTTCTAAGACTGTCAAACCAGCACCATAAGCCAAAGTTACGTTCACCTTAAAAAACCAAGAAATGTATTCCAGCTTGGTAACAAGCTGGTCCATTATTTCAGGTTTCTGGTGCCAGTGTTCTGCTTTTTAAAGGCCATCAGAAACCTCACAGGCAATTCTGACATTTTCCCATTAACAGGGTTGATATTTGGGGTATTGAGACTGCTTTGTGTTCAGATTTTAACTTATAATACCTAAGATCTGTCACTGGTTCACTGGAAGAGGCTATTTTTATTTTCCTCATTATCAGTTCTTAAAAAAAAAAAAATTAACACATTGCTCATTTAATATTAATTGGAACATATTTTTCCCTGTAGCAGTTTGCTGATTATGAATTTCAATGCCACAGAGGTGGCATTGCAAATAGTGCCTATAAATAGAAAACAAGCCTTTTCTGAGAAATGCCCGGCCAGAGCAAAGGCTCATTAATCAGGGAACAGGTAGAGCCCAGAGCCCAGCCCGACGCCGCTCGTGGACAGAAGGGCTGGCAGCGCTGTCTGAATGATCAACCACAGCACCTGGCTCTGTGCACAGGGGGAAAGTTTAGTCAAGTGTTTAAAAGATGGAAATAGGAGTGAAAATGCCTGGGTTGTTCCTCCTGCTGACCGGCTGCCGGCACATCCCCTCCCTGTGATTTAATCGCTGACAAAGGGCCACCACATGAGAACTGTGGGCAGCATTGCCCAGATAGAGCAAAAACAATAAAAAAATGACATCATGGAGCGTGAAAGGTGGAAGTGGCCAGTGTGTAAATCACAGGGATTTATTTGTGTGACAATTGAACCGTTCATGGCAAAACCTAGCAGGTCATTGAGGGCTGGCTGCATCCTTGGGTTGTCTTCCATGTATCCTGTAGTGAGGGCATTGAGGATAGCCAGAAAAAAAGTGATTCATGGAGGACAGCCAGTCCTCCTGCTCCCCTGTCAGCGATGGACCACTGAACACTGGGGGGTATTACACAGAGATCTGCCACCAAAATCTCATCAGAACAGCTCTTGGTTTGCAGGCTGACTCTGGCTAATTGGGCAGGGTGTGATTTAATCCGTAAAGAAAAGGGCTGCTTTTGTGCTGGTTGCATAAAATCAAGCCCAGTTTACTTTCGACCCTGCTTGGACCTCATTTCTACTCTCAATAGAAATAAGAATAGCAACAATGGCACCTTTCACCCCCAGGGATTTCAAAACATCGGAAAAGCTGCATCCTCTGATCAGAGATGTGGCAGGGTTTGAAGGAATGAGTAGGAATTCCTTCTCCTTGAGAGGGGGGCTCTGACATCAGAGGGGGCTTTGGCCCACAGGGACCTTTGCGGAGCCTGAGCTGAGCCTCGCCGGCCAGCGATGCTCAGGGGGGCAGCGGGCACGGGCAGGGCAGCTCCCCACCAGCACCGTCAGCCCAGGGATCAGGAGCACTAAACCAGATCCAATTCTGCCACCTGCTGCTCCCCTCCACGCTTACAGCGCCCGCGTGGTCACTCTGGAGCCAGGGGCTGCTCCAGCCTGGCTGGCGTTTGGCTGAAGTTGTGTTACCAGCGGGGTTGGTGTATTTAAGCCTAAAAAAACCACCCGAGGGGCTCAGTTAAGTGCTCTGCTTTTAATATTTATATAAACAGCAGGAACGCAAACTGTCCCTGCAGCATGTAGTGATAAAGGGGATGAAGAACATCCAAACCTGCCTTACAAAAACAAAGCCTGGGATTGTGCTAAGTACATATTTAAAGGAAAATTACTAATAATACAAAGGACGGGGACTGGGCTGTTCAGTGAGAGCACTGGCATAACCAAAGGTTATGACTGCTATACCTAAAGGTGCTTTCAAAGCTCAAGCATCTGAGGGAACAGAAGAAAAATGCAGGTTTGTCTGTACAAACCACTGGGGGTTCCCAGCACTCCTCTGGATATCTCCAATGATAAGTTTAAATTAGAAAGCTGACTCCCCGGGCATTTTCCAGCAACCTGTATGTGCAAAGCCATGGCTTCTGTATGGCTGCAGGAACTCAAAATTGCTTTACTTTTAACTCTGATATAAATCCAAGACTTCCTCCTGATGTGCTGCTAGGCTGAGGCACTCAAGCAGCTGAGGCAGTGCCCGGCCCTCAAGATGCTTCTCCCTGAGCACTTTCCTGCTGGTTGTGAGTGTTCCCACCTTGAGGTGAGCTGGAAGGACAAGGCTCTCACCTTCCATGGCAGCAGAACCTGCAAGTGCTGATATCAAGCATGTTCAGGGTGCCACAGGAGATTGGAGTTGTTTGGGACTTAAAGGAGTCTGTGGCTCCTTCCTTCATGGACTCTGAACTTCCTCTCAGGCCACTACTGTCAAGGATCAGAGCTCCCATCAGGTCAATGAGCACTTTATATATAGTGCTCACTAAATTTAGTGTCAAATCTGCTGTGAAAATTTACAGCTTGTAATATTTACTTGACAGGCATCCAGACCCTCCTGTCCAAATACACAGTTCCTTAAATTAGACACAAAATGTGTCATGAGGCAGAAGCCAAAATTACATATTTACAGCAGTGGAGCAGGTAAGTACATATTTACACAGCCAGTCCTGGGTTCTTATTTTAAAGAGGTCGACTGGCTTGTTCAGGGTGTTTTTTAAAGTGCTGATGGAATATTGAAGAGCTGGGGAGGTTTGGGAGCTCTCTGGGCCAGGGGCTCTCTGTGTGTTTACAGCAAGTTCTGCTCAATGAGCCCAGCTTCCACCTGAAAACTGGGAGCAACATTTCTGGGATCTATTTCTTGGACTCAGTCCTCAGGGGTTCTTGCAATTGAAGAATAAGAGTATGTGACAAAAGAGAGCAATTCCCTCTAAAATGGCTGTGCCCGGAGATTTTTCCCTTCTTAACAAACATTATTGCTCCCAAACAAGTACTTTTGTATTTATGTAACAATTTCCTTATGGGCCATTGTTAAATAGAACTTGGGTCCTTCTCTACCCAGAGCCAATGTCCCCATCACTGCAACTACAAAATTATGTCCCTGTCAGGGCAGTTCTTCTCTGCACCAACAAGCTTAAGAGTTACATCACAGTTACACATTAAGAAATGTAATTCCATTCTGTGCCACTTCTTCAGTATTCCAAACTTATTCCTTTGTGAAGTAAATTTCCCTCAAACAGCCTTTTGAACTCGTGTCAGTTTAAAATCATAAGAAGGCTAGAAAAAAAGGAAAGAACTGAGAGAATGTCTTCATCAGAGGCTGCTCATAGCACAAACCAGGATCAGGATGTGCTGGTACAATTCTCTTGCTTTCAGCTGCTCTTGGAGATAAGTGGTTCCTTTGAAATACGACTGTGATGTATAAATTAGATGTTTCTGCAAAGAATGTGTCACTATGGGGCAGTTTATCCATTCTTTGCCCAGGTGAATAAGCAGGGCTTAACTCTGTTTAATGGTTAACTTGCTCTTACAGGGACCCATGGTCCTCTGTGCCCCTGTCCAGAGCTGGGGGATGCAGCTTCAGGTATTTGCTGTTCGATTAAATTCCTCATGGAAGCTGCAGCTCCTGCTGATGGGTGATGGTATTCCTGTGAGGAAAGACACACTGTCTAGAATAGAAGGACCAAATATGAATTATGTTGAAAAGCTATTAAATTAAATTTTCCCCTGTGTTTCAACCCCACAGGGCAGCAAGACTGTCATCACAGGGGTGTGGGAAGTGAAATCTGCTTGGGCTTATGGGGGGAACAAGAGTATCAATGGCATGGGTTTAAGGTGGTGCCTTTGAAGAGCTGCTCAGCTCAGTGTAACAAACAGTACAAAAATTCACAGAAGGCCCAGTTACTAATGAGAATTTGATGTTTTTCCACCACTATGAAAAATAAATATTTAAATACACAACAAGCTTTGTGAGGAATGTGTGTAAGTGCCATCAGAGAAAGCTTTTTCATATTGCTATGGAAGAAGGATGAGTCTGAATCCCAGTCCCGAAGGAATCAGTGCAGTGGGATGTGGAGGTTTGGAGGACGCGACTTGGCAGCCTTTGTGTGCCATCAGGCAGTGCTCAAACTCACACCAGTGAGGCTGTTTTACCAGTTAACAGACTTGGAGAGCTCTTTTTAAGCATCTTCCAAGTGCTTAACTCTGGAAGAGGCCATGACCATGGGAACAACCTCTTTTCAGGAGCCCAAACGGGCTCTTCTCCCCAGAACGCTGCCATTTAGTCCCTGTGACCACCCTCACTCCACGCGCCCGGCCACCTCAGTCAGTAAAGCAATGTATTTGAACAGCTCAGGCCATAATGCGCTCCAGCCAAACCTCCTGTAGTTACTCTTATCAGAACTCTTGGGAATTCATTAAGGTTTCTAAGACATAAACAGTGCTAAAATAAGTAAGAAGAAGCTGAGAAACAGAATACCAAGACTGCAAGAACTCGCTAAAGGAGGCCCACGAAGCGATGGGCTGTGCCCAACCATAGTTCCTGAGAGGTGCACGCTGGACAAGAGGCTCCAATCAAATAATGCGCGATGCCGTGAACACTAGTGCTGGGATGCATAAATATCGCTTCGTGTAAACAATAAATGCCTTCTGCAAAGTCACACTGGTCGGTCGTACAGAAGGCCCGAGCTCCCAATCTGAGCATTTTGGGTTCGAGCCCCATGCTGGGCACCATTGGTAGCAGCGTGGCAGGATGGTGAAACGCCGCCTCCTTCCTCCGAGTGTCTCCTTCAGAAGCCGCTCAGCGTAGGCCACAGGAACAGTCATTTCAAGTCCATGCTCACACACACACCAAGACAGCTCAGTGGAGGAAAGACAGGAAGGGCCTTCTATATGAAGAATTCCAGTGAGGGTTTATTACATCCACCATGCCCAAGGGATCAGGGACAAAAGACAGAGACCATGGGGTGTTCAGTGGTTAAGTAAGGGGTAAGCGGCCAATGAGGTGAGAAAATCTGAAATTTCATCATAACAAGTCTGCAATAACTCAGAAATCTGTTTATTAGTAAACAAAAAAACCCAACCATGTCATGAAAATATACAACAGAAATTCTGGGCTCTACTAGTACATTCATTTTTCAGGAAGAGAAATTATTAATTTAGAAAATAGCATAACCTTATAAAGGAAAGAGACCTCCTCTGAGGGCACAGGGGCAGTACAAAGGGCAGGGCAAAGGGCAGCAACCTATGGGGGGATGAGGGATGAGCAGTTGGGGTGGGCAGGGTCAGCTGGCCAAGGGGGAAGCACTCTGAGGTAGGTTGACAATAGTGCTGCCGGCCACCACGGGGGAGAATCTGTACTTTCAGCCTAAGCAGGGAAACTCTCAGGTAGATTATTCCAGGGCAAAGCCCTGGAGGTTTCCCTGAGGGCTTCCAGGGTTTCCACACCGCGGGGTTTCCAGAGTTCCCAACTACTGCAGCCCTGCCAGCCACAATCAGTGTTCCTGACGGAGCCCCAGCGCCGACTGAGGAGCTCAGTCCAAAGAATCTGTTGTCCTGTTTACACAGCTCATCCAGGCTGACACTCGTCTCCTTCAAGGCAAGAAATACGCTGGCTTTGAGAGATGTGCATCAATTCCAGCCACCACGCTGCCTCTTTAATGTCACAGACATTCAAACACAAGGCTGATCTCCTGCAATCAAGACTGTCTGGAACATTTTCATAACAGAGAGTTGTACCCAAACATCTATTTGCTCCACAAAAAAAATTTAAGAGCCTGGTGCTCTCTTGCTTTTGAGACATGAGTGAGCACAAGACCCTGAGACTAAAAAAATTTCTCAAAACATGCTTGGATAATTCTGACACATCCTCAAACGTCACCCTTTGCATATATTACAAGGATTTGCATATTAGAAGGATTCTCAGGAGCCGTGTTTGTTGCATGTTAACAAATGAATTACAACATCAGAGTGGGCCAGAATAAACATGACCATTTACTAGTCTCAGAGAAACATATTTAAGTTCCAAACTTGATCCATATTTCAGAGGTCTCCAAGTTCAAGAGGTTTTATCACCAAGTGCATGTGTCAAATTGTTTCTTTTCTCTATAAAGTTATGCTGTTTTCTAAATTAATAATTTCTCTTCCTGAAAAATGAATGTACTAGTAGAGCCCAGAATTTCTGTTGTATATTTTCATGACTTGGCTGAAATTTTTGTTTACTAATAAATGGATTTCTGAGTTATTGCAGACATTCAATGATGAAACTTCAGATTTTCTCACCTCTTTTCTGTGTGCGTGGCAGCTGTGAGCATCTTAATTCTTTCAGATTTATATGTTCTTGAAGTGCAGGCAAAATAGCCCCTATTTCAGTGGGTTTATTGTGAATAAATTGACCTCAATTGACCTCTGTCAAATGCAATGCAGAACTTGGGAACAATCATGTCTATATTTAACCTCTGTCTATGGGCACAAACCAGACATGCAGGCCCAGAACCTGGGATTTCACCCATTCACAATGGTCAGAAAGGAAATATAAATGAGATATTCTTGGTGCAGTCATGTGTTTGCAGCATTGCTTTCAGCTGTGGCTCCAGGGGTTTTGGGGGGGGTTGTCTGGAATAATTTACATCAACTACATTTTGTAGGAAAAAAAAAAAAAGAAGGGGAAAACCTTAATTATCAGAGATATTCTGTCTGAAATTTTGTTTTGTTGAATATTTGATAAAGAAAAAGATACATTCAGGTTTTGTTTTGGGCTGGTTGGTGTTTGGTCCCACCATCACTGAGCTCAGGCCTGGACTCATTCTCCCAGGAGTTCAGCTGGAGCTGGGCTCACCACAAAGCTGGCTGGGCACCTGTGAGGAAGGTCTAAATTTCCACCTGAAAACAGCTGATCAGTTAAACAGATCAAAGGAGATATTTTGGTGCTGGGTATCACTAATCCCACCTGACCTGTCCAGTGGAGCTGGGCATCCTCCTGTTTAAGAAGCTCTCCACCAAAGAACACATTTCACCACGTTACCTTGGGCTCCCCTGGGTGTATGGGTTGTATATTTAATTGTAAATGGCTCAATGAAAACAGATCAGACTTGTGGCTGGGGAGCTCTCAGATTTTGGAATTAATGTTTTCATACAAATTTCATAGGTGGTTTTTCCATATATGAGCTTTGCTTTTAAAAGCACAGTAGATTATAAACATAAATGTTTCATTTGTTATAAATATTTAATAATTATGAATAATTGATGAGCAGATTTTAAAGCAAACTGATTAGAGATGTGTGAAATTAAGGCTACCTTTGTATAATTATCTAAGCCGCATTCTAGATATTATCTGGGCTCTGTTGTGCTATAGAGGTGCGTGCCTGATTGGTACTGTCACAAAAAATATCAGCAGATGAGACCAAACAGGAAAATACACTTTTAATAGCTATATTGGCAATAAAATTAATGTGGAGGAATTCCTTGTGGATACAAGAATTTCTGTATCCACCAATTTTCATTGCATTGTAATTCATTCTTTATGGATTATCTTACAGATATTTCTTCAAAAGAGTGTGTTTAATAGCACAGCACTAATAGCTAACTGTGATTCAGTGACTTTCACCTATTTTGCTTTCAGTTTTTTCTAATTGCCTTTGATCTCCCTGGAGCTTTGAAGCCTAAAAAAACCATGTAACGCTTATCTAATTACTAGGGCTCTTGCATCTCTGAAAGATTTCATCAAGGACGCTGCTGTCTGGTTCCTGCATTCAGCTGAGGGGCTGTCTCCAGCTGGTTTTGGGTGTCTCATGGAGCCACAGTCCCTTTGCCAATAGGTGCCACTGTTGCTCTGCGCGTCTGAATCATCAATGCCCTTCACTTGAAAACCCAACCTTGAAAAATCACAGTGACTACATTTTGCAGAGGTAAGACTCCATCCAGACCATGGCCAGGGGCTTGTCCATGCCAAGACTATGCTATATGCTTAATCTGTTCCTAAAAATAATGATAATATTGCTAATCTTGAGCAAAAAATGAACTACATTAAATTAATTCCAGATATATTGAATGTAAGCCTTTAACTTGCTGCAGGTTTATTGTTGAGCCTCAGACCAAGAGCAGCTGAGCTTTGCAGATATCTGCTCTGGGCCAAACGCGATTTAAATGCAGAAGTTGCATACTGGAGCAATAAGAATTTGGACTTGTACCAGCACTTCTTCCATAGGAGTGAAGTCTCAGGGTGGCGCATCCAGCGGTGGAAAGGCCCCTCGGAGCTGTTTCTTCCAGGTTTGCTCTCTGGTAATGCAAGGTCAGCTAATATAGTTTGCTTTGCAGCTTATCTGTCGTTAAGTGCTTTCCCTGTGTAAAGCCAAGGGTAATCAAGGTCTGCCTGCTTCCTGCCTGGGGAGGAACCTTGCTTCGCCTTGTCCTTGGACATGCAGCTGTCTCCTACGTTTGCTTTATTCAGAGATGTTTCAGACATACTATGGAATAACACAAGGTTCTTTTCTGCTACTTCTTCAAAGAAACACATAGGAAGCTGTGTAAAAATAATTTAAAAAAAAACTAAAACAAAACAGAGGGCAAAGCAATTAAGAGTTTTATGCCAAGTTCTATCACACTTGTTTTGTGTTTTGGCTCGGTTGGTTTTTTTGCTGCGACTATTTACTGACTAAAAACCAAGAGATGAAAATTTGTGTTCAGTGATTGAATATCTTCTGAAATAGTCCTGACCACCTGCGGGTTAGGATGTAACCCAGCAACTTGTTCTAACTGGTCTAAAGCCGTGTGCCTGTATAACCTAATTCTCATTCCTTCTGCAAGGAGCAGCTCCCACAAGCAGCAAGCTATATTAAGCACTGCTTAAGATCACCCTAAGCAGTTTACACAGGGCATCCCCGGCTCCCCTGGCTCTCACCAGTTGTCAGATGCTTTGCAGACATTCTGCCCCTCTTCAAAGTCCAGGATTCCACCAACATTTTGGGGAAGATATCCCTGGTCTGGGCGGTCATGTGGTTTATGTGGCTGTGTCAGCTGACAAGTAGCAAAAGCTGAAATTGTTGTGCTTTCACAGGAAATGGGGCAGATACTGGATATCAACTTCTTTCTAGTTCAGTTTTTCATCACGTCTCCAAGATGGCCATAGAGAGTGGGTTATTCTGAGACAAGATTAAATGTTAGAAATTACATAATAAATTCTTGGTCCGGGTGTTTTGACTCCACAGTTGTCATAGGGAATGTTTGTACTGTTTTGACAGCAGATTGAGGACAAAATTGATCTTTTTGTTCCCAGGACATGTGTGTCCACTCTCTGGCTGGAGGAGAAAATCATTGCTAGATACTGACAGATGGAGTCATGTTATCAACCAGGAGTCCTGGTTCTTCAGTGCCTCTCTGATAGATATTTGAAAAGTTAGCCCAGGTAATCTTTTACTTTAAAATTCAGAAAGATAATAATACTCCATGAATTCTTCTGCTAGTTGTATCCCATAGCTCTCCTTGATTTCAACTGATATTGGATAGGGAAATCTGTTCATTGACACTTTCCTTCCATGCTTCCTGTGGTGAATAAGGATTGTTGTATGAATAACATTTCTACTTTATTAATCAAAAAAATAAGGTACTGACTGGTAAGAAAGTAGCAAAAAGTCACCACAAGATCCATTTCCAGAATTTAAATGGAAGGAGGACCCTGTCTCTAAATCTATATATTGACTAGTGTTCCATTTCATTGACTTAACAATGCCAAGAACTACCAAGAATGGGGAAATCTGATTTCTGAGGAATCCAGGCCAACTTTTGCTCCAGCTGCAGAGGGGAGGCAGCACAGGTTTTAGCCGTGTCCATTGCAGTTCTCAGCACACTCTGACACTAAATTCTGGCTTCTTGCTTCCTTGTGAAGGATGAAAAGTGCTGCCGTGGCAGGCCCTGAAATGAGATGCACATGATGCTGTTGTGCACAGCATTCAGATGGCTTAGTGTGGTTTTGAGTCAGACTGTATATTTCCCACTGACATCTTTGTCAGTCTCTTTGTTACTTATAATTTAATCCCCGAAAATAAGGGCATTTGCATTTCAAGTGAATTTCCACTTAAGCAACTGCATCTGTATGTCATGAGATCTGATCAGTCTGATTTCAACACTTGCATCATGGATTTGCAGACACATTTAAGAAGGCTGAAAATGAAAAGCTGATTGCCTTGTGCTGCTTAAGGGTTTCGTGCAGCAGCATTGCATAGCCAGCCTTCCAGCTGCCTGTCTAGAGAGAATGATAACAATACCTGGGCGTGGAGAGACACCTTGGTGGAAGGGACATTCCAGCAGATGATGCTTGTGGGAAAAGTACTGTAAAATACTTATTAAGTATTAAGGGCCTTATTTAAGTGTGGTTTGTTTATATGAAGTGGAGGTGTGCCGCTTAAAATAATCCTATTTTACCAGCAAGCTGCTATGAGAGCCTGGGGGATGCCCTGAAGACACAATACCCAGTTCCAGGTGGGCCTAACACACTATTTTTCTTCATGTGCCCTGGTCACCCCCGAGGCACAGACTGGGAAATATCCAGGGAGTCCCAGGCTGTGTGTGCTGCTTGCCTGCCTTGGGAAGGATTCCCACCAGAATCCAACCTACAGGGGAGCTCCGGGGCCTTTGAATGGCCACAGAGCTACACTGCCTTCCTTTACACATGCAGTTGTTTAAGGATATATAAAATAGGATTTAAGTATTAGTCACAGATCATCGCTGCCTGGAATATTGACACACATATCCCCACATTGGAATTTTCTGTTCCTTACCTCAAATTTCCCCGTCGTGGTTCTCCTTAGTGTTTAGTCTGTGAGCTGGGAAGCAGATGAGGCTGTTCTGTATGAGATGCTGCTGAGTTTAAAAATCTGAGAGATACACAACACTTATCATTGCTGAGGCAGCCCAGTAATCACAGCCGCTCTGTCCCAGTGCCCCTTTCTTCATCTGCACACGTGCTTTTTGGGGAAGAACTCTATGTTCTTTGCCTCAGCTGGTAAAGTCAACTGGTAAAACCAGCCACTGTAAAATTTTGGATTGGTTCCTTAGTGTAAATAAAAGGTACTGTAGTGTACTTGAAAAATTATCTATGCTTTGGTTAATTTGGTTAAATACCTTCACCTGCCATGGGAACTAGCATCTGAAAAGGATGAATGAACCATTTCCCCCCCCTGCCTCTTTGTTCCATTTCTGCTGCAGCAGACTGCAACACAGTCTGGGCATTTGGTTCCAGGAAAAAAAATCTAAAGGAAGCAATTTTAGCAGAGTCAGGAGGATCTGCTTGAACAACTCTAATATTGAACCTAACTGGCATGTTTTGACAAAGTTAAAAGTCTAATGACAAAAATTTGCAGAGCTCTTAAGCAGGGCATAAAATCTATCAAGCTAGCTCTGCTAGCAAAGATGCTCATGTTTCTACAAGCAAATAAGACCAATATCCAGATTATTAAATATCCTCCAAGTCATAAGTATTAAATTCTGGAAGGATTAGTGATGTCTCTCTCACATGATGTTGGTAAATATTGTCTATATTGCTGTATAGTTGTGTGTAAGTGGTACTGCAGCCTCAAGTGAGTGCCCTAAGTGCCATTTTTAACTGGCATATATAAAAATATATATATATTTGTATAATACATATATTATATTATATATAATATTATATCCAGTGTGAACCCCTCAGCGCAACGTGTGCTTGGGCATTGCTTCTGTCCTGGCTTAAGGAGAGGAAGGGCAGGTCATAAACAGAATGAATTAATACAGGCCAAGAAAGATGCTTATCCTCCCTCTTACTACTCTTGTGAGCTGAGGCTGGGCTCCAGCTGAGAGCTAATAGCCCTGTACTGCCCCCACAGCACAGACCTGCTCTGTTCCTGCCCTCACCTTCCTGACCTTCCCCTTCTTTCTCTCCTGACCTTTGCTTGTCCTCTTCTCCAGCCAGTTTCCAACAAGAGCTGTAGTAGAGTATTTGGGTCAATTTTCCACCAGTCCTGCCCATCTTTTTGTGATGTAATCGTATTTGTTTGTCCCACCAGCACTCCCCTCCCTGGCTGATGGAACTGTCCTTCAGGTTATGTGGGTGAAACATTACCCAGTAGTCCAGTGCTAAAACTGGGGTAGAAAGGGGCTCCAGTCCTGCCTGTGTGCTGAGAAACATAGGTGATGTTGGCCATGGAACTATTTCTTTGTTGTACGCACAGTGACAGAGACCACGTTTGACATAGCATCATATTTCCTTATTTTCATCATCTTTATTATTTTATTGTCAGTGGCTCTTAACCCACTAATATCAGCTGGGTTTTATTCTCACACACACCTGCTAACACACAGCTTCTCTTCACACAGATATATTTTATTTTATACAACTGGAACAAACCAGGATGTCCGTTCAAAGAGCTGTTCTTTAACAGAGCTAGAGACAAAGGCTTGCAGTATGGTACAAGCTTCTAAAAAGTTTGCATATTCCATGTTCCAACAAACAGCTGGAATTAGGTTTTGATGAGCCTTGTTTATCATTGTTAATGGTTGCCCCTGATTCACTACCCATAATCTGATATTAAAAATCCTAAAAAGATATTTTCCTAGGTTGAGGTATGAACAGACTCATGGAATCTAAGATGTTTACTACAAGCTTTTTAGGAAGTTAACAACACTGTCCAATCCCCTTTTCCCAGATGGAAACGACACACCACAATAATCATATAGGCTTATGATTCCATGGAATCCATCTTCAAGGTGGTACCAGGTCACTGGAACCCCGTTGTCCTCCAGCCTCTTCTTGTACAACAAGCCATCGTCCCGCAGCACGTCGTACTCGCAGGTCAGGATGAAGGATTCTGGCAGCTGGTGAACAACAGAGTCTTCAGCCAACAGTGGGCACAGGTTGGGCTCACAGAATCTCTTCACTGTCTCATAAACTTCAGCTATAAAATCAGTGGGCCTAAGTGGCTTCACACCTCTGACCTTAAATTCCTCAGGGATGTTGTCTGGACTCACCCACTTCCTATACTTCAGCCTCATGTCTGGGGGAATATGAGAGCCCTCCAAGACCTCTTGCATGTGCAGTGCATCCCCATTGAGGTACAGCAAAGCAAAGAAAGCAGCACGTTCCCGGAACAAGAGAGGGACTCCCCGATTTTGTTGGTAGGAGGGTAAATTGAAGTCCAGCGCCTGAAGGCCCGGGTAGATGAGGATCTGAGCACGGAGCCTGGGCAGGTCTGAGCTGCCTGCCAGGGTCTGGCTCACAGCAGCTGCCAGGTTGCCGCCAGCGCTGTCCCCGCAGACAGTGACCCGCGCAGGATCCACGGCGTAGTGCTGCAGGTGCTGCAGGAAGTGCTGCGTGGCGCTCAGACAGTCTTCGTAGGCAGCGGGGTATTTGTGCTCGGGGGCCAAACGGTACCTGGGGCACAGAGACAAGTGCAGGAGAAGGAAATGTCAGTAGTAGTAACCAGGAAATGGTCTCGTGTGCTGTTCTTCAGCCCTATCATTGTGGGGTGCTTTGGCTCTAGGTTAGGATCTGCAGCGCCTGCAATCAGCTGCTCCTCCATTTGGGATTGCAGATAAGCTGTAAATGGTGAGTTCAGTCACAAGGGTTCACTGAAGTAGGATTGTCTCTGATTAATGATCTGAACAAGGAATTGTACAGTTCTTAGTGATGGTGAAAACTCCCTCTGTACTCCTGACAAGTTTATTTAATAATTTTGTGCCTCTGCTTCCTATGTGTAAAATGGGAGCATTTCAGTGTGATTATTTTCTTCTCCCATAGCTCCCAATTGCTTGGAGCACCTTATTACATGTCCATATGCTCAGCACAAGGAAGACTTTTTTCACCTAAGTTTTTAACTGTCTTTTATAGACTTCCTTAGTGTGTCAAATATTTCCATTTGTATCTTTTAGGAGTATCTCTGGGCATGAATAATAAAGGGCTGCGAAATCTCTGTTATCACTGTTTTCCTCTTTATGGACTTGGCTGAATCCCATAGAAATTCCTGTGCCAAAAAAGAACATCTCCAACAGCAGCACAGCTCTGCTGTGGTCCCACAGCAACAACAATCTCCCAACTACAGAAGTGGGTAGCGCTCACTTACTGCACAGACACTACTACCGAGTCACTCTCCCTGGAGAGGTAGCGACACACCTTTTCATAGGTATCTGCAAAAGAAATATTGTAGTTAGTGCTTCACTCTTGCCCTCAGCTTTGAGACAACCTAAGGAATGTCCATCCCAGAAGGGTTTCAGACTTCATCCCAAATCACATGCTAACACCACATCTTATTTCAATCTTCTAAAAAGATGAGAATATTCTTTCTACACTACTACAGCTCCTCCAGGAAGTATCTTACCAAGGCTTCCGAATACCCAGCCTCCTCCATGAAAGAAGAGGATGCCTCTCCTTGGTCCATCCGAGGTAGCTTTAGGCTGATAAACCCTCACAGGTACTTTGTTAAACTGCAGATCCTGGATAAAGAGCTTTGGATCCAACCCTAGTTTCCGTCCCTGTCGCACGTATCGGCCAAAAGTGATTTGGCTGCAAAGCCCAGTCTTCTCCAAAATCCTTCCCTGTTAAAGGTAAAAGACATTAAGGCATCTTTAAAAGTCTGGAGTTAGCCAGGGTATAAAAACTCTGCATTGTACTTACATCAAACTTATTTGGGGGAAATTTTAAAGAAACACAGAACTCTGATTTGGAAATGAAACAATTTTCCCAAGTTCTTACATCCTGCAGTCTGCAGAAAAGTTTACTTGCACTACTCAAATCCAACGTCACATCAGAAATTTTATAAAGATCAGCCCAACTGATTGTCTTGGAGTACACATTTTAGTCACCAGCATTGTCCTGCACACATTTGTGGTCATTCTTGTTTCATTTATACTTGATAACAACAACAAAATACCATATGTAGAAAAAATTCTTCATTGCTGAAACTAGTATTCGTGAATTAGACTCAGTGAATTTGCAAATCTAAAGTGCCAAGCTGTGTTGTGCAAGTTAGTTACTGCTTTTTAATCGCACAACAGATCTACTGAGCAAAAATGAAGTTGCTTCCCTTCCCAATGCTCTTGCAAGCTAGAATATAAATCTGATGTAATACGTGAACAAACAGGAAGCTGAGAATCAAACAGTTACCATTCACTGGCTGAACAATATCCCTCTTTTTAATGCCCAGTGAATCTGTCTTGTCACCTGCTAGTGGGGTTCAGGATTGCTGAGGAGCTTTGTCAGTAAATTTAATTTAAAGAGGATGTAAACGGTTTAAGAATCTGTGTGGAGGAAAACAAAGTCTGTGTGATAGTGGGGTAATGTCTGTGGCTCAGGGAGTGACAAACCAGAAGATTTTAAGAAATTCAAAGACAGCAAGTAACAGAGGCAGAGCTGAGGAGGGCTCTAATGCCGTTTATGCAACGCCGCCAAAGGGAGTCCAGGGATTAAGTAAAGCAGCCCTAACCGGATTGTGTGCCATAAATGTCAGCCGTGGCAGGAGCAGCTGAAGGGCTGCACCTCCCTTGTTCAAGGTGATTTCGCCTGAAGGTGCGAGCGGTTATCAGGCAAAACACCAGCCCAGCCCCGAATTCAGGACTGCCATCAGCCGCTCGCAATCTCCGCTAACACGCCCCAGCAGGTTCCTGAACCGGGATCGGGGTTTGCCCGCGCCATGGGCAGTGCCCCCCGCAGCAGCCCGGGGCAGTGCCCGCACCGGGGTGTCCGGGACAGCATCCCCGCTCGGGGGGTGCCCGGGGCAGGGTCTGAACAGGGGTATCCGGGACAGCATCCCCGCTCGGGGGATGCCCGGGACAGGGTCCGCACCGGGGTGTCCGGGACAGCATCCCCGCTCGGGGGGTGCCCGGGGCAGTGCCCGCACCGGGGTGTCCGGGACAGCATCCCCGCTCGGGGGGTGCCCGGGGCAGTGCCCGCACCGGGGTGTCCGGGACAGCATCCCCGCTCGGGGGGTGCCCGGGGCAGTGCCCGCACCGGGGTGTCCGGGACAGCATCCCCGCTCGGGGGGTGCCCGGGGCAGTATTTGTGCCGGCGGCGGCCGGGTCAGCATCCTCGACCGGAGGATATCGGGGGGACAGCGTCCGGATCGGGGGGTACCCCGGGGCACAACCCGATGGGGGGTGCTCCCCGCAACCCCTCCCCGTGATGCGGCACCGCCAGCATCACACGGGGACAGCGGGGACACGCGGATCGTGCCGCCGGCTCCCCGCGTTCGTGCAACCGCTGCCGCCCCCCGCCCGCGGCTCCCCCGAACGGCCCTCGCCCCCCGCACCGCCACTCACCAGCGCGGCGGTGCCGAGC
>WBMY01009391.1:113435-155499 GCA_013397315.1 Donacobius atricapilla
GGGGCAACTGGTGAGGGGCAACTGGTGAGGGGTAACTGGTGTGGGGCAGCTGGTGAGGGGTAACTGGTGAGGGGTAACTGGTGTGGGGCAACTGGTGAGGGGCAACTGATGAGGGGTAACTGGTGAGGGGCAACTGGTGAGGGGCACCTGGAGAAGGGCAACTGGTGAGGGGCACATGGTGAAGGGTAACTGCTGAGGGGCAACTGGAGAAGGGCAGTTGGCAAGGGACACTCATTGAAGGGGCACCTGGTGGGGGGCAATTGGTGACAGGGCTCCTGCTGACTGAAGGGCAGTTGGTAAAGGGGCAGCTGGTGAGGGAGGCCTTGCCAGTGCTCCCAAGTGTCTCTCATCCTGGTTTCTGGGGTTTCTGGTTTTGTCTTCTTAAAGAGCATCCAGTCCCCCATTACTGGTACTTCCATTACCCAGCCTTCCATGTTTCTGGAAAGCCCCACGAGTGGCCTAAAAACATCATGTGTGCTCAGCTAAAGTGGAAATCAAAGCAATCTCACTTTTTATAAATGTTTCATTTTAAATTTAATTAGGGAAGCTCAGCTGATAAAGCTTGGGCTCTTACGGTTGACTTAATCCTTACGTAATAGGGAAAATCTGACTGAGGTCTAACAGAACTGATTTTCCAAAACCTGTCCTCTCAAGTCAGCCCCGAGAAAAGAAAAGCCATCATTTAAGCCTTGATGGAGCTGGCAGGATTCTGGTATTTACACATACAACAGAATTAACATCTAACAACGTTTCTGGCAGAAGTCACGGCAGAGTTACTCACCAGAGTAGATGCAACAATCAAAACAGCAACAATAAGTCGAAGTTTTCCAGGATTGCTCACTCCAGGAGGGATGCTGCAATTGGCGTACTCAGTTTGAATTGTTCTTATGATTGCTGATATGAATGAAGCAACAAAAACCACCAACAATATCACTGGCAGTAGATAAAAAAATGCCATTTCACTTATCCGGAGGTGCTGTATCTTCACACCTATCTGTGATTTGGCTTTTTCAGCTAACAGTAAGGCTTGGAGCAGTCCCAGTTGCAAGAGATCTCTCAGGTGTTGCTCACTTTAAAGTCCTTGGAAATGTTGTGCAATGTGCCAGCGGTTATCACATTGGAGAAGAGTCAATGTGTTTAATATCCTGTTTATCTTTATGGTAATTGTGGGACTGATAAAGGGGCTGGTGTTGAATACAGAATCCTTGGATTGTGGATAACAGTGAGTGCTCAGAGACTGAAGCTGAGTCCTGAATGAATTTGTAGTCTATGACTGAGAGCCAGCAAATGTGAAGATTAAATTATCCCTTGCAACTGATCTGACATTAGCTTCCTGCATTGTGGGCATGCTTTACATAGTTTGGATTACATTCCTTTAACAAGGACATTGAGAAAAGAAAATGGGAACGAGGGAAGGGTGGGGGAAAAAGGTAAGTAACATGTTCTGCAAAAGTGAATGTGTCAGTCCTTTTTTGTTGTTAGATTATTTGGGGCTTGAAGCAACCTGGGCTAGACCATGGCAGGGCCTTCGAATGAGGTGAGCTTTAATGTTCGTTTCAACCCAAACCATTCTGTGATTCTAGGACTCTATTCAAGCACAGGAACAAGTATTTCAGTGTACAGGAATGTTTGATAAACATAAGAAAACACTTAAAGCATTTTCCCCATTGTAATTTAAACAAAGCTGTCAATAGAGTATTTCTGTTGGGAGCAGTTGCAGTTCTAAAAGTCAAATTAACCAATGTGACTTCATTTTTTTGAGTATAAATACTGGTTACCTTGCCAACAGACATCTTCTTCAAATTGGGAATCTTAAACTCAGGTGCTACATGTAGCAGAGAGTACAGGCTGTGCATTATAGCACTGTGGTGTCAGTGTCTTTTTCCTTTGCCAAAACACACACTTCCAGGCAGAATGAAATTGTAGACTGTAATTGAATAAAACAGGTCAGACCAGATGTTGGCTTAAAATTTTACTGCATCTTTTATATGTACTGAGAGAGCAGCACTTGTACTGGACAAGTGCCTAGTCCAAACAGATGATTAAAAAAGGGAGACTGTGCATGGACTACTTCTAACAGCACTGAAACTATCGTTGAAATGTCTTTTATGGTGATCACAGTGGCATAATTGCTTATTAACAGATTGTTCTATATGAACTTATATGGAATTTAGAAGCATAAAAGACCACAGAAATTCGGCAGTTCTTACCAAGAAAAGAATAATGTTGCTATAAGCTTCTCAGAAAATTCACAATATTATCAAGGCCCATTTTTCCAGCTGGAAATGACAAGCAGTCACTATTAAATGAGTTTATGATTCCATGGAATCCATCCTTGATGTGGTACCAGGTCACTGGAACCCCGTTGTCCTCCAGCCTCTTCTTGTACAACAAGCCATCGTCCCGCAGCACGTCGTACTCGCAGGTCAGGATGAAGGATTCTGGCAGCTGCTGAATAATTGCGTCTTCAGCCAGCAGCGGGCACAGCGTGGGCTCACAGAATCTCTTCACCTTCTCAAAAACTTCAGTTGTACAGTCAAGTAGCACACGTGGTTTGTAGCCTCTGACCTTAAATTCCTCAGGGATGTTGTCTGGACTCACCCACTTCCTATACTTTAATTTAATATCTACAGGAATATGGGAACCTTCCAAGACCTCTTCCAGTTTTGTTGCATTTCCATTTAGATACTGCAACATGTAGAAAGCAGCACGTTCCCGGAACAAGAGAGGGACTCCCCGATTTTGTTGGTAGGAGGGTAAATTGAAGTCCAGCGCCTGAAGGCCCGGGTAGATGAGGATCTGAGCACGGAGCCTGGGCAGGTCTGAGCTGCCTGCCAGGGTCTGGCTCACAGCAGCTGCCAGGTTGCCGCCAGCGCTGTCCCCGCAGACAGTGACCCGCGCAGGATCCACGGCGTAGTGCTGCAGGTGCTGCAGGAAGTGCTGCGTGGCGCTCAGACAGTCTTCGTAGGCAGCGGGGTATTTGTGCTCGGGGGCCAAACGGTACCTGGGGCACAGAGACAAGTGCAGGAGAAGGAAATACAAGTCTTAAATGCATTGCTGCGGTCCTGGTTCCTGCAACCAGGAATACCCTGATTTCTGCAGGATTTTCATTGTGTCCATAGGATTGCCATCAATAAGATGTAGGTGATGCAGATTATTTTGTTATGATGTCATCTGTTTATGATGTCTCTTAGGTCTTGGAGACATCCAACTGGGATTTTACACCCAGTACATTTCAAAGGAAAACTTCTAGGGTTTTTTAAGATGACAAAACATATCATTCAATTATTAAGACTGGTATGCATTCAGTTTGTTGCTACACACAGAAGAAAGGCCAGTGGAAGAACATTACTCTGCTGTTACTACAGGGAAAAACACTGAAGTTTTTATGGGCAGAACAGACCTTTCCCCACTCTGAAAGCAACTGGTTGAGTTTGTAATGAAAACCTAAACCAGAAATTAAAAAAATAACCAGAAACAAAACCAACAAAACCCCCACACATTGGTAGGCTCATTTCAACACGAGTACTCAGCTGCCAGCTATATGTAGGTTTTATCAACAATCATTTAGTTACTTTCTGCTTCAGTTTTTCATGGGTTGGACACAAACGTCAATACTTCTGGTTTATATCTTTGTTACATAAAGTTATGTTACATATCCTCGTAATCTGAACCGTTATGCCAGTATTTTGACAATGTATTAGCTTTTTATTCTCACTGCTTCTCTAAGCATCAAGCAGGCTTTCCTTGAGTAAGTGTTAAGGACATCATATAGTTTACTGTCTGTTTACAATCAGTTTTGAGTTTGGAATTTGAAAATGTTGATCTAAAACTTCATTTTCCAACTAGATATCCCAAAGTGTAATTTGTAATGTAATCAGACAGTGAAAACAGTCCAAGTGAGTCTTCACTGTCGCCAAACAACAGTAGAATGAAGTTGTAAATCACAAACTTGAGAAGTCCCACGGAGACATTTCTCCGAGGAAGATTGTTGCTGTGACTGGGGGAACAGGAGGTGATATTTACACTACAGGAAATAATCTCTCAAAATCAGCATGAGCAAAGACTCACCCCACAGATACAACCACAGATTCACTTTCTCTGGCAATAAAGCGGCACAGCTCTTCATGGGTCTCTGAAAGAGATTTCATGGGGTTTGGGTTTAGGTTGGGGTGAATTTTTTCTCCAGAGATGTTCTCTATTGGAGAAGTCAAAGAATTGCAAGAAGGAAATGCTCTCTACTTTCCTCTGCTGCTTCCTACAAAGCTCCTCAGTTCTTTTGTACCTCCTCACCTTCCTGTCTCAGGATTTTTTCCTCTTGTATCAATGTCCTGTAAGAAAAATCCTGTTATCCACAGCAGATGCCTTCTTCTGGCAGCAAGAATTATGAGATTGAACCTGTGGTTATCCTCAAAAGTTTGCAACTGCTACAGATCAAGAAACAACCAACTTTACTATTCATGATGTATTTCTTTAACTGAACTATTTCTGTTACATATCTTACCAAGACTTCCAAATACCCATCCTCCTCCATGAAAAAACATAACTCCTCTCCTTGGGCTGGCAGATGGAGTCTTAGGCTGGTAAATCCTTACAGGCACTTTCTCAAACCACAGATCCTTGATGGAGAGCTTCGGGTCCGCCCCCGGAGTCTTTCTTCCTTGCATGTAGCGCACAAAGTTCACCTGAGTGCAGATGCCAATGTTTTCCAAAATCTTTCCCTGTTCAAAGAGAACAGAGAACTCACTCGAGAGATCCTGTGTTTTCCAAAGGAAGGGAACTGTGTGGACAGTAAACTCACAGTGCCTAAGCTATGTGTTTTTAGGGAAGTAATAAGCTAAGACAGTAGTTGTACAGGTATAGGAGAGACCTGAACAAGTAATGGCAGCATCAGGAGAGGTTATGGGAGAGTTACATGCACCAAAGAACAGAAGCCCAAACGATGCAACATGAACAGACTGGTGAGACAGAGACCCCTCTGCTTCCTCAGCGGGTCCTTTACCTAACATTGAAAGCAAGTTTGGTTTTCACTGGTTTTTCTATCCTTCCCCCTCAGATGTGAAAACACAGCAAAAGATGATCATTCTGGTGCTGATTTTCATGGTACAGACACTTGCCCAAAGTAGAGTTGACTAAGTTAAGGATATGTTTGATAATTGCTTTTTGATCCATCTCCTAAATCTCACTGATGTGTGCCATGCACTGACAAGAAGATCCTGACATATTTAGTAGGAATGAACTTCTCTTCATTCTCTGTGCCATAGGGACATTCATGCCAGGTACCAGAAAATGAATACAAATCAGAGCTAGTGCTCAAACATAACTTTGCATAAATAAAATAAAAGGCACAGTCTCTGAAAATACATTCTTCAGCCATGCCAGTCAGTACTTCGGTCCTTAGGAGTATTTGGATAAAGTTCATAATACTCAGGATTCTGTTATGAATATTTCTTATTAGCCACATTTGCATGGATTGTCAGTAGTGTCATGACTCTCAATATATTTATCTACAAAAGGCCTTTTTTCAGTGATTCCGGTTATTTATAATATTCTCCATGCCTGATCCTGAAGAAAGATTTCTTGAAGAAACTAAGGTATTTTGCAATATACTGATTTTATTTTTTTTACAGAAACTAGTCTTAGTGTTTCCAGTTGTATGCAAACCTGATTAAATGATTTATTCTTTTGTATTTGCTATTTTCCAAGGAGGCTGGGAACAATACCAAGAATATTTTAACTTTTGCATTCAGCTTGTTTGTTTTCTTTCACCCTATGTTGTTTACATTGCACCATACAATGCTGGTTTATGGTGGGCAGTGGATTGATGATTAAGGGAACTGGCTTTTCCAGCTGCTTAAGTGATGCAATCTCTTTCTAATTACAACTTCTGAGCAGCCAAAGCATGAGAATTTATATCTAGAATTCTTTACTATGGTTGACCACAATCTAGAATATTTCTGACAGATTTTTTTTCTCTTTGTTTTCCTTTTTAAATTTTAAATGGCTCGTATCTCTTTGCAGATACTCCATTATATTAATTTAGTGAATATATGCACAACCTCTATTATCTCCTATCTAAAGCCATGTCTCATCAGAGCCTCTCTACACCTATCATTACATAGAAATACCCGTGATTCAGCGAGCTCCTCTGGCAGCAGAGCTCACCAGATGTTGAGTGCTGCCCCTGGAGCCTGATTACCTTTCCAACTTTTAGAAGCTGCTTCACCTGGGGAAGTTGGGCTGGCCAGAGCTCCTCATTCCCATCAGACAATTCTGCTTAGTTGCTGCAGGAGTTACATAAATGTGCTTTGGGCAGAAGAATTCCTTCAGCTCCTCTTGGGCAACGCTACCTAATTTTGTCACTTGCGTGACAGAAACTCTCCCTTCCCAAGGTCAATTCTGAACTGTTCAGCTCCTCACTTTATATTCAAAATAAATACAGAATCCTCATCCCCATGCCCAAGAAACGCTTGAAAGCACGGCCCAGAGACATCTGGTATAGTCTGAACAAAGAATGGAAATACAAATGATCCAACACGGATAAACATTATAAATCAAATCATTGCTAGGTCAGCTCGAGTCAGGCTGGAAGCACAGTCAGACTTTTACACACTTGTGTATGGGCAGCATTTATGTACCACCCAAGATAGAGCTGGGCAGGACTGGATTAGAGCAGTGCAGTGTCAAAAGTCTGGCAAAAGTTTCGTTAGCAACACTCAGCTCAATAAAACATGCAGCATGACAGCAATGCCCTGGTCTCCTCTCTGGAATTTAATTCCATGCAGGCTTCTAGCATGGTAGTAAGATGAAAATCTACAGGTTCGCTGTTCTTCCCCCCAAAATCACACCAGGTTCACTTACCACCACAGCTGTGCATATTAAAATTATATGAATGAGTCGGAGCTTTGCAGGCTGATTCACTCCAGGAGGAATTTCTGAGTTGGAAAAATCAAAATTAATTACCCCTATGACCAATAATATAAATCCAGCAAGAAAACCAGCTAAGAATAACACTAGCAGTGTGAGTACAACTGCCATTTTGCTGAACTGCAGTGATCTGACATGTCTTTGATTTGACTTTCCAATATATGTGACTTGTTACTTCCTGATTCTTTGTTAATCTTCCTGTTCTTTGTTTGCTCCAGTAAAAACCTCTCTCCTCCCTTTTACAAATACATTAGCAGGTATCTTTCCCTCTCCCACTTTCTTTCCCCCTCCATTCCTGTTATTTCACAAAAGATAAGTTGGTCAAAGTCATTGATTTGTTAACAGATCTATGCCAGCAGCATTTTGGAATTTTTGCAAGAAACCAGTGCTTAGCTGGGAGAAGAGTGTTATGCCTGAACTGCATTAGTATTAAATTAGTAGGAGGAGGAAAATGGACAGAGGGCATTTGTGTGGTTTGAGTTTGTGGCACTGTAAAACACTCATGAAAGAGTTTCCTCAGGAGTGGGAACCTGTGTGTGATGATGGTCACTCAGAAGGGCCAAAGGGATTCTCACCAGTGCTCTTTGGAAAGGTGCACTTAGAAAATTCCGTCATTACCCAAGTCCCAGTTCTTTTTTGTGTTTGTGTTTCCTTCTAACAGAAGAACATGCTTGAAAAAAGCCACAGGACTTTAGATTCATGACCTTGTTGCAGGTAACTTTCAGTAACTCTTCGTGCAACAAGTACAGCTGAGAATGACTTAAGATAACCAGTGATTAAAGAATTCCAAATCAAACTGCTTTATCTTGTTCTTGCTGAGGAGTGGGATTGTGCTAATGTAGAGAAGGTGTACTTTAAATGATGCAGATGAATTAATTGTGAATCGAAGTCTGCCACTCTTCAAACAACAAGGATGTCAGAACACTGAAATTGCAAATTCATGGGGAAAGAAATGAGGTAAAAGTCTAACCTTACTAGGCAGCAATGTGGGAAGGTTGGGGATTTTTTATTTGTTTTTTTGTGGGGTTTTTTTGGTGGGGTTTTTGGGTTTTTTTTGGTGGGGCTTTTTGTTGTTGTTGTTGTAAAGTCAAATTATAAGTGATGGGGGGAAAGTACCATATCATTTTAGTTATAAAACTTTATTAAAAATTCATTTCATATTGTTTCTCTAGTGAGAAGCAGAGTGGTTTTAATAGGGCACATGGTCATCATAAAATACTCTGAAGTAGAAGGAAGTCTTGTTTCAAAAGTCAGCAAAAGCCCAGATTTGAAAAAAAAAAAAGGTCCATCCAGCGGTGTTTGTGGGCTTTCAGTTTGTGTTGTGTTTCCATAGTTACATGGTCATATCCAGTCGTTTGCAAGGTTAATTCCTGACCACAGCGCAGATGTGGCCAGGTAGGGGGAGCAGGATCGTGGTCTCTGCCTGCTTGTGTTGTGTTGTTCCTTTCACCAAGGGAGGGTTCATTTGGGTTTGTCAGTCAGTATGTGTTCAGCAAATGTAACTCTCACTCTTAAAACAGAGATATTTGCAGTGCTAGTTTTTATTTTTGTTGTTGAAAGCATCACAGAATCACCATAGCATTACAGTGATAATACAGATAAAATTGTGCTTCTCTGCCTTTTTACACGATTTTCAGAACTTTTTCAACACAGCAAAACAGGTAGCCTTGAGCACCAGATAATCTTGAAAGAAAAGAAGAGTTACGGAAAAGTCTCACCTCTGCACTTCTCTGACATGCACACACTCACTGAAGTTCAGGGGTTCCAGCTGGAGAATGAAGTTCCAAAATGAAACATCATTTCTCAGATCTCAAAGTCAAACCCACACTAGTTCCAATTTAGGATTTCTGCTCCATACAGGAGCCTTCCTTTTGATTTACCTGTTTCTGGAGCAGTACAGAGCAGTACACACTAACCCTGGAAACTAAATTCGTGACTGCAATTTCAGTGTCTGCTATAAGACTTCATAGAAGCTGAGTTCTCCATCTGATACCATCAACACCTCCTGTCTGTCACAAGGGCCAAAGCAGACTTTAGTTGTTGTCTTCAGCATTTCTTGGCTGTTGAAGAATCTTCAGGGAGATTCTTGTCTTCAGTGTGTCCCAGCAATGCCAAGATACTGAAATTGCTATTGTTTTAGTGAAACAGGATATGCTCGGTGCCTTGCCTTTTTCATGTCGCTCTTATTGGTGTGTTTTTACAGGAATATTTTCTGGAATGGTGGCACGTCAAATAATCTTTACATTTGTTTGAGAGTCACTACAGAAGCAGAAATCAGAAATGACAAAATGCAGTCAAAATGCAAACCGTAAATCAAAGTGTTTATGTGCCTTGCCAGGTATAAATTCATCAAAGACATGGCATGACTTACTTCTTTCTTCTGAAAAATACTTCTATAAACTGTTTATATAATTCACAATACTGTCCATTATCTCATTTGCAGATAAAAAGGAAAAAATCCCATAGCCAAAAAAGGCTAAAATTCCGTGGAAGCCATTCCTGCTATGATACCAGGTCACTTGAACACCATTGTCCTCTAGTCTCTTCTTGTATAACAGACCATCATCCCTCAACACATCAAACTCACAGGTCACAATGTAGGACTCAGGGAGCTGGCAAATAATGGAATCTTCAGCTATAAGTGGGGAAAATGTTATTGCTAAGATTTCTTTGATAGCTTCATGGACTTCAGGTTTATATGATGTGGGTTTTGGTGGTATGTAGCCTCTAATCTTAAATTCATCAGGAATAAGGTCTGCACTTACCCATTTTTTATAGTGGTGTCTCATACTCTCAGGAACATGGCAGTTTTGCAGAACATCTTTCCAAAATGTGGGTTTTTTGTTAAGGTAACGAAAACAGAAGTAGATGGTCATCTTCCGGGACAACATGGGGACGAAAGCGTTCTGCTGGTAGGAGGGCAGCTGGAGATCCAGCCCCTGGAGTCCTGGGTAAAGTAGGACCTGAGCACGTACTTTTGGCAGATCTTTATCATTCAGCAGTATTTGGCAAATAACGGTAGCAAAATTAGCTCCACAGCTGTCACCACTAATGACGATGAGACCAGGATCCACGTGATACTCTTCTAAATTCCTCATGAAGTATAAGGTGGCATTGAGACAGTCAAAATATTGCCCTGGGTAGGGGTGTTCAGGAGACAGGCGGTACCTGCAATGTCAGAGCCTGTGGTCACTGTCAGTGGAGTTATACATTCTATTTGTGTTGTTTGCAGTTGCTGTGGTAGTTACACAGACTTTTTTTCCTTAATTTTAAAGATTATATTTGGGTTTAACTAGTGCAGATTGGAAGGCCAAACTAACGATGCTATAGCTATTTTAGAATACTTTGCCTATAAATGAAAGGTTTAAATGAAAAATAGGGGTGCGATCTCAACCAGTAAATATTTTCAGCATATTTTTCAAAAGAGTTTCAACTGAGAGTCGTATTCCCATAAATACTTCTATGGCAAAATAGCACTTACCCAACAGACACAACCACTGAGTTGCATTTTTTGGCCATATAGCGGCATACTCTTTCAAAGGCTCCTAGAGAGAAAGTTTATCAGAAATGATGATTTGAAAATCAAATATCCTTTTGAAATGAAAATATAGATCCCTAAACATATCTATGTGAAAGGCACTGCAACACGAGACTGATAAGGAACTCGTACTGTGGAATATGGTCTTTACACATTAACACGTTTTCTGTTGGCCTGTGGCTCTCAGGGCATCACACAAGCACGTGACCCTACAGTGACACTGGGGAAACCCAGAAGTCTCTCTGGGCTGGTCTCACATCTCACCTGGTGATCACCAAAAGGTGTCTGAGGAGGGTGTAAGCTAAGGATAAACAGGAATAAGGAGCACACAGCAATCTGAGGCTCGGGGCGCTCCTTTGAGACAGAAGCTGTCTTTATACCTAATGCCCCTGATTAACATTTCTTCTGTGAATTACACAAACCACTTCTCCAGCCCATGATTTTAACCTTAACCGTAACAGCTCTGTGCAAGGAGGAGTTCTCTCACTTGCTTATAAAGGTGTGAAAAGCCATTTCTAGTTGCTTCTTTCATACCTGGCATTCACTGCTTCACATGGTGACACTGAACTCTTGTACTATAAGAAATGGTGAATAAATCCTTCTCTGTTTAACTTCTCTTGTTTCTCATGATTTTGTAGTCACTTAGTGTATCTGTCTTTATGCATCCTTTTGCAGCCTAAAGAGTCATAGTTCGTTCACATACTGTCTGCACAGAAGCACTTTTCTCACCTAGGCAGCCTCTCCAAGTCTTTCCAGTATTGCTTTATCTTTTTTGAGGAGTGGAAAACATAACTGGAAGCACTATACTATATTTAGATACACCATGGATTTATTATAGTGGCATAAAAAAGTTTTTTGTTTAGTCTTTCCTTTCCTACTAATAGTTGCTAGCATTTTATTTGCTTTTTGACTGCTACTGTGCACTATGTCAACATTTTCAGGCAACTTCCTGCCATAATCCCAAGACCTGCTTCCTGTAAGATTTTTTTCCTGCTCCTGCTTGGAGTCCATTGCTTCATTTATAAGGTCAGACTGCTCTCTTCATCTGTTTGACTTCTCTACATGCCATTTCACCTGTCATTTTATTGTCTGGTCCTCTGCTGTCATAAAGACATTCTGCAGTTTTCCATTTGTGATCCTCAGAGGACTTAATACCACATCACCTTGCACCATCTTTTCTGTATTTAAGTAAATTGATTAGCACTGCTCCCAGTACAGATCTCCTTAAGGGAATCTTGCAGGAGCTTCCCATAACCCGGCTTTTTTCTGTCTTTCCATCAGCTGTAATCCAAATGAAAGGCCTTCCCTCTTGTGCCATGGGTGTGTAGCCTCTTTAGGAGACTCTTCAGGAAATCAGAGTGGGTTTTAGCAACTCAGTCTCCTTTATTCCTGTATTTGCTGACTTAACTTAAATTGATCAAACTGATAAAGAGTGGGTTTAGATTAGATATTAGGAAGAAATTCTTCCCTGAGAGAGTTGTGAGGCCTTGGCACAGGATGCCCAGAGCAGCTGTGGCTGCCCTATCCCTGGAAATATCCAAGGCCAGGATGAACAGGGCTTGGAGCAGCCTGGAATAGTGGAAGCTGTCCCTGCCATGGTGGGGACTTAGAATGAGACTTAAGGTCCCTTTCACCCCAACTATTCAATGATTCTAGGATTTGTGAAGCATGACATCAATTTGAGGAACAAGTCATAGTTATCTGTCCACTGATTCTCTTCAGTGTCGCATCTTATTTGCTGGTGGCAGACTTCAGGCTTCCTAGGCTGGAGATTCCCAAAGGCCTTCTGAAGGCTTGTCATCATGTTGATTGTTTTCCTGTTATCAAACACCAAAAGGAATTGAAGCCAAAGCTCAGGTTCCACTCTCTGTGTACAGGTATGGCTGTTACATCAAGCCATGCCATGTGAACAGGGACTCACTGTGCAACCTGTGGCGTGGTTTTTCCTTCCAGTGAGAGGAATTCACCTGTCACTCAGATCACAGAGTGCCTGCCACCCCTGGAGTCCTTATTGCCACCCAGACTCGCTCTAGACGTAAGCCTGACACTCCACCCAGACTCCTGTGCAGAGGGGAACCCATGGCACGAGTTGTGTCATGATCCTTGCACGGGGCTGAAGGGTGCCAGGAAACTCAAGTCTGTCCAGTATAGTGCAGACCTACCCTTTGAAACAGTAAAGGATTTAAACCCGTCAAATTGCACTGCCTGACCCCTGGAACAAAGTCCAGATTTCCATGTTAGGGGCCTTGGCTTGCAGGGAAAGCACTCGGAGTCTTGGCTGCTCAGAAGGAAATCCTGAGCACTCAAGAAGCTGAACTCCCAGCTGCTGAGACTAGGATTGTCTCCCTTTCTGGAAAAGAAATCAAGTATCCTGTGCCATGTTGCCACAAGAATAAAAAGTCCCCAAGTTGAACGGCAGCTTCATTATTTATATTTTCCTCCATTTGCATTCCTTTTTTGCATGCATGGGAATTTCTTTACTGGGTTTTGGGGGGTTTTTGGTTTGGTTTGGTTTTTTTTGGTTTTTTGGGTTTGTTTTGTTTTGTTTGGTTGGGGTTTTTTTTGTTTTGTTTGGTTGGTTTTGGGGGGGGGGGTTTGGGTTTTTTTTTGTAATGTATTTAAATTCTTCCTTGGACCCATATTGTATCTTTTGTGTAAGATAGGGTAGCCTTAGTAGAGCAGCATCCCTCACTGAGAGCTGAGAGCAGGGTGAGGGATTTCTGGATCACAGGTCTCTTGCCCAAAGGAAGCAGAGATGTGATTCCCTTTAATACAAGACTATTCATTCCACAAATACTTTCCCATTTGTGCTGAGCAAAGACTGAGGACACTAAGAAGGACAGGGTAGACATTCACTGACATATGCCTGAAGACAAAAATATAAAGTTTGGATTTGACTTGAAAAATAAAACTTGCCCATTGCTTACTAATGCTCCCAAATGTGCCAGCGCCTCCATGAAAATACAGAATTCCTCTTCTTTTGCTGGTGGGTGGGCTTTTGGGCTGATAAATCCTCAAGGGTACCTCATCTACTGTGAGATCTTTGATAAGCAGTTTGGAATCTCTCCAGGGGGGTATCCCATCGAATGCTATTCGCAGTATGGTTAAATCATTGCAGATCCCCAGCTTCTCCAAAATCTTTCCCTGTTGAAAAGAAAGAATTTGGAAGAAGAGGAGTCATGTTGGCTTGTTCCTGAACAGACAGCATTATTCTACGTACATGCAGTTCAATGTGTACAGGGTACATCTAGGTATTTGGTTTCGATTTTCATGTGAAACAGTTTCCCAGCATAAAGTGACTGCAGTTTGACTGGAAAATCTAAAGAAGCTTTTAAGATTAGTCATATTAATTTTATTAGTTAATTTAACATGTTTTGGGTTTGTATATCAATACTTACAGGCTTCAGTAGCATGAATTGCTTTTTCTTTTTTTTTTTCCCTTACGCCATTTTCCTCCAGCTCCTGAATACTCTACCTAAACAAAAGTGAAATCCCCAGGTTAAGAAATTTAACTTACCGCGACCATGGCTGTAATCATCAAGGAGTGGAAAAAACGAAGCTTTAGAGGTTGCTCAATTCCAGGTGGCAGTTCTGAGTTGAAAAAATTGTACAATACAACCCCCAAATACAGTGCTGGTACTAAAACAGGAGAAATAAAGACCATTCCTATAATTGCTAAAGTTGTATAAACAGATGCCATTTCACCTCAGCAAGAGTGAATGCTATAAAACCAATACTGGGTTAAGCCTTGTTTTCAAGTGCATCTAAGGTGTCTTCACAGGAGAATGAGTGCTCAGTTCAGATGCAGAAATTAAATGTTTATTAATGTTGCAATGCAATGTAATGTAATTTTCTCCACCCTTCTTTTGGTAATGATACTATTGGCAACACTTATATGCTTTCTTTGTACCCTTTACAACAGGGGGGATTCAAACTATAGGGAAGTGATTGATACTATGAGCCCTTCACTACCAAGGAGAAATTATTATTCAGAGGGGCCCTCTGTTGAAGATATTCTTTTTGGTTTGTAGTGGATTCATTTTGAATGGACATTCCTGTTACAGTGTTAAATTTTAGTGATGTGGGGCTACTTGCATTTGTCATCAAAGCATATATACACTTCTCTGAGAAGAAAAATACTCAAATTCACATTTTTTTATAAACTCTGTCTCATGGGGGAATGCACTGACACATTCATGCTTTAATTTTTGTTTAAATAAGAGTACATTTGCTCAGTGTTTAAAATCAGTGCAAGCCTTAACGTACACAGAAGTCTCTCCAGGCACTTGAGGGTATGTTTGTAGACTGAAGCCACTGTTGTTTCTGGTAAAAGCTTTTTAGTAATTAACCCTCAGAGTTTCATATTCACTGTAATTCTTGCTTGCAGTTCAGTGTAGAGGCATTATGAATACACATGTATTGGTGAGGGATTGGTAACAATTGGTGGCAGTTGTTTGGTGAAGTATTTTTTCTGGTTTGTGTTCTTTGTACTAGAATTTAGTTTTCTACACGAATTAAAATTTACAGCTCCCAAACGTTTTGTACCTTAGCTTTTAAAGTGGAATTCCAGTCCGAAAACTGAATTAGTCTTTAGTTTCATTAGCATAGTATTTAAATCAAAGCAATACTGACAGCTGATTTGCACAACACTGGCTTGTGAAGGTAAGGATGTGTGGGATGAAGCAATGTCATGAATTTGTGCCAAGGTTTGTGAAACAGGGAGATCATCAGGGCCTTTTCTGTGCTGAGATTGGCTGATTTGGAGCCTTTCACTTCCACAGAGCACAAATTTAGGATGTAAGTAATTGAAATGTTAGACTGTAGAGAATTGAAACCAAACCCAGATGCCCATGGCCAGTGCTCAGCTTGTCCTAAGCTTATCAGATGTTCTCCACAGGGCTCTGCAGCACAGCTGGGGCAGCCTAGTGCTGCTTGTAGTTGTTAGCTCTAGAAATGTTTCTCTGTAGTGTGATACTATGGCACTGTGGGGATTCGGCTTTGTTTTGCTGTGTATTCCTGTAAGAATAACCCAGTTTTACTAAGTGCTTATTTCTGATGTCTGCCATCAGTCAAAATATCCTGAAATAAATTTCCACGTGGATATCAACTCTGAATATTGTATTTCAGTATTCTTGATGATTTCTTATATTTGAATCCTCAGAGGAGCAGTTTCTGTGCTTTCTAAAGAACCTTTAATCAAGAATAAAAAATTCCTAAGGGTACTTAGTACTTCAGTGGCAGCAAATGGAACTGTTAAAGGCAACCAAAAGCAATTAAACACCTGCTATTTGTATGATCAGATTATGAAAACCTTATACCAAAGAGCACACGTCTGTTTGCTGTTAGCTCTATGAGCTCTTGCTGACAACCATTTTGACACAAGACTTCTCCCATTCAGTGAGTCAATAATTAATCATCTTTAATCAAAACCAGAACACCTCACACATGCCGCCTCTGTTTTGAAACCTTGATGGACTTGATAGAGTGGAAGGAAAATTAATTTACTGCCTTTTTATTTAAAAATAAATTTACAAAGGGACAATTTGGGGGTATTGTTTATTTGCTTTTTGTTGTTACACCCTGGCAGTTGTCTGCAGAATCTGTTGTATAGTCATGACAAACTGAACAAAAATCCTTCAGTTCTGCATTACAGCCTTTCTGTTCTTAAAGAAATGTTGGTGAATTAATGTTTCAGAATAATAGCCTAATGTTTTAATCTCCTAATATGTTACTCTTAGAGTATACTCAGCATGTGGACTTAGAGCATGTTCCACCTCTCTGCTGTTTGCACCTCAGTCCTCCTGGTCCTGTTAACACAATGTCCGTGGTTTTCCAGAATCAGGCAAATCTCATGGTTCTTCTGGGGTAGCTTCTGAGCTGCTTGGTCCTTCTGGGGATGCTTATATTGACAACTGTGTGATGATGCTTGGTGCCTTATATTCCATATATTTCAGCTATTTCCAGTCTGGCCAGCCATTCCTGTACCCACAGGGTAGATATGAATATCTATGGCCACTGCCAGATTCTCAGGTTGTTATAAAACAGTCAGTGAGGTTTTCAGTGGAGTTTTTTTCCCAGTTGTTTCTGAGGTGCTAAATTGTCAAAATAATGTTTCATTTCATTTGAATCCACTGCATGAAATGAGTACCTTGTATCTTTGCAAACAAAAAGGCTTCTTCTCTAGCTGGCAGTAGAGAGGTAGTTCTTTGAATGGTGGATCTTTGGTGTGTTTTACTGTAGCCATATTTTTGTTTTTCAGCAAACTCATCCCCAAACCCCAACTTCCACAGTCTTCACCTATTGATGAGAACAGCCATGCACTAACTAAAGGTTGATGAGATTCCACTAAACCAGAGAAAATGAACACAGCCTGGAGTTTGACATTGTAATAAGAATTATGAGCCTCATGTGGTTCTTTATTGTTATAAAACAGCTACTCAGCACTCACAAATTGATTCTTTATTCACTGAACTTGGTGTTTCAGGAGTTTAATATTGGTTAATGTAGCGCTTGATGAGTACAGAATTGACAATGGTTGTGTCACTTCTTCCCATTTTCTCATCAGCAAGCTTCCATTTATGCATTCTAAAATTCATTTCCTTCTGGATTTTTCTGCTTATTTCTAATAGTTACAGTAATGATGGGAAGGGGAAGTACAATAATTATACCTGCCCAACGAAATGTGGTCTTTCAAGTTTTCCCAAGACTCAGCCATGTGGGTTTTCTAAAGCTTCTGTAGCTGTGGAATCACACATAGCTTTGTAGGCTGAGAATGTGTAAAACTCATCAACTTCCCCTTAATTATTAGTGGAAGAGGCAGGGGCTGACAAACCCAACACTGCGCAGGAGGGTCAGGGGAGTTGGTGCTAATGAATTCTGTGACTGTCATGAGTTATTGGTTTTCTTGTGAAATCTTTCTCTAAAATATTGCAACACATTTCACTTGAGATTGCAGGCCGTTTCGAGCACAGTTAACCTGGAGTCAGCCGACGATTGCAGAGCTACTCTGTAACACAGGAAATCCTATCATGAGTAACTAAAGCATGGTAGTCAGCTGTGATGACAGAGGTATTGAGTCCAACAGGTGTAGTCAGGAAACAGAAAACAGGAAAAAATAATGTATTACAAAGAAATTTTAAACCCAGAAATAATAGCTTCTGATAGAGTTCTTTAGTTATTTTTTTTTTAATGTTCATTTCAAAATGAAACACTCTGGTAAATACAATTCGCCTTGCTTTTTAAAATTATTCTTATTTTCTCTAGGTAATTTAGCAGAAGAATTAGAATCTGTAATTTAACTGACTTGGTTTTTATCATGTAGAGCATGGGAGCAACTTGCCATACTTCAGTTCACAATTCTTCGTTTTATGTGAACAACTGACTGCAAGCATCTCAGAGCTCTTCATACCTGTAAGTCTAAGTCTTCTGATCTGTGAGATGGATTTAATATGCCCTTCACAGTGACAGTAAGAAGTGTTAAGAAATTACAGCTTAGTGCATGCTCTACCATACTGGTTTTTGAAGGTGCTGTGTATCTGCTTCAGTTAGGCTCTGCATTTAGGCTGCCTCCTACCTACCTTTCAGTGTCCTCCCTTTTTGTTATCTCCATCTCCCCACCCAAATAAGCAGCTACTTCCTGTATGCTTTGCTCTTATGACAGAAAGCCACCTTGCACTTAGTCAGGTGTAAATCTTTATTTTAGCCTTTCCTTTCTTCCTTCTCTTCTTTGAAGTCTGTCCCTTCCAAATGACTCCTAGGTTAAACAGCTGCTGGAGTAAAAAGCTCTACTGTATTAAAAAAAAAAAAAAAAAGTTATATGTTAGTATTCAGTGATGGAAATTCAGATCTTGTGTTGTGCAGTTCAGAGCAGGTACATTTTTGAAATGCTTATTCAGCTGGAGGGTTTTCTAGAGTAGCACTGGGAAATGTGGATGGATTGTTGGGTGTCTGTCTCTGTTGCTGTGCAGTTCTGTTCCTCAGAGTGAATGAATTCTGCTCTATACATATGAATTCCAAAAAACTGCTCTGGAACATCCACTTGGGATTTCATGGCAGGTCATCACATCAAAATGCATTTTATTAAATCAGAAGTTGCCTGAATGTAAATATAACAACTTCAACTGCCTTTATTTTGCCATGGCCAGGTTTGTCTGAGTCTCAGCACTCCAAATATTCAGGTTAGCAGTGTCTGCACTCTCACAGGAATCAGCAAACACAGTGAATAACTGAGACAAGGAAGACAGCAATAAAAAGAGATGGAGTTTGCAGGATTATGCCTGAGCAGTACAGAGAATGGGCATCACAGGCAGAGAATAGTGTTAAGTGCTTTTAAATAAATAACATTATTTATAAATAATCGAGCTAGTTTATTTGGAATGTTTTCTAATTGCCTGTTTATTTAAAAAATGCTATGGTGTATGAGTTATAACTTGTATGGTATAAAGAGGTGATGTGAAGACAGCAGTAATTGCAGCAGAGGATAACTGAAGTCATAACTGAAAACTTCTGTAATACACTGCTCCAAACTTGCTCTAACTGATTGGTTAGAACAGGTAATCTAAAGCTGTTATGGCTGAAAATGTGCTCTGTTATTAAAAGACAGCTTCAGGCTATGAAGGCATAAGAATAGATTCAGTAAAATATTGAAATCAAACCACAGTTTGACCTGTGGTAATGTGTTTTGGGTAGTCACGTGTGCCCAGAGCACAAAGAGGTTTTCCAGGTCATTATAGACTCAGCTGGTGCTGACATGCAGTGATGGAGCGATGCAGGGCAGTTTGCTTTCCCTTCCTTCATTTCCTTCAACATCTCCTGTCACACAGAGCAGCTCAAAGAGTGTCCAGCCCTCCCAGCTGCACTGGGCAACTCACTAGTTTTCAGGTTTGGACAGTGTTCCTTCCGATCTGCTCCTGGATCCTTTTATTTGTGCTACAGTGCCCTTGGGCAAACTCCAGAAACCAGCTAAAGAACCGTGGCTCATGCCCACATTCTCTGGGGTTAATTAATCCCTCTGGATGGAACGGCCTTGTCCACACCCTGTTCCTGTCTGGAGGGCAGCATGGCTCGGGCCATCACTTCACTCAGGGTGCAACCTCTGGAGGGAATTACCACCTCAGGCACCTCACCTTCCCTTGTGGAAGGAGCTAGCTGTTTTTGTCAAGATGGGAAGGAGCTGCCCCAGCTAAGGAAACTTACTTGTCAACATCGTATTTTCCGAAGTTCTTCAGAGGCAAAAACTCATCAATAACCCAGGAGCTCTCTGGATTTTTGGGGAAAAAAAAAAAATCTGTAGTATCTTCATCATATGGTCTTTGGGGTGTAACACCCAATGAGAGGTTTGACAGCTGTCAGCCTGGGGTTAGTCTGACTCGTGTATATTTTAGTGTCAGGAATGTACGTCTCTATCACTTTATGGACAAACTGCCACTGATGTCACCTCAGCAGTCGTGGCACAAGCTGCCGATATGGAAAACGGGCAGCTTCAACAGTGTCAGTGGAAGTGTGTGCCTAGAAATCAGGAAAACACTGCAGAAGATTTCCTGGGCTTTATGCCACATTGTATTCATTCAGAGATGCCATATGGAAGATCGCTATAAAATTTCCCCATTTTCCTGACTACTATGTGAGTGTAACTAAATGTAATTCATATTGTTCTGGCAGGATTTCTTTGCTCATATGCTGAATGTCAATAGCCATGCAGAGCATTGCAGGAAAGCCCTGCCCTTGGTTGTAGGGTGTCTTCTGTTGGATCATTTGTCTTACATAATTGTCTGCAGCGTCCTTGCTTTTGGTTTTGGTTTAAATGAGCCAGTAGGGGGCAGGAGACACATGCAGTAATAGCAGACACTTAAAAATTATGGAGCTAGAGATTGCCCTGACAAGAATGGTGGTGATTTTATTGTGAGTAGTGTTCCAGGTGTTAATTTAAGCAAAGACAGTCAGAAGTTTTGACAGGCTGTAAAACTGCATCCTCGCCTTGTTTTTGTTTCTTCACGGAAATGCATCCTGCCTCCAAGTAGTATCTACTGAAGAATTTCAAACAATAGGGTCTAGTGACATGATGAGTTATTTTAATTCAGGATACAATATTATAACAAAACCTGAAACAATTACTCTGTTCTACAGCTATACATTCACCTCAGAATGGTGTAATTAAAACATTTACTGACATTTCCAGCAATACTTGGGTTCATTTCTGAGAAAAGGGCTTTACACTTTTGTTAAGCCATTTTATTTTGTATTGGTTTCCTTGATCATTCATCTCTTGTTGTAAACAGTTCAAGATTGACCTGAACTTCGATTTTTTAAAAAATTTTATTTCATTATTAAAAAAAAAATTCTCAGTTATTCTCCTTTCTCTCCAATAGCATTTGATACTGTCCCTCGAAGGGAGAGTCCTTCCTGCATCAGGCAGTGCAGGCCTACACTTTGTAAAGGAAGTGATATTACTTTCTATTCCCATGTATCTATTATCTATATATAAAATCTATATGCCCTTTTTAAAATAGATGTTGTTTTCCTTAACAATTCTTGTTAACATCTATATATATAACAGTACAACAAAACATCTGTAGTACCAGGCCTGCCCTTTCCCTCTCTTCTTCTCCTTCTCTTCCCCTTCTTTCATTTCTGTTCATGTTCACATTTTTTCTGCCACGTTCAGTTCTCTTTAAGCTTGTCTCAAATTCAGCTCCCATCAGATACAGGCTTTCCTAAGTCTTCGACCACACTCTTCATACACCGATGCTGTAGATTCACACCTTGTTGCCTGCCCCAGGTTATTTTCAAACGTGGTTTGTGTTCTAGTAGTACCAGACCTTTACTGAACCAGACCACATGGCAAAGCTCGTGCTATAAGGATGAGCTCTTTAACGGCTACAAGAGAAAACTGAAGAGCTGGTGGAGGAAAGAAATGTAAATTCACCTGATTTTGCCTCTCCTGAGAGAAAATTAAGAAAAGTCCATCATGCAATCAACTTAGTGGGTAAAAAGCAGAGAGATGCAATGCAGAAATCAGGTGATGATTTAAGGAAAGGAAAATTGAAGATTTTTAAAAATAAGTTTGTAAGCAAAAAGAGATAGGAATCAGGAAAAGAAAGCAAGAAATGGAATTTTACATCAGTCTTAGAAAATCTACTATCTTTTTCAGGCCTTTAGTTCCAGAGCGAAATCCTAAAACCTTACCGAAAAGCGCTAAGAACACTGTTCCATGGAATCCCTCTTGCAGATGGCACCAGGTCACTTTTATACCATGGTCCTCTAGTCGTTTCTTGTACAGCAGTCCATCATCTCTAAGCACATCAAATTCACAGGTCAAAATGAAAGTCTCAGGAAGCTGAGCAACAACACTGTCTTCGGCCAACAGTGGTGAAAAAACAGGGTCAAACATGGGCTCGGCCACTTCACAGATTTCTTGTGAGGGTAGATATGTTGGACTTGGTTTGTAACCTCTTGTTTTAAACTCATGAGGGATGTTCTCAGGACTCACCCATTTCTGATATTTCAGTCTCTGATCTTCTGAAACATGGCAGCCTTTATATAATTCTTTGATGATGCCCAAGTCCACATTAACATACCTCATGCCAAGAACAAGGGTTCGTTCCTTTAGCAAAATGGGGACTCTCTCATTCTGCTGATAAGAAGGCAAATTTAAGTCCACACATTGCAGAAAAGGATATATTAGGATTTGTGCTCTCAGCTTTGGGAGGTCTCTTCTGTTCACCAGTGCCTGGGCCACAGCAGCAGTGAGTGTCCCTCCACTGCTGTCTCCACAGATGACAATGCGGGAAGGGTCGACTCCATGGTCTTGTGCAGTCCTCAGAAGGTGGATGGCAGCAGTGAGACAGTCCTCAAACTGGGCTGGAAATGGGTGCTCAGGAGCCAAACGATACCTAAATAGGAGGGAAAGAGTTTTAGCACAGTCATTTCTAGTGAATGGGCCCGATGGAATCTTGTCAATCATTTATTTCTCTCAAAAGACAGGAAAATACTCTGCGATTATACTTGCAGCAATAGAATTCAAATTAGTGCTTTTGATGTGTTATTTGCTACTGTTCATGTTTGGGAGAGTCAGTACACTGTTCTACCTTTGCAAAATACTTCTTTACGTATTTTGTAAGTGACTGAAGGCACATGAGAGTTGTTTTTGAATTAGCTGGCAAGGCAGGTGTGTCAATCAGTTATCATTAATTCCAGTTAGCAAATGAAAATTTGACAACAAATTGTTAGAGAATATGAGGATAGAGAATATGAGGATAGAAAATATGAGCATAGAAAATTGATAATAAAAATCTGGTGAATTTTTAGTGTTCTGGAAGCTGAATTCTTTAAACAGAAGCAGTGAGTTACTGGTTCTTCAAGTAATTTAGGATATAAACAGCAATTAGTGCAATTGTAATCAACTTTTGCCTGAGCTTTTAGACATTGTTTCTTTTTAAAAAGCATTACAGCTCATCAGAGAAATATTTATAACAGTCATCTCAGGTTGACCACAAGTGTGGACTTCCTGCTTCTATTTCTTCATGGAAATGCATCATGCCTGCAAGTGTAACTTACTGAAGAATTTAAGACAATAGAGTCAAGTGTATAGATTTCTTTTGAGGGTGGATATGTCGAACTTGGTTTGTAACCTCTTGTTTTAAACTCATGAGGTTCTTGTCTTTTTTAGAACTTCTAAAATGAGTATTTGGTGTTCTGGGCAGCTGTGCTTTCAAGAGAAACAGTTACACTTCAGGCTTTCAGCCTAAGGTGGTTTGAATACAGCTCTAGAAAACAAAAACATCCTCACGTCTTAGTGGTAGCTACAAATTATAAAATTACTGTAAAGGATTTCTTTTGTAAATAAACAGTTGGGGATTAGTTGACTAATTCCTCCCGAGAGAAATTAGTGCTGGTGGAAGGCATGGGATCACTGAGTATAGGTGCTGCCTGTACTTCACACGGAGCTTGGCTGCAGTAAAGGCCTGCAAATGCAGGGCCAGTGTAGCAGGGTCTGGGCAGTGGCAACGAGAGATCTCTGATAAAACACGTGGTTTATTACACAGGGTCATGGGTACAAGAGCTCTGCTTAAAAGCTGCCAGTCACAGCTAGGAGCGTGCCTGAGAGAGCCTGAGAGAGAGAGAGTGAAGCTCTGGCTAGAACACATGAGATCTCTTTCTGTGCTGAATATGCTAATTTACAATCATCCAACCAGGACAAGATACAAGTCCTATAGAATTTACATACAGCCTATTAAAACAACTACATTACATACTGTGTTACATTTTAAACCCTAGAAGCTATTTTCTAGACCCCTTTTCTCTTTCCTGCCACTTTGGTGGGGTCCCTCCAGCCTTTGGACCCTTGGCACCCCTTTATTTGTAATGGTATTGTTCAATCAAGAGGGATTCTGCCTTCAGCTGGTTAAACCATTGTTTTCTGGTTGTACAGCAACTAATGGCTCGGTGTCCTACATCTCAAAGCTTGCTTTCATTTCTACTTTGCTTATAGGTTTCATATTTTCAGAAACTTTTGCCAAGCAATCATATGTGGACTCGATATTTCTGAGCCTGAGAGAATTTCAGCTTGCTAACCATTGCTGGCTCCTCTCCCAAGGGAAAGCTGTCAACAGTTTTCTCCCTCAAAACACCTCTCCCCGTTTCTCAGCACAGGTTCAGTAAACAGTGTTCCCTTTGCTGCAACAACTGTCCCCAGGGGTTGTTTCCTATTACTGAACCAATGGAGAGCAGTGTCAGTCCCATGGAGCAATAATAGACCTTTTTACACAGCATGTTATAAAATAAACTGTTGGAATTGTAAATAAAGCCTTCTTTCTCTTCCAGCAACTATATGGAGTCAATCTATTTTGTGTCCTACCGTGACAATCATATTTATGAGGTTTCCCTGTTTCATCTTCTCCAGCAGGCCAGAGTGTCTGGGCTGGGTGCACTTACCCAACACTCACCACCACTGAATTGGTCTTCCTGCAGAAATAGCGGCACGTTCTTTCGTAGGCCCCTGTAAAACAGAATAGTTCAGTGGAATTACAACTTGCTTTCAAAATAAATGGAGTGAAAATATTCTGAAATTCTTGTCTGTCTTGTGTGGCTAATGCTATACCACATGTGTAGCATGTGGCATGGTCTGATCTGGGCACTGCTCACCATCTCCTTACAGCTGTGAGAATCTTCTGGCCAGTAAGAAACCCAGAATTTAAACCAATGCATTGTTTTGGTCCCCTCTTTGAAAAGTTACAGACAGCACCACTGCTGCCACTTTTAAAGTGATTTTGAAGGGGAGAAAATAACAAAAAAACCTGCTAAATGCAGTACAAGAATTTTTCTTGTGCATGAGGCACCATCTCATCTCTTTCCCATTCAGATTCCAAACTGTGTTTTGTCCTTGTTTTTCCACTATAAAGACACACAGCATGATACACATATGCAAGCTTGCACACACTTGCAAACAAAAAGTAGGTGCTTTAAATAAGAAATAAAATTCTAACAAGATTTCTAACTTTTCTCATAAGCATGAAGCAGGAAGAAAATAGGTATTAAAAACAATCAGAGACTATTGTAAATACACAATCTATATAAACACAATTTAACATGATGCCTATTGCATGTAAGTAAATTGATTTTGCTGTCCTGATTTTTTTTTTTATTTACAATATTAAACCTACTAACTCTTGTAATTTAAGATATACCATATCAGATCAGAAACTGTAGTGTGTGGTTGTGGAGTCTCCCTCCCTGGGGATATTCCAGAGCTGTCTGGATACAATCCTGTGCCCTGTGCTGTGGGATGGCCCTGCTGGAGGAGAGGGCTGGCACCAGATTACCCACTGAGGTCCCTTCCCTGACCCATTCTGGATGATGCATGTAGTTATAACTCATATTATTTATATTACTTACGGATACTTCCAAACTGGCCAACTCCTCCATGAAAATAAAGGATTCCCCTTCTTTGGCTATTGTTTGATGGTTTTGGCTGGTAAATTCTCACTTTAACCCTTTCAAACCTTAAGTCCTTGATAAGAAGACGTGTGTCCTTTGATGGTGGTATTGTCTCCATTATAACCCTGAGGAGATGGACCTCTGAGATGATACCTACTTTGTCCAAAAATGTTGCCTAGTGATAAAGGAAACCACAAATTATTGCAAATTTCTACCTTACCTGGAGATTGATAATGAAAAAATTAAACTCCATAGTCAGTTCAGCAGGAAAACAATCAAACTATTGTAGTAGATAAAAGGTGTCAAATACTTCACCTTGTCAGGTGTTTCAGTAGCCATGTGCCTGAACAAAACAAGGAGAGAGTAGTTACAGTATTTTCAACTTTAGCTTTGGATGAAGAAACATAGCCAATACTTTTGTTTCCCAAACTCACACAGCTTTTAAACTTGCAGGAAAAAAAAAAGCCATAGCATCTACCACAGCTGTCCTCCTGACCATGAATAGCTTTGAACCCTGGCTTGATCTTCTCACAGCTCACTAATTCTTACTTAAACACTCAGGCTAAGGTTCTTATCTCACTCTGGGCTCATCTACGCCATTGCATCTGCTTGGCTTTTAGCTGTTGCACTTGTAGCCTGCTCCAGGCTATTCCTGCTCAAGATGAAAAATATGAGGCAGTATCACTGTATTTCCACTATATGGGATTCAATTTTGTACTACTTCCACAGCAGACTTTTCTAACGAGTAATTCAATTTGTTGTGCTGCTGTTATTCGTGCATATGCATTTCAAGGAGAATTATACATATAAAGGTCTGCACTGCATAGATCTTAAAACTGCCCTTGTAGTTTTCACCTCATATTTCACAGACCTCATGTAGCTCAGTAACATGATCCTGTTAAATTTGGTGGAGGTATCCTATTTTGGGCTATCTGAAGAGCTGATCCCATACACAGGAAGGATTGTCTTGTGGCAAAGTTACAGTCTCATAGCAATTCTTTCTATAGAGCTCCTGGTCTATGTCTGTGGGAAAATTACTTATTTATTCTTCAGTTTTCCTCTGGTACTTTCTTTCCTCACACTAATACTTTTGTAACAGTAAAGGTTAAACCTGCAATTAGCTATATCTGAATGGAATATGGAGATCATCTTCGTCTTGAAAATACTAAAAGGAGTCCTAGGAGACCTTACCAACCACAGTGTTTGGTGTTGCCTTTTGTCCCAGCTGAACATTGGATATGCTTGTAAACTTTAATTTCCCATGCAGTTTTGACTTCATGCATTGTCAGCCCTTGAAGGAATTTGGCATAAATAATTTGTCCAACAGCCATAGCAGAGTTGCCACATGACTTGAACTCCGCATGCATTTAAACTTTGGCTTAACCCTCCCTTAACGTCCTTATCTCTCTGCTTCTTTCAGGAGGGTGTGACAGTGCTTGTGCTTAGCCTCTCACTGGCCAGCAGAAAGGATACAAAATTCTAAGTTAAAAATGACATAAATCACCAGTAAATTTCTAAGTTCTGCAGTTTCACTTTCAACAAACGAATTACACAAAAATAAAACTTTGATGGATAAAGAGTAATCACACAGTGTTTAGAAAATGTGGATGTTTATACACTCTGTAATACTTGTAAGAAAATTAACTTTAACTTCAATTCCTATCCTATTTTATTCATTTGCTGTCCAAGCTGAGGCCTGGGTGTGGCACCAACGACAGGGAGAGTCACCTTCTTGGGAGCTCACTGACTTCAAACAAAACTTAGTAAGCAATGGGGCATGGAAAGAAAGGAAGAATTAACAACATTAGAGCATAGAATAGAAGTGAAATGTAATGCGTAAGGCAAAGAGACTGAACAGGTTTTTTGCATCATTTAAACAACTAACAGAAGCTTAGTTTAGGTATCACAGAAGGGTTTTTAAAATGACTAGGGCAACAGTTAATCCAGGACAGGATGTTTGATGAAACAGAAAGACGAGTACATGTCATGTTTTAGTTTTGAAAAGAAACAAGAATGAAAAGCAAGGAAGGATCAAAAATGTGCCAAAAACAATGACACAGAAAGTCACTTTAGATATTACGTGTACTGTCTCAAAAAAGAAAGTTGTTCAGGCATATTGAAAGGCAAATGATGATGAATGTGGCAGCTGTCTTCAGATGGCTCAGGAGGAGAGTGACAGGGTTGCAGGACAGAGCTGAGATCACAGACATCATTTGCCGCTCACTCTGTAAGTAAGCACGGTGTTACACAGAGCAGAAATTCCACATACATAGGGCAAGTTACCTTCTAGGCTTTCCAGCACTGCCTTGAGGCAGCAGGCATGAAAAGCTAAAACACAGGCCATCAGAAAAAAATTGCTCAGTCTGCTCAATTTTATTTTTCAAAAATACTGCCTTCGGTGCTGTATAGCAAACAGGGGAGTCTGTTATGTGCAACAGAGCTGAAGGAAACTGCTTCCATCACCTAATCAGTCCAGTTGCATATTTGCAATTTATTTAAACACTGATTCTAAAAAACATCACCCAACCATTATCTCTCTGACAGAAACAGAATTTAAAACTCAAGCTTTAATTAAGCTTTTACTTACCAGACCAAGGCCAAAGTTCATGAGGTAATGAAGAGCATAAAGCTTTTGGCGCTCACTGATTCCATGAGGAATTTCTGCTTTGGGGTGTTCATAATAGAAAGCAATTGCCACAATACCAGTCAAAACTGCGAGAAAAATGGCCAGGAGAAGTGTCATCTTGCTGTGTTGGTAGGAGCCCAAGAAGGACCCAGCTGTGGCCTCCTCCCCCTTTCTCAGTCTTTTGGATTTCTAAAGGTAAAAGCACGGGATTAGCTGTTCTTGTCATAACTCCTAATCCACCTTTTAAAAATGCCAATAGGAAGATGAAAACATGTGGTAACTCAGAACTGTACAATTAGACAGTAATATTTAATTGTGGAAGAGGCTTGCATAAGAGGTTTTCACATTTGTAGGAACAAGACTGTGCCCATCATAGCAGAACCATGTCTTGATGAATCATTTTAGTGTCAGTTTAGGAGAAGACAAAAACTTGTTCTGTTTCTCTGTTTTTTGATTACAGGCAAGCCTTTATTATTTGTGAGTTCCCGCACAGCATTTCTTGGTAGTTATCTTCCAAGCTGTTTAGAGTCTTGTTTTGTTGTGCCTCCATCCCTTACTTTTTCAGACTTTTACTGAAATCAAGGCTCAGTGTCACAAACGTGTGTCATCACCTGTGATGGCAGATTTTGGATGCTGCTGCCATTGCACCTTTGAGTCCAGTGGAGCCAGAGGCAGCTGCAGCCTGCTCTGAGAGTTGTTCTTGCCTCATCCTCCTCAATGACTCTCCTCCTGCACCAGCTTCCGTGTTTCCTTGGATTCTGTTTAGTTTTTTATCTGCCTCTTGGTTGAGCCTGGCAGTGCTGCAGTCTCTGTCTTCCAGAAAGATATTATGTACAGATGTTGTTCCAGGTAGAAGTAGGATTCCAACTGATGAAAACTAGACTTTAACTTCGTGGTTTTAGGGCTAGTAGCACTGACTAGACATCAACAGCCCACTCTTCTGTGGTGAGCTTTAGGATCTTCCTCTGGAGCTAGCATATTTTTCCATACACAAATAATTAGTGATAAGATTTAACCTGGAGCAAATAAAAAATCTGTAAAGCACAGCTCATGTGATGTCACAGTGGGAACAGTATGTTTTTAGCAGTCTGCTCCAACAGCGAAGGCAGCAGATTCTCTTTCTGAAAAATCACAGTGTGGGTAGAATAAGTGTGTAAATTTTTTTCTTAAATAATAATAAAATACTTTAAGGCATGAGCTGACCTTGAATTGTGTAGTAAAATTAAACTAAAGACAGAGAACCCCAGGGCTTTAGCATGCAGAGTCCATAGGAAATGACTCAGGCTTGATACCTGACTTCAGAAACTGTTTAAAGTAGGATGGAGCTTCATTTTTGAGTCTGGTGTTACACTTTCTATAAAGCAGCTGATGCCATGTTCTGCTCTCTGAACTGTTTCTTCATTTTATCCAACAAGTCTTTGTGGATTTTCATTTCCCAATGTCCCCACGCCTCTCCCTCCCTTACCAGAAGGTTATTCATATGCTAAGTGTAAAATCAGATTCTTTTTTGTTTATCCTTCTGGATAATGGCATTTGATGCCCATGTTGATAAGGGATTTTGGTGAAAGGCACGTTGCCTGGGGATTGGGACACTCTTGGGAAATGGCAGTGGTGAATTCAAACCCATCAGGACAAAGGTGCAGAGGGTTCAGCTCGGACAAGAGCATTGGGAAATACTGTTGCACAAAACACGATTGCAGCTCCCTTCTTCTGCATTTAATAGTGAAAGTAATTAATTGGCATATGCTAAACTCTGCTGTCATAGTGGGTGAAGTGTGGTCTAAATACACCTCCCAGATTTGGGCCCTCTGGGGACCTAAGAAGGCTCTTGACACCTGTGACAGATCCTTTGTACTGCAGTTCCTAGCACCTCTTGTTCTTCTGTGTTCTTAATCTTTTTGGTGCCAATTCACCAACAGCTGGTAGGTCTTGGGCTCGTTTGGGCACGTTTACAAGGTCTGGGCATCACAGCTTCCTCAGGGGCTCCACACAAAGACTGGATGTGCTGGAAGCTGTCCAAGAAACAAACTCATTGGTTTCTGAAGTAATAATGTGTTTTTCCCCTTTGAGCATTGCAGGTACAGAGTAGTATTTTATGCTTTGTAAGATCAGTCTCGGCAATTCGCAAGCTTGAGGCTCAGGATAGAGAAAACCATTCCCTAAATAATCTTTAAAATAAATGCTCTCTCTAGCTTCTGATAATTTTTTGACCTTGTCTCTGCTCCTGTGAGATAGAGCAGGGGATAGACCAGGCCAAAGCCCTGTTTTCTCCTATACCAGGGGCTCCCTTTCTTATTAATTTCCAGTGAAAAGATTAATGTCTGGGCATGAAATCTTGTCATTCCTTGTTTTTCTGTGTTAGGGGTGCACATGCAAGGGGAAAGACTGAGCCAGGTGTAACAAAGGTAAAACATTCCCTGCGTCTGGATCATGGTGCTGATTAGCTGGCAACAGAACTCGCTGTAAGTGGAAGCCTGTACTGGGATACTGGGAAAGATTCCAGAGAAAATGCTGCGTGACCCAAGAAGCTCCTTTTGGGTTCTGCAGAGCATGAGAGCCATCTGGTGCTGGAAGCCTGAACTTGAACAGGAGTGGGGCTTGCCAGTCCTCACTCTCTGGATACATAATTCCTTGAGGAATGACTTTGGTATCCATAATTCTGTAGGTGGCATTGACTCTCATGTTTTGTACTTGATTTTTTTTTTTAAATTTGTGCTTGAAAATGCCATGCTTTGGGGACTGTAAGAATGTCTTCAAAAATTCTATCTTAGCAATGCAAGGCACATAGCAGATCTGTTATTAATTAAATTAATTTTTTAAAAGTACAGGAAGTTCCATGGAGAGAGATAGATCATGTGATTTCTTAAAGTTTAGAAAATCTGGGAGTCATGATTAAACAAAGAATACATTATTTCAGCACTTTCTATTCTCTGCTTACCCATCTGCACTCAATGGTTATAGCCCATGATTAAAACATGTGTTCAAGAGAATTAATAATGCTGCTGACATATTATAAAGCTAAATTTGTTATTATTTGTAGTAAATTAAAGACCAATGGATAAAGGACTATGGAAAAATCTCAGGAATAGGTCAGTGTCAAGTTTGGACATTGACCCATAAATGAGGCATAATTCCAGAGACTGATAAAAGAGAGAAAACAAGTACTGGGTAGCTGAACTGACAAGGAGTGTAACACTGCACTGAACTGTGTAAAAGAGGATGAGATCGTCTGTGTCCATCTCATAACTTACAAAATACAAGGTGGAACTGTACAGACGCCCTTAGTTCTGGCACTTCCCAAATTTCTCCAGTTTCTCCAATATCATTCAACTTTTTGCAAGGCTTTTATAGCAGGTACAGACTCTGCTGGCCCAGGTTCAGCTACCAACGTGTGAGATGGTAACCCAACCTTTGTCTTCGTAACCAAGGCAGATCCTAAAGTCCTCAAAGAGTGGAACATTTGGAACTGTCACATTATTCACCCCCGGAGGCATTTCTTTGCTTGAAGAGCAAATTGCTGCAGATGCCTTCAACAGGAAAAATGAAACAAATAAACTCTCTGTTGTGTCAACAGGGCATGAAGAAATGTAATTTCATTTTGCTGAAAGGGACTGGAGAATGAGAACCCTCAAGTGGTGACTTGTTGTTGCAGAGATGTGACCCAGCTCACCTGTCACCAGCATTCATTAACATGGTGACAACACAGAACATTGAGCACACTGTCTTCCTGCTCAGTTTGCCTGGCAGAGAGAAGACATGTACTAACCTCTTTCCACAGTCATGTGTGCATGCATCTTACAAAGGCAAGGTGGTTGCACAACAGTCAAACATTTTACAATTCCTAGGCATTGCACGCCCTGCTATTTTGCTATGCAATGGCAATTATCTTTGGCATCTGTGTTCAGCAAGAGTGGATCTCTCCTAAAAAACATTATAACAAACAATTACGGCAATATAACAATTGAGCCCAGATTTTTCTTTGGCTTTAGATATCCACAGAAATTATTTGGCAGGTTCCATGCTATTTACATCCTTCCTCCCCAAAAGCCAGGTAAGCTGAACATAATCAAATGCTGCTCAGAAAGGAACCTATAGAATATAATATAGAGGATATTCAGTTATTTTTGAGCAGTTCTCCCTCACTTCATCTCTGTTGCAGTCTCCGGTACCTCCTGGTACCCATCTCGTGCAGCTTGTGAGTGGTACCAACCTACCTGTCCCCCATTTCCCTTTAAAATCAGGTTTGTAAGTACACCCAATTCCTTCCTTCAGATTTTAAACATAAATGCAAAGCTACTGTTTGTCTGTACAGACACTCTGATGGTGATTACTACTCACCCCTGAAGTAGGGAAGGAATCTCCACTCTCCAGAGGTATTGCCATGCTGATTTTGGGGGCACTAGGTGGGCATGCATGTGCATATGGCTAATTACTCACTCACTGCATGTGGTTTTTACTTACACATTTAGAATGGTTTTTGTTATGATGAGTTTTTATTCTTTAACATATGAAGAGAACAAAAATTCTTACAATGCAAGAAGAGAACATCAAAGCAAAGCTTACAAAACATCCTCTAAACATCACAGTCCTAAGTAATAGCAAGTAAAAATCAGAATTCAGCAGATCATGCTAATGTCATAAGTTCTTCTAATGGACAAATAGCTAGTAAATAGTTAATTGAATCACTTAATTCAATCACACTCTGTCCAAATACCAGTGCTCTGTATGCAAGAAAATTATTTAATACCCTTTAATAAAGTCTACAGCATGGTTCATCATTGTACTTGATGATGGGAAAGAGAAAATACCATATCCAAAAAATGCCAGTGCACTGTGAAAGCCTTTTTCCACATGGTGCCAGGTCACGTGTATGTTGTTGTCCTCCAAGCGTTTCTTGTACAAGAGCCCATCATCCCTGAGCACATCGTGCTCACAGGTGACAATACAGGTGTCAGGGAGGCCACAGATATCAGCATCCTCTGCCAGCAGCGGGGAGAACCAGGGCTCAAACAGTTCTTGAACTTCTTCATGGACTTCAGGTAAAAACAAAGCAGGGAGTGGTGGTTTATAACCCAGTTTAAACACATCTGGAATAAAATCTGGATTTATCCATTTCCTATATTTCATGTTTATATTCTCAGGAACATGAGAGCCAGCCAGAATTGGTTCCTTCAGGGAGCAATCCTTATTCAGGTATTTGAGAATAAAATGGACTGTGCGCTCCCGGGACAGGAAGCCAACGGCAGCATTTTTCTGGTGAGATGGCAAATTGAAGTTCAGTGCTTGGAGAAATGGATAGATCAGCACCTGGGCACGGATCTTTGGGATATCTGTCCTATGCCCTAGTGTTTGGCAAACACTGGCAGTGAATGTGCCCCCTACACTGTCCCCACAAACAATAATCCGAGCGGGATCTGCCCCGTAGGTCTCTGCAGTCTTCAGGAAGTGCACGGTAGCAGTGAGACATTCCAGAGTTTGGGCTGGGTACTTGTGCTCAGGTGCTAAGTGATACCTGAGAGGTAGAAAAGGCAGCTGGTGTTACACATTCTGAGTGTCTCATCTGAAATACATGCCATGCAAAAACTCCCCCAAACCAAAATTATTACATCATTAATTATATCCAGTTAAAAGTTTTTACATGCTGAAGCAAACCAGAACAACTTTGCCTGTCTTTCCTTCTCAAAACCAATTCCTCCCAATTTAATAAAATCCCTTAAGAATAAACATTTTCATGGAAGAATTTGTTGGAAAATAATGTTTGTTTATACCATCACATATTTTCCATAATTAAAATATCTTTATAGGAAGCAGTGGTCCATACTGGTTTTAAAAAAGACTAAATTTTAGACTCATTATTTACTCTTTAAAATCACCCCAGATGATTTAAAATATTCCCCTCAAAGATTAAAATCTGATATTTGTCTTATAATTTCTTATTATCCAACAAAGGTAATGATTTCTGTGGTGATAGTGATGTACAATGAACAAAGCTGTAACTCTAACCCTGGCTCAGGTATTCCCATTGCCATTCCATGGCACGTGCTTGCTCCTACATAACACCAGTGTGGAGATGACAGCACTAGAGTTCAGTTTCTTTTCTTGCATTAAAAGAAATGTAAATTCAGGGGCATGTGGGAAGCAGGGGGAAAGCAGCAGAATTCTCTAATTCTGGGATTAGCACTGACTGGATCTCACTTACCCAACAGACACAACCACTGAATCAGATTTTCTGGCTATGTACCGGCATATTCTTTCATAACTTCCTGAAGAACAAATGTTGTTGATGTGATTAACATTTTAGAAAACTTCAGTCAATATTGTCCCTTATATTTCTATGACTTATTACCATAATAGCTTGTCAGCCCCTTGCCTATTTAGTGAGTACCCAAATTTCTTTAGGATAAATATAAGCTAGACTTTTGGTCATCAGGACTTGCTGTGTAGTTCATACATTTAGAGAGATCATTGATCTGTGTGGAAAAGAAGGAATTATTATGATTATTACTATTAGGGAATGGGCAGTGGTTTTAAACTGAGAGAGGATAGAATTCGTTGCGTGTAAGGAACACATTTTTATTATGAGGGTGGGGAGGCCCTGGCACAGGGTGCCCGGAGCAGCTGTGCCTGTCCCAACCCTGAAAGTGCCCAAGGCCAGGTGTGATGGGGCTTGGAGCAGCCTGGGATAGTGGAAGGTGTCCCTGCCCATGGCAGGGGGTGGGAGAAGATTGTATTTAAGGTCACTTCCACTCAAATAGTTTTACGATCCTAATCGTTCTATGATAAAGAGTGCTATATCCTATAAAAATAATTTAAATACAAAATAAGTGCAGATTAGACAGTTTTAAAAGCTAAAAATAAGCACTAAGTGCTTCCTATCTCCATCTATCCATCTATGCTTCAGTCACTTCTTAGGGTCAGGAGTTTTTAAAAACAGGCAGTTAACAAAGCTAAATAGTCCCATTTTCTCTTTCAGTTCCTTACTGATGCTTCCAAAAATGCCACATCCTCCATGGATGAAGATGACTCCTCTCCGTTTGCTTGCAGATGATTCTCTAGGGAGGTAAATCCTTATGGGTACCCCATCGAAATGTAGATCCTTAATGAGGAGCTGGGAATCCCAGCATGCTGGGAGTCCCTCCGTGATCAGCCTGATAAGAGTGTGCTCCTCCACGATACACAAGCGGTTTAAGAACTTTGCCTAGACAGACAGAACAGGAAAAATGAGAAATTACTATAGCGAATACAAGTCTTCCCACTTTGTAAAGGCCACAAGCTACTTTTTCCTACACTGTCTTTAGCATAATTGGGTTGGTTATTTGCTAGTTTTTCGGATTCCCACAAATAACTGTCTTTGGGATTTTGGTTAAGAACATGGAAATTCACACCTCTGTGACTGCAGGAAGAATGTTGTAATACTTGTTCCATTAAATGTCTTATATAAATACCTTCTAGTTCCTGTGATCTGGATTTACCACAAGTAACAACAGGCATTTGCTCAGGTGTGGAAGATGGGAGGCCTGAGGCCCCTTTCTTAATGAGTGAATAGAAAGAGAAATTTCTTGGGGATGGTTCCAGTTCTGGGTGTGTCAAATCATGCTCTGGAGGTGTCTGTTCATCTCCATGATAAATTGTACGTCGGATGCCTCAGGTATAATATTTAAGGTTAAGTGAGAAGAAAATGTCCCTCTCATGACAGGATTATCATACTGGGGGAAAAAAACACAGGCCAGTCTGCGGGCAAGACCGGGGGACTTAACGGTGTTGGGTCATCTCCCTGCCATGGGGTCAGGGAGAACAAGCTGTAAGAAAATCATTGTGTCTGTAATCATTACTGAGGGGCTGCTGGCCCAAGTGAGGAATTGATGAAAATGATCCTGAATCTTATCTCCTCCTCCATTAGTGAAACCACTGCATTTTCCAAGATCTCACAGCTATTCATAAATGACTCTGCAGTCAGTTTTTACATCTAATCAGCAAAACCTCCAGTATTCTGAAGTCAGGGAAGGTCTGTTAAATGGCCTTATCCAAGGCCAGTCAACTGCTGATAATTAGGATAGTCTAAAGATCACACTGAAATCATCCTTTGAACACGTTGTAATGGATGCATTTCCTGCTAGAACAACATTTCCCTTCCTATTACATGGTGACTTAAATGCCCTTCTGGACTACTGCAATTCATTCTTCTGGAATGATGATAGTCATCACAAGGCATTTGCAAATTGTATTGTTGTTCTTTTCAAAGCCACAGAAGTCTCTGTATCAATTCCTTACAAACTGAAGACCAGCTCTGCTTGCATAAATTATTTTTTCAACCTGTATATCAGATTCTTTCTTCCTAATAATCTACATCTACACCAGTCTGCAATAAACAAGTTGGGTGAGGAGTAATAAAAGAAATCACCATGAGCCCACAAAAGAAGGAGAAAATCAGTCAGAAACAAAGATGGGAATCCAGAGATGATCTGGAGATTTTTCATAACACTCTGCTACCAATGCCAGCAGTGCTCAGGGTAGTTTAAAAGACAAATGAATGGCCACAGTTCTTACCTTGCATTTGAAAAAACCCATTTTAAGGTATCATGGCAAAGGAGAAAACTACTGTAAGATCCAGTGCAATGGTGGCAGAAACCACAGGGTGAATCTAATCTTCTCCAAACAGCAATTCTCAAAACTCTCATGACTCTTAAGTCAGCCCTTCTGTCAGAGTTATGGTTTTGGAATGTTTGAAGTTGGCAGAATTGCCATTTAATCTCATTTGAATTTTCTAACATCCTTGAGGTTTTTTAGGGCTTTCAGATGACAGTAATATATAGGATAAACTTGGTATCAGAGCATCCTATCTAAATATCCTCTTGCCTTGCCGTGTCTTAGGAGTTCCTGACGTCACAGAGGCATCTCCAAATTCAGGGGAAACACTGTCGTGAAGGAGAAGGGGGAATGTGGTATGTACTCTGTTGAAAAACTTCTTAGCCACTAATTAGGAAATACTTCAGAACCTATAGCAACACATTCAAAACCTAAAAGGTTTGACTATTTCTAGACAGATGCGGCCAGTGTTAGTAGGCGAAACGTATTACATAAACCAGGTCCTAAAATGTGCATATGTATATGAAAAAGAGCATGTCAGCTTTTCTTGTGAAAACACAGTCTTTGAAAAACTATTTGCTGGAATACCTAAATTCTGGCACAAAGTGGCTTTTTCTGTGGCAGATCATATGGGGACCAGATTTTTACTTTAAAATAATTACAAAGTCACATACAAAAAGCAGCAAAACCCACTCAATTTGAGCTTCATGGGCTTTAGGACTACATCAGACAGTCTTTCTGTTGGTCACTCTGAAGTGTGCTTTTCTAACACAGTAATTATCATCAAAGCTTCATATGACAGTGCAATATGCACAGTTAGTCTGACCACAAATCTGACTGAGTAGTTTGAAACAAAAGCCAGGAGGCTTCCTCTCATCTCTTCCATTTGACATGGTTATTGATCTCTTCATGACAGGGGATGTGGACAGATGCAGCAGGAGCATCATTTGTGTACCTTCTGGTTGAAGATACACACTCACCTGGTGCTGCAGCTTTTCTAAGACATTGCACGTAAGGTGGAAGAAAAGAGGAAAAGACTGTCCTGTATTGTGGCAAAAGAGGTTTTTACAGGAGCATACAGTACAGGCACATCGCTGACACAGTGGTGGCACAGCCTGGTAGCAGAGGAAGAGCAGCATTCATCAAGACGAGCAGGATAAGTTAATTGTCACACGTGTCATACACAAAGCATTATGCACTTGATAAGAAGCCTGTGAAATCCTTACTATCAGGGCTAATCCTCTGAGCAAAAACATAAACCAGAAATTCACCCAAGGTAAACCAGCAGATGCCTAAAGGCTTTTCAAAGAAAATTAGGTGAGTGGATTCAGTGCATAGCAAGTGGTGAAATGCATCTTTAAAACTATTCAGAAAAAGGATGCTGAACTTTAGGTAACATATTATCAATGAAGAGAGCATATGCACTTATTCCATAACAGACACTTAAAAGCTGTGAAAATGGGTTAAAGAATCTTTTCACCCACGAAGTAGGGAAATCAGAGAATTTAATAACATTGTCCTATTATAATATTACTGTCATATTAAGTTTATATATAACATAACACAAAGAGCAATGTGAGATAGGCCATGACAGCAGCCTCTTCTTTCATGGCAGACAAGGCAGAAAAGTACCACTGGAGAATCAGGGACAACCACTGGATTTGGTGAATGCTGCTGTGTGAGTTCAAGCAACCCACCTAAGTCTTTAATACATTGCAATGGCCCAAAACACCTCTCAGGATGTGGGCTCAAGTTCCTGTGTTCTTTCTGTATAACTGGGGATTAAAGAATAGAGGTGAGCTTCATACAAACATCAAAGAAACCACTCTGCTTTTCCTGCAGGCTTTCTTTTGACATGTTACGTGCCAGACATGACAGGGCTTAGGCTGCTCCTACATACTCCTGTTGCCTACCTTGAAAGCTTTTTGGGCGAAAGCTGTTTCTTTCTGTGATGGCAATGCCCACAGCACAGTGAGTCTGGCTTACAGGTACTTAGATAATAAGTGATAACAGGCCTAAACCTGCTTTGGCAGGAGGTTCAATGAGATGACTTCTGGAGGTGTCTTCCAACCTACCTGATTCTATGATATTTAACTAGGACTCTGTAATTCAGTCACTGCAGAATAAGAACAGAAACAAGGGTAAGAAAATTACTGCAAATAGCTCAGAATTTAGGAAATTGCCTTATGTATATTAGAGTGCATTTAGACATAGAAATTTGGTTATTATTATTTCATGTAAATTATATCCATGGCCCTCCTGTCATCCACAGTAATTTCATTATAGAAATATACAACTGTAGAATAAGAACGGATATCTCAGTATTAAAAGAACTCGCCTCATCCTGGCTGCTTTATATATGGTAATAGAAAGCAAATCAACCTTTGGCCTTTAAATCTGTGTTACTGTGTGCTTCCCATTACATGTAATCATGGTATTTAGATGCATATCTTCATACTCAAGTCTTTCCTTTTCTGAAAATCCCAGTGTCCCAGAGCATGATAAACTCACCAGAATGTCCATCAGAGTGTACATACGGTGATACAAGCGGAGCTTTGCTGGCTGGTCAACATCAGGAGGAAACTCTCCCTTGAAGAAATTATGATCAGTTGCCAATAAAACCAGCAATACAAAAGCAACTAAAATTCCTGCTATTAAAACCAGAATATAATAGGATTCCATTGTTCTTTGGTGGGAATAATTAGACACTGTTTGATACGATCCTGTCAGTATTTATATGCTCCAGATTGATTCCACAGAGAAGTCATCTGCATAGCAAATTCCCCCTGCCCTTCTTCAGGCAGGGCTGGCAGGTGCTGGAAGCCTGCAAACATCCGGCTCTGACATCTGCACTTGGCATGATTCAAGCTCATACGTAGCACGTGCACTTCCAGGAAACACCATTCTTTCGTATATTCTAAAATTGCAAATGGGCTTTATTTTTTATCTGCTTTATGGGTCTGGAAAGAGGTCTGGGATGTCTTGTAAGTGTACCAGTAAGTGTCTAAGAGCCCGTGGAAGAGTGGCCCTGCTGGACTCCAGTCTCCATGGTCAGGAATTGTAGCAGCTCTGCTCTTGGAATAGGTCTGAAGGATGATTCCAAGGCTTTTTGCTTAGTGCTGATCTTTTCCCCTGCTCACTTGCTGAGGCAGACAGCTGCCCAGAACAGTTAGAACAGGCATTCTGAACTCAGTCTCAAGGAATTTTGCTTTTGGATATCCACATAGACCTGTCAGTTATTTGCCAGCCTGAGTGTGCAGCAAGGGGCTCTGGGCTCACCAGTGGTGCAGTGCTAGCACAGGGAAACTTCTTGACTTGGAAAATTCTGGCCCTAACCCTCTGTGCTGATTCCTTCTAAAGAAAAGACTCTGATATCTTTACAGCTCCATATTTTGCTGAGTTTTCCAAGACGACTCTGTGTTATCCATGGTTGTAATTCAGGTGTGATCAGAGCATATGGTATCCAAATGCTTGCACCAAAGGAGGTGATGACAGTGCCGGAATGAGTCACCAAGTGTAACTCTGTGTATTTCTGTCCACCTTGTGACTGGACAAAACTTGTTTGGGTAACATTAAAAAGCAAACAAGCATTAGCTCAGCTTGACATAAGCAATACAACGTGTCCTTATCCTCTGAACACTGAAACATTTATTTATCCCCACTAATCTCCCCAATACTCCGTTTAAAAACCCTTATAAAAGCTTGTAATAGTGGCCATAGAAGAGAAGTACTCCTTTTTATGAGCCACAGGATTCTGCATTTGGCTAACCAACCTGCAGTGTATTCCCTCAGAGAGATCTTCACTGCAAAAAGGGGAGTCCTTTCTACATTTTCTTACACACTTTAAAAAAGCAGACAAAATATATCTGCTTAGAAAAAATCACATTCATACAAAATATGCGTTACAGTAAAAAGCAAGAAACTTCAATGTGAATTAGTCAGTGGGGTAAGAAAATATTTAGCTATGTGGAATGAGTAAACAAGATGAGTCAGATAAAGTACTGGATGATGAGTGACCAGACTGGATTCTTAAGAGAATAGGTCTCATCCTTCAGTGGAGGTCAGCAAATCCAGATGATTGAATTACGTGGTTTAAAATTAAGATATTAAGATAGATAGATAGATAGATAGATAGATAGATAGATAGATAAGGTATTAAGGATAAGAAGATCATTCAATCCATGTAAGCAATAACATGGAATTCTCAGCTTAACTCAGCAGGCCTGGACCTTGTCATGACAGTAATCTTTCCAATTCTGATGCAAATGAACTGGCTAAGCTGGGGAATAATTGATCTCTTCCATCGCTGAGGTGCAGGACACTTCACTGAGCCCCTCCCAACCCTACTCCATCCAGACCTGTGGGGGTACACAAACCTGAATGAATTTTAAAAAACAAAACAACATAAACTAAATAAAAATTAAAGCTACTTTTATATTCTGAGAGGTAATATCTAGGTTGGGGTTTATTGATCTTAGTGTGAGCTTACCTATCCTAGCCTTCCAATCAAAATTGTTTGCCTTTGACATTCTCTTCCTAACATTTCTCTTCTTTTTGACTTCCTTTGTAAAACTGTCAAGTTTGAAGAAACTTCAGACAGTCAGAGGCCCTGAATTATTTCACCTCAGTACATATTAGTGAACCTCTCACTCTGAAAAGAAGCTACAGCTGCATGTAAGGAATTCTTTTTAAAATACATTGTTAGAAGGAATTCAGGGAATATTTTATCCTGAGATTTCCTTCCCAAGCTAGTTTACAAGTTTCCAGTGCAAACTTGTTACAGGCATTAGCTTGCTCTTCAGTTTTTGTCAAAATCAATGTCACATCGGTTTAGTAGGATTTCAGGACTTTTCTCTAATTAAGAGCCTAAAAGACATAATTCTTCTGTTTCCCCAGTTCCTTTTATGTCTTAGAAGTTTTGTCAGGACTGAGGAGTTAGTCAGAAGGAATGGGTAAATATTGACTGGCCTAAAAGTGAGTAAAGGCACCAAAGAGAAGGTAAGATGAGTCGATCTGGTTAATAAACATGGTCACTCCATTCCTGTTCACATGTGGTATTTTTGCACTGTTCTCTCTTGAAGCAGCCTAAGATATTGAGAGATCTGGCTTCTAACCACAGATAGGTGAAGAAAACCAAGGGTAGTTACTACAACCTGTATGAAAACAACTCAGCAAGTGGAATAAGTACCACATAGGTGATGTTGCATCCCTTTGAATTCCAGAGAGCCCCTATGAGCACTGTGAAAACTTCTGTCACCCCGGTTTTTTCAGCCTTCTCTTCTGTTTCACAGTTTCATGGTTTGGGTTCTCTCTCACACTCTGGTCTGTAAACACCGGCAAATGTTTATCATAACTTCCAGGTGGTTTTCATTCCTGTTCTTGGAGCTATGGACAGCTGATGGACAGTTGTCTTGACCAATGGGATGGGGAGAGGTGTCAACCTTCTCCCCCGA
>WBMY01009412.1:0-10230 GCA_013397315.1 Donacobius atricapilla
GTCTTTCAAACCAAGACAAATATTTATGGAAAACAAGATCTATGGCAGCTTAAAACAGAAAACCCTGCTAAACTATTAACATCTTCCAGCTGCTCAGTGGTACAACTTTTTAATCTCTTCTGAAGATCTCCAAAGAGACTGCAACTGGGATTATTCTTTTCCTATCTTTTACCCAGTTATTTTTGGATTTGGAGCACAAAAGCCAAAATTTCCCAGTTTAATTAAACTCCTGAGGTAATCATCCTGACAGAAATAGCCTGACTGTACACGTTTGCATTGTGCTGGCCAAAAAAGCCCTGCCTTGCTTGCAGCCAAAATCAAGTGCAGATAACATCTTCATTCACCACTTCTGGCACCTCTGCTGCTGTTAGTGTGGGTTATTTGGGCTTCACTCATGGATATGCCCTCACAGCGCTTGGATCCCAGCAGTGCAGGCTCCTTGTTCCCACAGGGAACTCACAAAATGGGAATTGTGCTCGTGTGCTGAAGTGCTGCAACTGCCTGGATTCACTCCACATGTGAATGATGATGTTTTCCTCACATGATGAGGCTTGGGAAAATGCCCCCTGCAAGAGCCTCTTGAAGCATCCAAGGTTGGGCCTGGTGATCTTAGAGGTCTTTTGCAACCTTGATGTTCCTGTGATCTGCTGATTTTGCTATAAAATAACTGGCTGTGGTAATGCTCCCACACACACAGAGTCAGCCACCTCTGTCTTTTAAAAGCACAGGGAAAGATTTCTCGTGCTCTCCCCAAATATGTGTTTAAAACTCTCCCTGTGCCCTGGTTTGAAGTGTGCCTGCCCCTGCAGACACAGAGGCTGCTCTCTCTGAACATCAGGAACTATTTCCAGTCATCTGATCTGCTGCAATCCATGGTGTGTCTGGCAGGAAGGAAGATCTGGTATGTGGGAGATGTAAAGTCCCAAATTAAAGGAGGTGAGAAAAGCTCCTCCATGCAGACAAGAACTAATAATCCTCAGGTTTATATAATATAAATAAGTGACCCTTGTTAGAGGAGCAGTAGAAAAATCCACTTTTCTCTGAGCAATACCAGAATTCCTATGTGTCAGCTGTAATTCCCTTTCCTTTGAGCAGTCCTGGAACATCAACAGAAAATCAATTAACACTTGCCTTCACAGTCCCAAACTCTCCTTTTGCCTAAAGAACAAGAGACAGAGGAGGAGGAAAACGTCCAGCTGTTCAATTTGCACATTCATATTCGACTTGAAAGGCTACTTTTTCAGAGTGAACTCTCTTCCCTGCAGGTCCAACAGCAATTATTTGGGAGCAGGGGAGACGCTGCACTCAAGTTTTCTCGTCAGCAGTCCCACTGCACAAACAATTGTCCTGCACAGCATCTCTGCCTTACGGCCCAGTTTGTGAGGTGATTAAAAATCTGTCCCCAGGAGTATTTCAGGACACCACTGTGTCCCACACAGCTGCACTGCCTGACAAATGCAAGCCCAGGCACACTGATCTCTGCCCAGAGAGCTCTGCCAGATATTTGCAAGGCTGTCTCCTTGAACTGTTCTGCACAGAAAGAAGGCAAACACAAAGATTTTAAAACATTATTTTAAGCACCACCAATTATTGAGGTCTCCAGGAGAGTCAACTCCAAAAACAGGAATCCAGTGTTCTAGAAATGGTTTTTATTTCAGAAGATTAAACTATGCCACATTCAAGAGCAGAGAAACAACCTTTTCACACTTTTTAACGTGGCCCAAAAGTGACCAAGTTGGATCCTGATCTGTTGGCTACTCACAGCTAGAATTCATTTCTGGTCTCTCCCCAAAAGCAACTGAGCTAACAATAGGTTAGTTGGGCAATAGTCAGCTCAGTTTTTAGGTTAAATCTAATCAAATGCACTGTGAATCAAGAGAAGTTGCAAAGGTTGCAGAAGATAAATTCCACAGAAGAGTGGGAAAATGGAGAACTCCACTCCCTGGTGGGTCTTAACACTCTGCCACCTTCAGAGCAGAGCATTTTGAGACAAGGTGACTAATTCCTTAAAGTCACTTTGATTTCCTCTTCTCCTTTCTTCACAGGCAAAAGACAAAAAGTCATAATCTAATCTCCATAACAATAATCTCCTACCTACTGAAGAGCTTGTTTTTCTTCAACTTCCTCTGCTCTAAACCAAACATGAATTATGTTAGCTGTTCTGTTTCATTTCCAATACTCAGACCTTCCCCAGCTGATTTGGATCTTTCTTAAATTGTTTGGATTGGACACCAGACTTGCACTGAAGCAACAGCAATACCTGGCACGAAGCAGGATAACTGCTTCCATCTTAAATACAGCACTTGTATTAGTTAACCCAGAAAGAAGCCTGAACCTTTCTGGAGCAGCTCGAGATTGATAATTTTTATTTAATTTGCAGTTCCCCAGATCCCTTCCTGCCAAATGTCACCACCATCCCCCATTCTGAGTTCATGTTTCTCTTTACAACAACGTGTACCTTGATTTTGTCCTTTTCAGGTGATGCTGTCTATTTAGCTGCACGATTTTGAATTTGGTCCTGGTCTCCACAGAATTCATTTCATGATCCAGCCTGGCTTCCTCCATTCCACTGAGCTGTTATGGGAAATACTGAAGAGAACTGGGCCAGGAACTGGCTCCTGCTGAGCTCCACCTGTCTCACCTCCTCAGCTTGACCAGTGTCGCCACTCTTTGAATGCAGCTTTTCTAACCTCTTGTGATGACCTTGCAGGGGTTACAGCCAGAGCAAATTTTGTTTGCTCACAAGACAGTTTCAGGCAGTGCCCAAATCCAAGTTATGTGCAGCTTCTGCTTCATCCTCCACTGCATCACTTGGAACACCAGACAAGGGGTTGATTTGACATGAATATCATGACATAAATAACAAAACATGGATTTGACATGAATATCATGACCAAGTGATGCCTATTTTTAACCACCTTCTCTGTCAGTTACCAGCAAAGCCCCCCAGGTCTCTATCAGGATCTGTGTCATCACTTGGAGGCTCTCCCTTCTGCACCCTTTGAAAGCAGGTACTGTTTTCAGCTTCCTCAGACACCCTCCTTCCCTCACGTGTCGCCAAGTGCTCCACAGACCACTTCAGCTTCTTCCTTGGGTTCCATAAAGCAAACTAATGTGCAGCTGTCTGCTTCCTTTCCTTAGCCTGCAGTCCTCTCAGGATGTAAAATTTAACCTGGCTAAGCAGCTGATCACATTTTCATTGCAGGAAGATGAAGCAAAGGCAGCACTGAATGAATGCTTCAGATTTCTCTGCACTGTTATATGCTCTCTTTCCTCTTAACTAACACACTTGTCTGCTTCTTCACCTTTTCTTTATCATCCATTTATTATTTTAACTATCCATCCTCCTTCTTAACTGAAAATAATTTTGCATCTCAGCCTTTTTGATTTTTCACTCAAGCCCGTGCTAATGCTTTATGACTCTTCTCAGGTTGTGCCTCTGCTTCCACTCTCTGTATGGCTCCTCTTGAATTTCAAGCCATAAAAATACTCCAGATTCAATCAATAGGCTTCTGAATTGCTTCCTCTACTTCCCTTTCACGTAGGTTGTAAGCAGAGCTGCATATTCTCTTCTGAAAAGTGACCCTGCAAATTCAGTGTAAAACAATCTAATGCATTTCAAAAACTGAAGTTTCTGAATGGAGCCTACGCCATATTTTAGTGACTCTTGCTCAAGTAAGATTTTAGGACTTTCAGACAGGTATGGGTTAAAATTCAGCAGTTTCAGGAAATCTGTGACAGCTGCAGAGCTGTTTGCTCCTCTTTATCAAGAGGAAGTGATCAGAAACACTACACTGAATAAAGCCATCTCTAGGGACACAGCCAGAGTCACAGGCTGCTAAGCATTTGCTCTTAAAGCTGTTGCAAAACCATCTCCATCCAGCTGAATAATGTTTGCTGTTTGCTAATTAAAACCCAAGCATAAAAAGGCCAAAATCCACTCAGTGATTTGCCTTCAAGTTGATTTAAGAAGTGATGGTTTGGAAATCCACCATTTTTTAAAAAACTAGCGCTCAAATTCACCTCAATTGATTTTTCACTCTAAGGCACGGGGCGTTTTTCCACAACACAAAAGCACAGGCATTACTCACGTCTTGTCATTTCATCATTTTCTTTGGAAATGGTCTGTTTCAGCTGCTCAATCCTCATCTTGCAAGACATTATTTTCCATCTCTGAAAAAGAACATTCAGCAACTCTGGGGCACAAGCGACTTCAAACAAGCTGAACTAATGATTAACAACAAAGCCAGCAGCTTCAGTGCAAAAGTGGCAGGATGCTCTTGAATGGATCAAACAACTAAATATTTCATACAGTGTTTTGTGCACAGAATGCCACAAACAAAACCAGTGCTTAGTATAAAGTCAATTGGTAAAATAAGCTATTGAACAAATGTCTAGAGAGAAATGAAAAAGTCAGACAGCTTGGAACAGTCTGCTGGCAGAGCCCATTTCAGTTTTGCTTACAACAGGCTCTTGGGGAAAGCAACACAATGCCCTCAAGGTAAACTGTAACTTTAAACTATGAGATCTAGGAATTGAGAGAGTTTAAAAACCACGGAACTCTTGGAGTAACTCACCAGCTGATCAGTTATTTCTTTCCCTTCCATGGCCTTCAAAACACTGGAGGAAAAAACATGATTGAAAGTTTTATGACTATCTGGACTCCGTCTGTCTCCAGCAACAGTGTGTTAAAAGAGACTGTTTCCTTTTATGAGATCTCTTAGCTTTTATATCAATTTAATAACTACAACTTACTGTTTTTGGAATTCTCTCTGTTTGGTTTTAAGATGCATCAGCCTTTCTTTCTTGTCTGAAAACCTGGAAGAGATTAAATTCTTTTATTGATATTTTGCACAATTACAGCACTGTAAGTTGTCTGAAAAAGATAATAAAAGTGGAGCTTGGGGATTCTCCAAACCTCAGCTATCTGTCTTCATCTTGGAAAGTTAATGGCTAAAAGTGGAAAACTCTTGCAGAATTCTAGAGCATGAGGAGTCTCACTGGAATTGCAACAGAATCTCTAAGCTGGAGAAACATCAGAGTGTCGAACTATCAAACAAATAGCAAATTACTGCTGTTTCTGGATTTATAGCCTAGCAAGATCAGTATTTTGTGTGTTACAAAAAACATCAAGTACTTTAAAAACCTTCAGTCACAGGAGAAATTATTATCTCACATAGCCCATGACCCAAATGTCTGCCTCAGCTCTGCTTCACTGGATTCTAGGATATGGGAACTGATCAGAAAAGAGTTTTTGCAGGATTCATCCTTGTGTTTTCACCCTTTGAGTATACAGAAGCCACATTCTGCCCCCCTTGTTGTTCCACAACTCATTCTATTTTCCTCTGCAACATGCAGGATTGACAATTTCATCCCAACAGAGTTGTGATATTTGCAGATGCCCCATCCCTGGAAGCGTTCAAGGCCAGGCAGGATGGGGCATGAAGTGCCCCTGCCCATGGCAGGGGTTGGAACTAGATGGTCCTTAAGGTCCCTTCCAACCTAAACCATTTGATTTTATGATTTTACCTCTATTTCATGGATATTTAAGCTTTATTTAGAAAGAATGGTACACTAAGCTTTGACAGGATGACATCTTGGATTTCCCTCTCTGTGGATTCCCTCGCTGTTACTCTGTGGATTTGATTTCAGGTAAAACTTCAAAATGCTTCACTTTTTCCCCTTCAAGTGCTGAAATCTGAAAGCTTGGTGACTACCTTTGGATTCAGAGCGTGTGTAACCACCCTCCCAGATGACATTAGCATTAGAACAACAAAACCACTGGCTGCTGCTTCTGCACTCAAGCAAAAGAATCTGTTTTCCTTCCAAAACAAACCAAAACCAAACGCAGGTGCTTGGCACAAAAGCCAGAGGCCACACGTGAGCTGGAGGAATGTGGTGCAACTGGAGCCCAGCTGCTCATCCCCTCTTCCTGTGTGTCCTCAGCCAGGAATCACCGTGGGAATGACAAAAGGCCCTTCATGAGCCTCCTGTTCACCACAGAGCAGTGCACACCTACTGCAGCCTCACCTCTGGCTGCCACCAAAACTCCCCTGGCCCAGAAACACGGAGCTCAGCAGCCACACAGGGAGAGCGCTGGGGTAATTTGGTAATTCTTGGTTTCAGAGCTGAATTCATGGGCACAGACTCTGACTGAACAGAATTACCCAATTCCTGTCCATCACATCAGCAAAAAGTCGAATGATCTGTCAGTCAAAGAATACAGGAATAAATTAAGTTCTGACTGTGGAGGGAAGACAGAAATATTTGTGGAAGCCTGTAGAAATTCCAGCTCACCACACGCTTCGGCAGCGATGTCAAACAGCTCCTACCAACTTCTCCAGCAGGTTTCTCCTAAGCAAACATTTCCATTTCTTTATATAGCTCTGATTTCAATTGCATTGCATCCTGCAGCCCATTTCTCTTTATATATCTTTAGCCTTTCAACTTGGCAAAGAAACAAAACTTGGGATGAATTATTATAGGAACTCCCATAAAATGTAAACTGAGAGGAGAGAACATCCCGAATTGCCCATGAAATGTTTCTCTTTCCTCAAGTCTTATCACATTAAGGAGAGATTTTCTGTGGTTGTCTGGCTTATTTCCACATGTTCATGATTAGAGAGAAGCAACCAGAGAGAGGCTTCCTAATCTACAGAAACTGATTAATGCTGAAGGAGTTGAGGGCGCTACACTCACTATAACACCCTTGCAGAAAAAAGTCACTGTTCCTAACCGTAACCCAGAGCTTGGAGAAATTAGCCAGGCTCAGACGTCACAATTACATTGTCTTTGGCTTTTGCCATCTGCAGACACACAAAGCAAAGCAATTCAGTAGTCGGAGAAACACACTCTGAGGATTTATGCACACGACAGGCTGGAGGACACTCCCAGGAGGAAGAAGAACCTCCGAGCTGAGACCAACATCAGGATGCCAGCTTGGCTTTTGAATATACAACACATTACTCATGAAAAGAAGGATGTCAGTGACTGTTTTACTGGAGGACTTCTGGACTACTCATCCTTAATTGTAGCTCTCCTTAAGTAATTAATCTTAACAGCACCTCAGTCTCTCCCCCTCACAGATATGGGGTGTGATTTTTGCCAGACAGATGAAAAACTTCCAATTTTACCGTAGCTCTTCTAAAAATTAGCACACGAAATAGTCCCATGAAATCTGAAATAATTAGAACGTGAAATTGTTTGTCTTCACATAAGGAAAATTCACAAGAAAATTCTAAAAATAAACCACTGTTGGATACAAGGAGTAATGCTTGGTTTCTTTATATTTAACCAAGAAGATAATGATCCTTTCCCCTCATCTGTAACACTTCAAAAACACAAATGGGAGGCCCAGGGGCCCCCAAACACTTCCACATTCTGAATTTCTCACACCGAGCCACTCAGCAAAGCCCTTGTCATGACACTTGTCATGACACTGGCTGATCTAAAATTAACCCAGGTACTACTAGAAGGCATAAAATAAACAAATAAATAACGATGGCTGTAAACAGCAGCTGAAAGGCAGCCAGTGAACTGCACCTGTCCCTGCATGGCTTCGCCCTGGTGGTGCTTGGTCACCATTTCAAACATCTCCCTCTCTCCCAGGGCTCACAGCACACGAAATTCAGAGATACCCACAAAGAGCAAACACAGAAAACTGACCTCTTCCCCACTCTTACAGCAGTCATTCCAAATATTAATTAGAGAACGCAAGGAAAATATTTCAGGCACGGTTTAAACATAATCCCATTATCCTCAAAACCCAAGCTTTTGTCCCTACATAGTGTTCCTGCAGCCATCGAGGATATATTTAGGTTGTTAACACTGTGCTATTCATACAGGTGTGCTGGTCCTTTAATTCATTAAAACAAATTTGCTATTTTTAGTGAATTGCGCTACCGCAATTCATTAATGGAAAAGTTCTGAGCAGCAGGAGAGACAAAGCTTGAGGAAAGAGAGTGTGTAGGGAGGCCCCAGGTTAATACAACAGCAGCGACCCCCAGAGATGGAATTGTGATGTCCGGGCAGAGGAGGGGGGGTGGAAAAAAGACAAAAAAAGCCCCAATCAACCAACCAAAAAAAGAAAAAAAAAAGATTTTAATCCTCACAGTTAAAAACACAATGTAAATACACAAGAGCTTTTCCAGCCATGAAAGCTTCTCAGGAGGATGCAGTGACAACTGTCAGACAGAAAAGCTGATCCTGTCTCAAGTGAGAAGATAAAGAGGGTTTTCTCTTACACTGCTGCTTCTGGTACTTTGGCTAAAGCCGCTTCTTTATGACTTCATCTTGCTCATGGGCAGAGACTTCTTAAGCCTTGGTTAATACAGAACAACAGTGCTTTAACTCTAACAAAGGCTACAATTGAATTTCTATAATTAAACCTGACGTTTAGCCAAAAACTTAAGGCTGCAAAAAAAACAGGAAAAAAACCCCAAACTTGGTTTACATTCCAAGCTCCATATCCAATCTTTTAATAGAATCTGCAGAAAACCCCAAGCAGTCTCACACAACTACACGTTTTCCACCTGCTTTAGAAAGGCTAAATCCAGTTCGTGGTTCTACAACGCAGCTTTTTTTTTCGTATTAAAAAAGGGAAAGCCATCCAGCGACAGACTAAAATCTCAGTTCTGCGAGCTGACTCACAGCGGCTGACAGCCTTTCCCCACTCCCGGGGATGCTGATGGGGGGAAAGGCACTGCTGTCCCCTCGTTCCTGGGGACACAAGGAGCCTGTGGAGCCAGGACACCACCACCCCACACGCTGCTCGCCACCTTCCCAAAAATAGCTGCAGGAATCACTCCCAAGAGCTGCTGAGGAAGCTGCGAGCAGGGCCCAGGAACGCGGTGCCAGCCAAGGCTCAGAGCCATTCCAGACACGGCCCTGGGAGACTTTTCAAGAATCTGGGATGGACACGCTGCGAACAACAGCGATGGAGGAGCCATCTGAGTCATGTAATGAGAAAATTTGTTTATGGGCATAGCGCTCATCCAGCCTCCCTCAGGGAGAGCTCCGAAAGGAGCAGGATGGCACGCGATTAACTCAAGTACTTTTTTTTTTTTTTTTGTCATTCTAAAGGAGGGGGGGTCCACGGTTATCGGNGGTGTCCACGTTTATAGGTAGACACACTAGAAAATGTTTATTTTCTTTCTTACACGCCTTCCTAATTTTGCTTCACGATTTGGAAAACTCCCGTTTCAAGGAGCGTTGACGAAAATAGGTAACCCAGTTGAAATAACACTGCACGGACCTCTGCGCCCTGAACTGCCCGGAGCTTCTGTGGCTACAGCGACACGGACACATCTACACCTGACTGACCGAAAGTCGGGGCGGTTTCTTTATTATCATCACAACTATCATTATTTCAAGGCTCGTACCGAGGGCCCCGCTGTGTCCGCCCCCAGCCCCGGGGTGGGCCCGGCCGCCCCCGGCGCCTTCCTCCGCCCACACCCTGAACCCCCGAGCCCCGGGACNTTGTGGGAAGGGGGCGCTGAGGCGAGCGGGCGGGAAGAGGGGGAGCGCCGCCAAAATCCTGAGTTTTAATGGAAACTGCGCCCTTTTCCTTCGGCAGAAGGGAAGGGATGGCCCCTGCCCTGCTACCCGAGCGCTGAGGGGGGTGTATTCCGGTTTGTGGGGCTTCACAGCTGGTAGCCGTAGCGTAACCAGTCAGTGACGCTGCTGTGGGGACTGCGGCTCCCAGTCAAAGCACGGCCGTTTATTTTCAGTAACGTCCAAATCCCTTTATCGAGGTAGCAAATTCCGATGCACGTCCTTGAAAGCGACGCAGAGGGAGGTTGCCTCAACCCAGCCTCCAGGGTGGAGCGACGATGAGGAGTTAAATACAGAGGATGAAGTAGGGTTAAGGAGAAGGGAGCAACTCCTCTGGGTCAGGGAAGGGACCTTAAAAGTCATCCCGTTTCAACCTCCTGAGCTGGAAAGGGACACCTTCCACTACACCAGGCTGCTCCAGTGCCCTCCTTGGGCACTGCCAGGGATCCAGGGGCAGCCACAGCTTCTCTGGGCACCCTGTGCCAGGGCCTCACCCCCTCCTTCTGAGTAAAGAATTTTTTCCTGATAACTAATATTTCCTAATATGAACCTACACTCAGTTTGAAGCCATTCCCTCTTCTGTTGGACAATTAGAGGAGACAGAGTCCACAGAAGCCAGAATAACTTTAACGTTATCCCCATAACCCCCTTCCCAAAAGAAAAAAACCCCAGCAAAAC
>WBMY01009412.1:11076-34540 GCA_013397315.1 Donacobius atricapilla
GTTTTTTTTTTGTTTTTTTTTTAAAGAGCAATTCCCAGCCTATATTTTTCCCCTGCCCGGTGTTATCAAACACTAAAAGCAGGAACAGCACCGTGGAGGTAGAAGCAAGATTGTTGTTTTTAAGACAAGAGTAACCATAGCAAACATGAACTTAATCAGTAGCTCAGTGAAAAGGCACAGAGCCCATTTCTTATCTCTAAGGCTTTATCTTTACTTCTAAAGAGCACTAATTTTACCACTGAAATCGTGTGGCAAGCTCTTAAGCAAAATGTGATTTCTTGAAGAGGGCTCATCTTAGATAAACTTTTTCCCCCAAAAAACCTCAATAAAAACCAGGGGGTGTTCCACTTACAAAAGATTATTGAAATTGAACCTCATCAGCTGCTACTTGCAGCTACAGTGCAAATAAACGTCCAGCCCATGGCTGTGGAAAGTCTCCAGCCTTAAAAAGCAAACAGAAAAGTAAGCCTGTGTTTAAAATAGATTAGAGTGTGGAAATCCAGAGTTTGACAGAGAAACTGATAACAGCTAAGACCAGCTTATCATGAGGAAGTGCACAAAGTTTTTCAAACACTTTTCCAGAGAAGCAGGGAGATATAAAAACACTTGTGAGAGACACGTAACAGATACAGAAGATGAAGTCACACCCTCACCGAGATCAGAAATAAACTTTTGTGGCAGCAAAACTCAGCCCAGCAAGGCCCTGTTTTGAGTTGAGTCATAGCTCATCCCGAGTATTTCCAGCAAGGACAGAGGAGGATTTTGGCCTGGGTTACACTTAAGTCATCTAAGAGCAACCTCTAGTGGTGTTTCCAGACAGGTACCACACCTTCAAGGAGGGGAGGACACAGCACAAACTGTTCTGGCTTTCTTCCAGGGGCTTTCCAGAGCAGCCATGGGGCAGGCTTTGCATTGCTCCTGCTCCCGGCGCCACTTGGAGCAGGGCACCTTCTGAAAAGAAAAGCTGGAGTTCAAACCAAGTACAGGAAAGCCCATTGTTTTTGCTCCAAAATTACCTAATGTAGTGCCATTGGCTGAACTCTGGTTAAGTAATACAGATGATTAAGTCGTGGGCATCCAAGACTTCTCATATTTTCCTCAAATCCATTTTTAACAAACCAACATGGTTTTGTCTGCACTGAACTCCCATCGTCTGAGGGCACTTCAGTAATACAAGTGGGTACCATTTAGTTAAAATCTAACTTGTCCCATGTCAAATTAGATAATTTAGTTAGTTACCCCTCCGCTCACAGATTTTCTAGGTATATCCCAGCAGTCAGGACCTGGAATGCCTTCTCTGTGAAAGAAAATCCTGCACCATCACACACAAGAGTTTAGCCAGCCAGTGGGAACAGAGTGATTTCAGTATGTATCTTCTAAACACCAAAATCAGCTCATACAGGATTTTGTAAGCCATGTTATAGACAATAATGTATGTTGAGCCTAAACATGGAACTACAGCATTGCAGGAGTAATTCAGGACACTTAGAGCTGAGGATTTTGATTAAGCCAGATTGAAATGCAGTGTGGATTCACCCGTTCAACAGGGAAAGAGACACATGGCTTCTATTACAAAACATTTTTAAGTGCCACCTTAATCTACATTCTAGTAAAAGTGCACTCATTTATCAAGTGTTTTAACTTGACAAAAGTTATCAGAACTTGTGGATTACAGACAGATCATCTGAAAGAAAAGAACATCTCACAGGCTACAGAAAGGCATCAGCATATGTGGCATTCAGAAATGAATAATTTGCTTAACAATCAACAACTCCAAATGGGTCCAGGAATCCCCTTGGCTTCTGTTCCATGCCCAGCAACACAAGCCCAGGAGTTGTTCTGGATTGCTTTGTGTCACGATGGTTTCTTGAAGCCTCTTAAAATGGGGTAGATGTTCTCAAATGCCTCATAGATTTCAGAACGGTCTTTTGCTCCTAAATGGAGATTTGAGGAAAAAAACCCAAACCCATGAATTAACAGAGTGCTGAGAGTAACTGAATGCAGTTTAAACCCAGTAAGATTACAAACCCTGAAGAAATCCAGGAGATTGGAAGCACCTTACCATTAAAGGCAGAATTTCTATCTGCCACCTCAAAGAACAATTTCTAGCTTGCTTAGCTTTAAGACTAGTGTTGTTTAATTTGTGGAACCAAAAAAAGCAATTTTCTGCTCTTGACAGCTGCAAAATATTGGCTTTGAAGAAGGAAAAAAAACCATCTGAGCACCACCATGGTGTTATCTGCTTAAGAATAACAGCTCTGCCTGTTCATAAGGGGAGTGGAAAGGTAGGAACAAGAGGTGAAAGGCCTTTATTTCATACTGGGAGTTGTTCCACAGCTTGAGAACTCTCCTTCTCCAGCTCTGAGGAGCAATTTTAATTTTAAGCTGTGTTAGGACACCTTTGATTTCAAATCCCTTTCTGTGGTACCGTAAACAAATCTTTAATACCAAGTCTTGCACACCAACTGCATTGCAGTAAGCAGGAACATTCCCTGCCAGCAACACAACCCATGCTGGTCCAACAAACATCAGCTACAAGAAAACTGCATTTAAATGAACTAAAAGTGGAATTAAGCCCTGCCCAGGTTGAACGTGTAAACCTTTTCTGATGTCCTCACTTGGACATGAATAATTCATCTGCCTTACCACAACTTTTGCTTTCAAAAGTAGAGTTACTTTCTTGATTAGGGAAAAGAAAAACACTCCTCACAGCTCAGCAAATTCAGTTTTGTCATTACAGCTGCATGCAGTACTCACAGAAAAGGACTGAGTGTGCAGCAGGCCCTTGAAGCAAGGGTGTTAAAGTTAGTGTACCCCAAAAGATGCAAGCAGCAGTGGAGTAGAACTGAGCAGTATGATTTTCCTGAGCAGTAGCATTTTACTGGAGCTAAGAAAACTGTGAGCATTGGAAGGGGAAGCATTTAGGCTTTGTCCTGAGTGCCCCATCCTTCAGTTCGCTGAGCTCATTCCTGATTTATGGTTGTGAGCATCTCTGGCTAAGGCAGGCGCTTCTCTTGCCCTCCACATGTCTCAAAGCTGTGTTGTGAACATGAACACCACGTTCAGAGCTCCTGGGCACAAGCACTACTTACCTTTCAAGTACATTCAGTACATCTGAATAGAAGCATTTTCATGAGCTTCACAAAGAGGATGTGCCAGGAGCTCAGGAGTTCACCTTTTTGGCCTGGGATCTGAGGTACAGGTATCTGCTGAGCACACTGACTCAGCAAGGCTTTTGCCTCACGATTTTTTTGCCACTCTGGAACAAGCTCCTAGATCTCCACCCTTTCCTCTGATAATCCCTACTAAATGTTGTCAGTGAAGTGTTTTAAGAAGTCTGTTTCCTGTCCAAGCAATTTTAAATTGCTTATTGTGAGGTTCCTATTTAAGTGCCTGAGTAGTTGCTGGCATGTCAGCATCCTGTTGGCGTCCTCTGCATTGGCATGTGGCATCAGGCTTTGAATAAAAAAATACTTAACATGGAAATCTGAGACTCCATATATGAAACAATACAAGAGCCTAGTGCAACAATACTGATGTTATCTGCAGAAAACACAGATAAGCTGCAGCAGCCATTAAAAAGCTCCCTGGGTGGCTCTACTGTGGCAAAAGACACTGATTTTTAGTTAATGTTTAATCTAAATGCTTTCTCAGAAGGTGAAGTAGCAGATACAGACAGGCACCACTTACCAGTCAGTACAACTTTTCCAGACACAAAGATAAGCAGCACTATCCTTGGTTTGACCATCCTATAAACCAGGCCAGGGAAGAGTTCAGGTTCGTAGCTGTTCAAAGCAAGCAGGTAAGATTAAGTAAAATGCAAATGCTGTTTCAGTGTTGTATGACTAAAATGCTCTTTAATTACAGTAACAATACGGTAACGAACCACACAGATTTTATCTAGCTGCCCTGAGAAAGGCAGGTCAGGTTTTGGACATCTTGAAGAGAAACCTGTTAAACCCAGCTGGTGGGGGATCTTCATGCTGACTTTTAACGACTTGTGAGCCACTTTTGATTTGTCGTAGCATTGGAACCTTTATTGTAATCGTCAAACAGTCCTCAAATCATGGAATGGCCTGGGTTGGAAGGGGCCTTAAAAATCATCCAGTTTCACAAGCAGGGACACCTTCCACTATCCCAGGTTGCTCCAAGCCCTGTCCGACCTGGCCTTGGACACTTCCAGGGATCCAGGGGCTGCCACAGCTTCTCTGGGCACCCTGCGCCAGGGCCTCATCACCCTCACAGTAAATCCTTCCTAGCCTGCAAAGAGCTCTTATCGGGAAGCATCTTGTGCAACTAAGACAAGGTAACAGCCAACATAAATATTTAATGTATATCTAGCTCCTAAATGAAATGCGAACCATTAGATACAGCGCTAATAAAAGACAATTGAATTTTGGTTTTGTCAGTGCTGAAATCATCCTTTCCTGATGGCAATATCTAGTTTTGAACAAGCTGATCTCGCAGGCACAACATCCCCATCACTCAGCTACAGCTTTACTTTCAGTTCTTGGCTAAAGAACATCCAAACAGAACCAAAACAATATCCCAGAAAAATAAAATATAGCTGCAATTCTGTATTTTGCAAATGCAGTTTGGCTTCCTGCCTGAAGGTTGGAAACCTTATCCCCGCAGACAGGAATCAGCTTTGCTGGGAGATAAGAGGCCAACCTTGGTATTAAAAGTCCACAGTGGAGCAAAGGCATGGACCGGGCTCAAGTAGCTGCAGACCCTGCTGCAAGGTGCACGGAGTTGTACCTGCGTTCCTCATACCTGCTGAACTGCTGGTGGGTGAGAACCAAGCCTTCCAGCCGGATGGGGAACCTCACATCACAGCTCCCCACCATATTCTGGATCTTGAAGTCCAAGAACTTGGCAGGGAAGCCGAGCTTCTGCACCACCCGTGCGTATTTCCTGGCTGCCAGCCTCGACTGCTCTTCACTAAAGGAAGAAACCTTTATTGTAATCTCCAAACAGCCCTCAAATCATAGAGTCCTAGAATGATTGGGGCTGGAAGGGACCTTAAGGCCCATCTTGGTCCACCCCCTGCCATGGGCAGGGACACCTTCCACTGTTCCAGGCTGCTCCAAGCCCTGTCCAACCTGGCCTTGGACACTTCCAGGAATGGGGCTTTTCACTGAAGAAAGAGCAAAGGGGAAAAAAATCAGCTTTTATTAGTGCTTTCCTCTGCTCTGGAGGTGGAAATCAGTTTATAGCCACCACTGTGGTAATCTGCACTCCAGAAAAAGGGATCCTGCTGCTCAAAATAGCAAGGCTCCATCCCCAGAACTGCTGCAGGGAGCTACAAGGAGTAAGGCACTTGTTGATTCACCTTCCTGTGGTCTGGTTGAACCCACTGGAGATGTTTCATCACTCAGAGGTTCCCCTTTTGAGAGGTTTCTCAGTTCCTCAAAATAGCTTCTCAGTGCTGACCAGGAGTTAGACTGCAGGCACCAGTACAATCACCTACCTGGGGTGGTGGCAGGGGCTAGAGAAAAGGTCTCTTAAGGATAAGTTAATTAATTCTAATTGACTGCTTTGGGATATAAAAACCAAGGCAGTCTCTGGACTTCAGGAAACAATCTTTAGTGTACAAAAATAAACGTTTGCCTTCCCTAATTCCCTTTTTCTCTAGAGGCAGATGTGTTGACTGGTGAACACAGACAGTGAAGAGAGACTTGACAGACACAAGTTATGTCTTAAACACTTTAAAAATCAGTGAGAAATGCAAACAATCCCGTAACTTCTGGGAATCTTAGCAGCTTTTCTACTGATGTCTGCCAGCTCAATCTAAATTCAGGGACAGAATTACACAGTTCAGAAATTGATAAGGTGCTATCATGAAGAAAGCAAGACTTTCAGTATCAGTGCTTCACTTTTTCTTGCAATTGGTCTTTTGCTAGATGTTTTAAACAAGATTTTTCAGGCATTCTCCATCAAAATATATGCATAGCTGCAAGACCCAGACCTTTAAAAGGAAGAGAAAAACCAGAAAAATACCTTTTTGCTCCTGTGCAGACCATTTTTCCTGAACTGAAGATGAGGGCTGTTGTGCGTGGTTCCCTGATTCTCATGATCACAGCAGCAAACCTCTACAAATTCAAAGGAGGACCGGACAGGAATTTTGCTGTATTTGTGTTTAGTCGTGCAACAATTAACACTTTCAAAGCTTGTCACAACACATATTTGCTTTTTAAGTGTTTCTTTACCACCCTAAAGTTATTTTCCTCCCACCTAGGAGCAGGAGAGTTAAGACCACAGTCACGGGACCATTGGGATCCATCAGCACTGGGAAAGGGGAGTGAGGGTAAAGCTTTGAGTCCAAGATTTACCTTTGGGTTATACTCTGCATTTCTGGCATGCAGAGCTATGTTCTTCAGATCCAGTTTACAAGCCAAGTTTACAGTTGACACAATATTCCTGAGGAATGAGGAAGGAATTTTCTCATTGCAAAATCCAGCCACTGCAGAACCACCCCCCAGCAGTACTGGCTTAATGTGGAGTCACATTCCAATTAATAATTGCCATCAACTGATTTCCTACCTGTCTCATCCCCACTCTAGCATTAAGCTACTTCTGGCAAAATTTAAGTAATTCAATCCCCAAACTGCACTTTGAGATAGAACAAGGTATGAAATTATTCGTCTCTGAATTATAAGTATGTGTGTCTTCCAAAAACTGCATCACTGAAGCCTTTCACAGCTTTGGATTGAACCATTACTGACTATTTAGAGTTACTACAGCACTTAAGGTAGGTAAGGGTGGGTTATTTTCTACAGGTATCAACTGTTCCAGAGTTGCTCTATCCTAGACAGAACAGCATTTTTTTAATGAGGCCAGAGTTTCTCACTCTCAGTTCTGTTTCTCCTTTTGAAGAAGCAGAGTGACATCTTTAAACCCCGGGAGTCTGCTGTCATCCTTCACATTCTCCTTCCTTTTGAAGTAGCTTCATATTTTTACCCAATATTGTCACTTCATTTTGAGGAGGAGGAGGAACAACTGCCCCTGTAGTTTTTTGTCCTATTTAAGACCAAGCCATGCTTGCTACATTCTCCAAGTGAAAAGTCAGAGCAACACCTTGCAGTTTAAGCCAAACTCTGACTAAGGTGTGTGCTACATAAATAATGCATAACTTACTGTAGCTGAGGGACTATTCCAGAGCTTTCTGAAGATGTCGCTGGGGTCAGTGGAGTCATTGGAGTCAGGGAAGGACACACGCCAGATGCTGCAGGAGATGGCTGAGCTGCACCTGGATGTGACAAGCTGCTTTCATCCATGAAAACACCACTGTCCTCCTGACTTAGTACTGACCCATCGAGCTCTTTTTGCGTTTCATGACCGTCCTCGGAGAGGTTTTGTTCATTGTTATCTTGGGTAACATCTGGGAGAAAGCTGAGATCCACGGAGGAGAAGTCTGTATGGAGCTCCTTGCACTGACTTAACTGGGAAGCAAACACCCCATCTTCAGCTGCATGAATTGGAAGTTCTAAATCGTAAGGGCTCGTAGGAGTGAACAGATGAGGACTAGTGGAGAAGTCATCCTTGAATTAAGAAAAAGTACCATTAAGGGTCTTGTATCAAAACAGTTACTGTAACTGGGAGGGTAAATTAAGATTAATCTTCCATGAGGAAGTTTCGATAATTTTCCCCAATATATATTTTAGCAAAGGCTAGTTTTAAGATTGAAAGTGTGTCCTTGGCTTCTCTATGAGTTTATAAAAATCCAGATCGCTTGTACAATGCATTTTCCCACCACAGTCCATGGGTACTCTAGAGAACTCCTGGGACAGCACAAATAGAGACGTGCAGGTACAACACTGGCACTTCACCCTTCACAGCCCCTGTCACCCCTCAGCCGTGTACACAACCACATTCTCACACTCCAGAGTTTTTCCAAGGAAGACAGACAGCATTTTCTGGCTGTCTTTATCTCCCACTCTGTATATTATTCCATTTCCTCTCCCTGCTAGCAGGGGACAGTGTCAGCGTTGCTTTGTGCAACAGAGGGCAGCAGCTCACAGAACCAGCAGCAGTTCATTCCTCAGCTCCTGGAGGCCACCAGCCTCATGGAAGCTACAGATGAGAAGATGAGACTAAAAAAAAACTCACCAGTCAACAGAACCATCATCCTGCCTTGCACCAAGCACACAACACACCTGCAAGCAAGCTCTTTCATGCTAATGCCCTTCTTTATCAACTATTTATTATTAAAAGTTGTTCAAAAAGCATCAGCACATCAATGAGGCAAGAGTTTCAGGAGAGGATTTATTCCCTCTCCATTGGTACATAAGCCTCTGCTCAGTGGAAATCCTCTTCCTGAAGGTGCTTTCTGCCAACATCCACAGCAGGTGACAGCTTGGACTAAAGAATCCATACAAGAGGTTTTGTGTTTAACCAGGCATTTTTAGGTTCAAGAGCCAGAAGGACTTGAAAAGTCCAAGCACAAATCCGAACAGGGAATGGTGCATAAGACCAAGGCCCTCGAGTTGGCAGCAACTGCCTGACCTCCAGCAGGAGCGGGATTTCCAGATCAATGCTTCCCAGCCCAGAGCTAGTGCTGCTCTCTTCTAGTCAGCTCACTTGGCAACCCAGCCATGCACAAGGGGAGAGCTCTGCTCCTACTTTGCAGAATGTTTGCCTGCAGACCCTTGGAAAACTCTGACAAAGGGACAAGTCCTCCCAGAGAAGCCTCACTAGCCTGAATACAGATGCAATCAGGAAAGAATTGTCAACACTTACATTTAAAACTGCTTCTAAACCAGATTTCCAAATACGGAGCCCCACAGAAGATGGGGGGGGGGCCAGGATGCTGTTGAATAAATCTAGGTACTCCTTTACCCTTTAGAAAAAATGGTCAAATATGTAATTAACAGTTACAAATAAAATATTGTGGAATCATGAAAATACATCTATTTTAAATAGATATTTTTCAAGTCAGCAGCAAGGGAAGGAAGTCACAGTCTCTGCAAGAATTCCGGTGGACGAAGGATTAGCTGTGCAGGAGCTCATTAGGAAGGTTTTGTATGAACCACAATGTTGAGAGAATGGTACAAAAAGCTCCCTGTGAGACTACTCACATCATACTAATGGGCATCAGAGAATGAACATAACAGTAAAAAAAACACCCACCCACAAACAAACAACCAAAGCCAGTTTGTGACATTGCTTAAAGAAGCAGATGGAAAATGAGTGGTACATGAGACTGGAGGTATCACACAACTGTAAAATTTTCAAAAAGTAGAGTAAATTGCGTAGAACAGGTGAAAACAGAAAGCAAATTTTCTTTTCTGATCAGGTTTGCACTAAGAGGCCGAAGGAAAAGCCCTGATAGGGTTAAGTGCTGGGGAATATTTCCTTCATGTCAGACAGATGCTCAGAGGCTGTGAAGGGGGCACAAGACCATGTTTGCATTGGGCTGGCTGCCAAGGGTTATTGCTATGGACTCTGGGTTAATTAACCTCACCGAAGGCCCCACCAACTGCATAGCTTTGGACATCTCCCAGCAGCTCCAGGGAGGAGATTTCACACTCACATCCTGTCTGAGATCCCCGGGTTGGGGCAGCTTGAGGGGAAACAGCCTTTTTCACTTCCACTGCAGAAATCCCTGCAACTCAGGTAGATATAAATCAAACCCAGCTGCCTTAAGCAACAGACTTGGATTTTTTTTTTTCCTCCCTGCAGTGATATCACACATCTGCTGTTATCAAGTGTACCAGCAAGCCTGAATATAAAAAGCTCACTAGCATTCGTAAAAGCTGTATTATACCTTGCCACATTATATACTTTGTGAAGGCACATTCAGAGGGCTTTACCCACTGCCACAGGAAGGTCTCTGGATTTAAACAGCTTGTGCTAAGCCTGTTTTCTGAGCTGAAAAGTACTTTACAACAGGATGGAAAGAAGTTTTGTTGTCTGAGTAACGATGATGTTCAGCTGTGGAGTGCAACCCTCTCCCAGTCGTACCTACAACCACCTGCGATCAGGACGACCATTCCAAATACCGAAATAATTATTTTGTGCAGTCATTTACCAACCAGAACAAGGAGATGCGAGCCTTCTGCCTTCTCAGTGCCCACCCACACCAGCATCCGGGCTGACCCTCGCAGGCAGCACCCACCGCAAGAGTTTAAACGCAGCCGCATCAGCTCTCTCACAGAGAGGAAAAGCGATCTCCCGCTCCCGAGAGCTCCTCCATGCTCCCGGCAGCTCCGGGCCCGGGAGGAATCCCTCGGGACAGTGGAATTTCGGGCTCAGCCCGGCAGGGATGCGGTAGTGACGTAGTTCAGATGCGGCTGCAGAGCCACCCTCAGCGGAGCGTTGGTGGTATAGTGGTGAGCATAGCTGCCTTCCAAGCAGTTGACCCGGGTTCGATTCCCGGCCAACGCAGCTTCCTTTTGCTTTGGTGTACTCTCCCTTTTATTTCCCCCTTCGCTTTATCTTTTCCTTTCTCCCTTACCTGCCCGCTGCAGCTCTCCAGGTACCGCTCCAGCGGCGACGCGCCTTCCATGGGCACAGCCGCCGGCACAAAGCCCCCAGCCCTGCTCCGCTCCCGCTTTTAATCCCCAGGAACAGCACCGGGGCCACCTGCGGCTTGTCAGGGAGCAGAGCCCATCCCAGCTGGGAGTTTTATCCTCATCCAGCAGCCTCGGAGCCTCTGGCCTGCCTGCACGGCTGTCTGAGAGGGTTTGCCCCTTCCTGCAGGACCAGAGAAATCGGGGTGCTCTTCTTATGTGCTTTACAGGAGCCTAAAAACACAACCTGGCCCCGAGCTCCTCGGAGCCTGCTTTCCTCTGCAGGGTTAAAGAGAAATGGACTTGGACCTGTAGTTTAGACCTTGCACAGATGATGCTTTTTAGCAAGTGACATGTGCCCCTTAATTTCTGCCACCTGCCTCATCCAGTGCAATGAGGCACATCTGGTCCTTCCGGAGGAGCCCCTTGCAGCCTAAAGTGTAACCTTCACACGGAAGGCATGGCGATGAATTGGTTTATTCTCAGTTGGGCTAACACTGCTTAGGAGGGGCAGGGAGAAGCCTTACTCTTTACATTCACTGTCCTCCCCGTGTAGGCATTTCCCCTCTGGAGTGTACTTCTGCCCTCTGTAAGTGATGATTTAGGGCCATCCCCTTTTCCCATGTCCCGGTGTGAGGCAGCAGGTTCCCAGGAAGGAGCTCACGTTGCGCCTGGCTGATGGATGCTGTGGGAGTCTCACGCTGCTGACACAGTTTGGCTTGGGCGCTGCTTGAGTCGGTGCCAGCCCTTGCTGTCTGACTTGTTCCTTCTTCTCGAGTCCTGTTGCTGTGTGGTGATGGATGGATGGATTTCTGTGGAGGCACAGCTGGGAACACGTCCCTGTACCTGCCTGGGCTGGTGGATGTGCTCGCTGTGGTGATCACTGCACCTGTTGCTCTGCCAGACAGGACTTTCTGTGAGATTTGCTTACAAACAGCAAGCTGAGCTGAAGGAACCAGCCCTTTGGAAGATGCCAAAGCTCAGACATGCAGCACGTCCTTGGGAGGTGCTGCCAGGCTCTCCTCACTGCCCCAGAGGTGCTTAGATTAGTGCCCTTTATCCAAGGAACAGAACATTCATGGCTGATGAGCGTCCTTCCCTCCTCAGCCAGCCTGCTGGGCTTGTTTGTGGTATTTCTGGGACTCACTTTACAAGTGAGTGGTAAAAGGTGCCAAATCCTCCCAGGCCCAGAAAAATCCAGCCTCAAGCAGGTTGATTTCCATCACAGAGCCTGTCCTGTTGCTCCTGGGGGGCAAATCAGGCAAGAAAGCAAGGAGAGGACTCAGAGAGGTTGTACTTTGAATTAGGGAGGCTGGTGGAGCTAGCTCGGGTCAGCTCAGGATGATTAAATCTAAAATGTCCCATTTAGGGCTGGCAGGTGATTGGGGTGCTTGCAGACAGCTCCATGGTCTCAGCTGCCTTTGTGGGCACAACAGGATGGGGTGCTGAGGGCTGTAGTGGGGGGCTCTGCTCCCCGCAGCAGTGCAAGCCCAGCCCTCACAGCTGCCTCCTGACAGTGCGGGCCTTCCCTGCCCACAGAAATCACTGAACTGAGCACAGGAATTGTGCTGAGTGGTGCCCTTGCAGTGACATCTCAGGGGGCCAGGAGGTTGGTGCTCCCCCAGTCTGTGACACCATTGCTGTGCTCAAGTTGGGAAGCTGGAGATGATCCTGGGGCTCCCCTAGTGTGGCCCTGCCTGTAGCATTGCAGCTGTAGCCCTGTGAATTTTCTCAGCTAATTAATTCTTCATTGCAGAACCCCCTAGAGAGGAGATATGTTCATCCGGCAGCCCCTGGGAATTGATTTATCTCCATTTTGTGAACCTGAGATACAGAAGGTCAAATTATGGTGTTCAAGCGAGCGAGGCTACATCAGAGAGGAACATAAAATACAAATCCCTTGATACTGGTGTTGTTTCTTGCCTTGAATAAGGACAAATGGCAGGGGCACAAGGAAGTGTTGCAATTTTGGGTGAGTCACGGAGTTTGGTGTCTGAGGTCAAATGGATGAAAGATTGCTTACCCATTTGAAGATGGGAGGATGTTTAGAGAGCATCTGAGGATCCAAGAGTCACACTGCGTGTGCAATTCAAGCTTTCAGGGTTGTTTTGCTGGAGGGGAAGGGTCTTCTGGCCGCTGGCCAAAGGAGGGCAGGTATGGCTGTGCCTCGGGAGGGCTCTGGGCTCGCAGCCTCCTCTTCCAAGCTGGGCATCTGCCACTGGGGGAGACTCCGTGACAGAGGAGCCCCAGTGAGTGAAAGCGTGGCTGGTGGGAGGTGCAGGGAGCAGTATTCCAGCGAGCAGGAGGCACTGAATCCCTGGGCTTCTCCCCTCCCAACTCCTGTCTCTCCTTCTTAGTCAGCAGAGGCATCATTCCCTCTCTACTCCTTCCTTCCTCAGCGGGAGACCGACCCCTGTCATGGGTTGGACAGATGTTAATGCAAAATGTACCACTTAGGACTCATGACACCTACCTGCCTAATTTCTGATCATCCAAATCAAATAATGTTAGAAAAGGCAACTATTTCTCCCATGCCAATTTTAAAAAAGATTATTTCTCTCTTAAGTTGCCTGAGGTTCCACCCACCCCCTTTTGTTCCCCCCCTTCCCTCTCTTCTTTTCCTCCCCTTCTCCTTCCCCCCACCTTTTAAATTCCTTTGGAGAGCAGCAGTCATCCAGATCCCGGGCCGAGTGAGTCACGGCTGGAATGTTGGGAGCAGGGAAGGAGCCGCTGGAGGAGCCCATCCCCACGTCCCCGACAGGAGCCGATGACCGGGTGATGAATCACTGCAGTGCAGAGTTCCTGTAATGATGGATTGTCATGAGCCTTAATTAGCAAATTGGTTAATTTCACTTAGAAAGTTGATGATTAGCGCAACAATAAGCGCCCGGTGTATTCTTTGTAAGAGTCATTCAATATCACTCTTCCTTGGATAACTAATTGGGGGAGACTGTTCCACAAAGTTCCTGCTAGCACGCCTCCATCAGCCCTTTAAACATTTCTGCAGCAGGCACTGCTGCATCACCTGGACGCTGTAATCTCGTTAGGAGATGGGACTAATCACAGGAGACTTCCAAAAACCTGGAAGGGACAAGGAGCAAGTCATTAAGGAACCTCTACCTGTTTAATTCATCAGTGCTCTGCACAGCTGCATTCTATTCTAGCATGCCCTAAATGCCTTGCTGCTTGCTTTGAAGTTGGTTAATCTGGTTTGGCTTTATCTTATCTTTTTTAGGAGCCAGTTTCAGAATGAAAAGCTTGTGAGTGACAGTGTTCTGCTTTCTGCTCTCCTGAGCTTTATGCTAAACCTTTATAGCTGCAATTGTCTCAGAGGAGTGTAGCTTGCCTCAGGTGTAGCTTCAACCTCCCGGTGTCCTCACTGCCTGCGCTGTTAAAGCTCTGCCTTTGGAGCACGTAGAAGAGCAACATAGAGCTGGACTGTATTCCAAGGGGAAAAAAAAAATCAATATATTATGCACAAGATGTCTCCAAATTCAGCACCTTCTAATAAGTCCAGGAGCCAGCGCTCCTCTGTCATCAGCAGAATCCAAGTCTTGTTGCAGAGGTTGTTCCTTCTGCATGGTTCAGCCTTGTTTTGGTCCCTGTGCCTTGATTCCCGTCGTGTCAGGGATGTAAGGAGAGTGAGGTGCTGAGGGGGACCCTGGAGAGGGCCAGGGAGAGGAGCAGGTGAGCTGCAGTCAAGTCAGTGGGAACAGAGGATCTGCATGGAGCTGGAAAAGCTCTCCAGAAATGCCTGCAGCCCAAAAGGCAACTCAGAGAGAGATGCTGGAGTGCCTTTGGTCTGATAAGTGTGGCCATCACCCTCATACTTATCTGTCCCATAATAGTCCATTCCAGACCTGGTCAATGCCTGGCAGTATCAGCAGATACTGGATTTACTGCTAGGGAAGGAAAGAAGTTGCCATGACTACTCACCGAGTAATAGTGAGTAATTTGACTTTTAATTGTGAATTATTTAACGTCACCATCAGGTTGTGCTGGTGTAAACACAAACGGAATCAGGTCCATTAGAGTTGGTATCTGGGTCTAGCTAGCCCTGTGTAAATCAGGAGTAACCCTCTGGCAGAAGTGAGGTTACAGTGGTTGGAAGTTGAGCCAGAATCCAGTGTAATTTCCCAGGTTTGCTGGGCGATGGGAAGGGCTGCAAGCTCATGTTTACCCTTAGTGCTGTGTGCCCCTCCCTGGATCAGATGATGCAGCCCAAATTACGCCGTGGTAAGGCTGCCTCTTTGCCCTGGTTAACCCGGGGCTCTCTCATTCCCTGAGAAGGGCAGTAATGGGGGAATTCGATACTTTTTGCAAACGTTGGTGCACTCTGAGCATTTGTGTGCTAATAATGCCTGTGCCTGCCATGCTCACTGGCAGAGAGCAGGGTGTGTTGGCTTTTGGATCAGGAAAGAAAATCACTTCTGTCAGATGGCAAAGGGGTAAACTGGCTAGAAAAGAGCCATTTTTTTTGCTACAGCTCTATTATGTGCAATGAAGACACTAACTGCCCCCGTGTCAGAGAATTGCTGAGAACCAGACCCCGAGAGGATTGCCAAAGTCTCCACTGAATGTCAGAGGAAGAAGCCCTGTAAGTAGAAGTCATCTGTCTCAACTGAAAGGCTGAATGGTGACTTGAAAACTGTACAGTTAACTTCATTTAATTTTCCTGTATGTGTCAGGCAACAAACTGACTAAAGGAAGACATTCTGTGTGTTGTTTGCATAGAAATCCACTCATCCTGGCCCAGCTTCATGTGGGGCAGGGCATAGCAGTCTATTTTTATTTTTCATTCTGTGTTGTATTTAAAATGTGTGGCCAGAAAAGGGGGGAATGGGATGAGGAGGGTTTTAAACATTGGCTGCCACCTTAATTGCAGCCTAGCAATGAATGGCTGCAGGCATTCTTGGACAGCTCCTCCGTGAATGTCACACACAAATCCATCTGATACCTGGGGTCAGGAGTATTCTTCCGTGCTTTTTGTTAAGTCATCTTTCCCACTTTTGTGCCAAAGGGTCTGGCTAAATTGAATTGCATTTAAATAAGGTGAGTGCGTGATGGATCATCCGAGTGCTGCTGTTTCCCTCCAAGTTTTGTGACAAATCTCTCTAATGCAAACACCGTGTCTCATACCTTGAACTCACTGCTGCAATTAAATACTGATCCTTTAAGCCTTGTCTGGAAAAACAGTATAGTAATGGCAGTCCTGCGTGTTTGCACAGAAAAGGAGAGGTGTGCACGCAGCAGGCGCTGGCAGAGCCCGGGTAATTCACTTTGCAGGGGTCACTGTCACACTGAAGACGCCAGCAGTGACATTAGCACGTCCAGACCTTCAGTGCAAGCTCTCCAGGAATTAGAGCGTGTACTGTGATGCCTTCACTGCTGGGAGAGCTGTGACACCACCACAGTTTTTATCAGCTTATTGTACAACTAAATGCAAATACAATGAGTCAAAGAAGGGTGCTGACCAGTCACTGAATTCCCCCTAAAACTGAGTTTTGTCTGAGTGATCAGCAAGATACAGTGAGTGACACTGGAATGAGTCTGCAGGGCACACAGCTCGGTGATTAGTCAGTTCTCATTACCTCTTCCTCCAATTAACGTCAGCAAATCAGTGCTCCTGAATCAACGAGGACCTCAGGAGAAACTAAGCTTCCCCAAAATGCTGCCAGATGTCAGCAGAAGCTCCAACCCCCTCGCCTTGATGGTTCTGTACTTTTAACACACATAATTAACTGTTAACACCGTCCTGTTTCTGTCATTCCAGCCCTTCACCCTTGGTCTGCTGATAAATGCTGTTAGTTTAGCTGTGATGGAGGAGTCTGTGCCCAGCTCTGCTGCCTCGTGCTCCTGCTCTTCATCTCATTTCCATGCTCATCCCAGCCAAGCAGGAACCCAGCCTGAGATCTCTTTTATTACAGCTTCATCACTCCGTTTGGATCTGCCTCCCTCCTCCTTGCTGTCTTTGCAGCTCCCCTCCACCAGGTTATGGCATTTGGCTTTCATGGTCAGTCTCTGGAAGTGGAATATGAGTTAATTTTCCCCATACTGTCCAAGATACTATAGGGAATATTTTTAGATATATATTTATTTTTAAAAAAATATTTTTGGTATTGGCAGGCTGTGGAGGAAGCTCGCTTGTCACGGTGGCCTTCATTGCAAAGGTGTTATTTTTTTTCCTCTTTTTTTTTTTTTTTTTGAGCCTGAATTGTCAGGAATAATTAAATGCTGTGATTGCTTTGGCTGCCCTTCAATGGGCATTTACCCAACTCATAAATATAAGAGTAATTCCCCTGAATTCTGTTTCCTCTCAGGTAGAGTTGTGAAGGTTTGCTCAGTGATGCTCTGAAGAAAACGAGGAACCCAGATGGGCTCGTGTTTGGGAGGATCCTGAGTTGATTTTCTCCAAAACCCAAATAGTGTTGCTCAGATCAATTAAGATTTGCTTATTAAGATTAAAAATACATTCATCCCCAGGTATTTTCATAGTCCCCTTTTCTCCCAAATTGACATGGGCCGTGCTGCTGTCCAAAATAAATGAAGTGTGTGAAGACAGACAGTTTAAAGGCGTTGAGGAATTTCAGACCTTTTACATCTCACTCAGCTTTCACCTAATTTGTTAATGGGTATGTTTTTCCCTGTGGGAAAATAAAGCTTTTCTCTCTGACATTTTATAAAGGGCCTACTAAAGCTTCTTTTGTGCCTTTGGGTAAAATCAGTTGAATTGGCTTTTCTGGTGCCTTTATGTTTTCCTCAGAGAATCTGAGTTGGTTCTTAACCCTTTCTGCCCCCCAGGCCTTACAAACAGTATGACAGAAACCCTTCGGTGCCTTAGAGGTCTAGGCACAATGTGGGCAGCTGCAGGTTCACTAGGGAGAGGCTTATTACAATGTAAAAAATTTGGATATATAGGTGAAGAGAAGAATATTTGCTCATTTTAGGTGTGAGCTGAAATAGAAGCTTGAAGGGGGATGCACGGTGAGTTTGCAACATCACTGGGAATTTCTGGATCTCCTGGGCCACCAGAGAACAGGATGTCTCCTCAGACATAAGGATTTGCAAATGTTTCCAAGTCTCCAGCCACCCTTGGGACACAGGTGTGGGCTCGACATTTCTGAGCCTGAATTTCAGCTTGCTAACCATTGCTGGCTCCTTTCCCAAGGGAAAGCTGTCAGCAGTTTTCTCTTTTCAAAACATCTCTCTGCGTTTCTCAGCACAGGCTCAGCAAACAGTGTTCCCTTTGCCATAAAAACTGTCTCCAGGGGTTGTTTCCTATTCCTGACCCAATGGAGAGCAGTGTCAGTGCCATGGAGCAATAATAGACCTTTTTACACAGCGTGTTCTAAAAGAAACTGTTGGGATTGTAAATAAAGCCTTCTTTCTCTTCTGGCAACTCTATGGAGTCAATCTATTTCCTGTCCTACCGTGACACACAGGTGTGTGTCGCCACCAGGGATGGCAAACTGGGGACCTCGGTGTGACACTCATTGCTCCAGGCAGGCAGACACATCCCTTGTGAAGCCTCAGACAAAATACTTCCATATTAACCTACTCTGCGGTGGCAAGAGCAGCTGGGATGGCTCCTGTGCTCTTTGATTTATCCAGCCAGGCCACCAGGGTGTTTGCTGCACGTTTCCTTAGAAGTTTGTCACAGCCTGGCACATGCCGTTCCTGTGATGCCTCGCTGAGCTCCATCAATGTCCCTCCCCGGCTGCAGGAGGAAGACATGCTGAGCCAGCCTTGCAAGCTGCTCCAGCCATGGGATACCTGATCCTCAGGCTGAAAGAACCCTCGGAGCACGAGGTCTGACTCTCCACTCCTGTTTTCTCCCCATCTCTCACTTCATATTCCATTTGCTGTCCATCCTGCTGTGTGACAGGTGCTGAGGAGGGACGCATCGCGTTGGTGTTGCAAAAGTTTTTCCTTGCAAAGGAAAATGTCTTCATTCCATAGGTATTGATGAAGAAGAGTATTAATTTAAAACCTGCCCCAGATTAATGTAGAACAGGATAAATAACCAGCAGGGGCTGTGAATGATGAATGGGAGAAAAGGGTTTGGATTGTCACTGCTCCACCACACAGGGAGTGTTTTACAGGGGACAAGGTGTTTTCTGTGTCATTTCTGCATTTGCTTTACTTAACAATAACCATTAACCACCACTCTTAAAAAATCATCTTCTGCTAGGCTGCTATCAAGAAAGAAGAAGACAATTTGGAACTTGCTTTGAAAGAGCACTCTCATGGGAATTCAAAGCATGGTTATTATTGTGCTGCTTGGAAAGCTGCTTTTCTGTCCAGCTTCCCTGTGATCCCTTTAGCTTTATCTGATACCAAAGGCTTGAGATCTCCAGATTAGAAATTAAATTCCACCTCTGTGGCCCAGACCTGATGACCTGCTGGAGTCACAGCAAATAGGTTTTCCTTTACAGTGAGTGCTTCCAGCTAAAGGTATTGCTTTTTGGTCAAAATCAAACTTTTTTTTTTGGAAAAAAAATACTTAAAGCCATGTGATGCAGGTGTAGGAATAATAATTGACTTGAAATTGAGTGGGGATTATTCAGTGATGGCAGGCCCTGATCTTGCAGGGATTTAGGCGCTTGTTTTGCTCTGCTGGCATGTGTGAGTACTCAGGACAGTCGGGAGGGCTCTGTCCTGGGGGATTTAGGGGAGGCTGTGGCATGGCCAGGAGTTATATGCAGCTGGGTGGATGCAGCACTGGCAGCATCAGGAAACAATTCCTGCTGCTAAGTTGGGTATAAGCCATGGCATTTCAGGGGTGGACAGGTGTGGTTTGGGTGTCTGGTGCAGGAACAGCAGCCTGGGGAGGGCAGGAGAGGGATTTTCCCATTTGGATTTCTGTTTTATTTTGCAAATGTAGGATCTGGGAGTGACTGATGTCAGGCCTGTGCTGGGAGGTGGGGACTGAAGAGCCTCAAGGGCAACTGGCAGAAATCACGATTTAAGTGAGATCACTTTGAAGATGTCAGTCACTGAGATGGGCACTCAGCTGTCTGGGGGCCTCTAATTGTGCTGCTTATAGTTGGTCATATTTTGAATGTGATAAAAAATTGAACAGTTCAGTTTTAAATCAAATGTTGGGCTTTTCAGTGCTCTGTTACAACGATGAAATCCAGAAATGGAAGGTGAATGTAGTTTATAAATAAATAATTTTTTTTTTCCAGTGAGCTCTGAAACAGTTTCGAACAGTTCACTTAATTATCTGAATTTCCAGCAGCACAAAATGTGACCATGTCAATTTAATTAACAGCATACCTATATTGTGATAGTGTGGGGATTATGTGGAGAGTGGTAGTAGCCCGATGGATTTTCATCCTGCTCACATACAATGTCATGGTTTAGATTATTGGGGGGTTTTTATTATGAGCTTTTACTCTTCTTGCAAGAGTTTCCAGTGTCATTTCTGCTGACAGATGCTGCTTAGGACAGATTTATTTTTATTCCCTTACAGTTGAATTGGATCAAATGTCTTTTTCCATATAGCTCAAGTTTCCACAATGGAGTTACTCCTAGTTGACTACTCCGAGAAGAAAATTCTAGTCATTTTTGTGACCTTCTTTAGCAGCAGTTGAGATGTTTTTTGGCACGTGTGCATATAATCTATTAATTTCCACTTCCTGTCAATTGCAGGGATTCATGACTATAAATAGTATGAAAAATTTTAATGCAAATAAAGAGAGAGAGAGAAAATCCAGCATTTGATCCTTTTTTTTTTTCCTAGTTGGATTCAGTGAGGTGTTGGAACATGCAGGGTGTTTGTTTCAGGCTTTGATAAGGATCTCTCACATTCTTATATAAAATGCTAAATTAACAATAATCAGCCCCCACGACTTACAGCCCTGCTCAATGCATAGCTTGCCTTCCTCTCGGGCTTCCTCTGAATCCACAGATCTGAGGGCTTTTTCCCTGTGATCTGAGATAGCAAAATTCCTGACAAAACTAATGACTTGGGGCTCCTGCGGCATTTTAAAACCTTTTCTTTTTTCCCCATGAGCGGCTGCCTAATGTGAGTGGGATTTCAGTGGCTGTTTGCATTATTTCCTCCCTGCAGTCGGGACATTCAGCACCATTAGCCTGCCTGGCTGCTCGGCACAGCCGTGGCTCTCCGGTGAGGTTTTCCACCAGGTTTCCCAATCCACACAACTGAGATGGTCTATTGCCTTAAGATTTGGGTAATAGTATCTGACGTGGGATTTTAAAGCGTTTGCAGGTCCTTTATGCTGTGATGTTGTGGCAAATCTGTAAGATGTGAAGGGCCAGAGACTTCTGAGCTGGTGGGAAGGGGAACGTTCTCAGCTGAAATCCTTCAGTGACCACCCACCATGGAAATCAACTCCGAATCCTGGAAGGAGGAAGAGGAGAAAGTTCTGAATCATGGAATCAGAGAATATCCTGAGTTGGAGGGACACACATCATGAATCTGACTGCTGGCCCTGCACAGACACCCCAATAACCCCACGCTGGGCCTGAGAGCATTGCCCAAACACTCCTGGAGGTCTGGCAGCTTTGGGGCTGTGCCCATTCCCCTGGGGAGCCTGGGCACCCCCTGGGGGAAGAACCTTTCCCTGATATCTGACCTAAACCTCCCCTGACAGAGCTCAAGCCATTCCCTCAGGTCCTGTCACTGTCACAGGGCACAGAGATTGGTCCCTGACCCTTCTGTAGCTGTAGCAGCGGGGTTTGCATTCTCTGCTCTTCCACGGCAGCTCCTGCCCTGGCAGGAGGGGCAGCTCTGTCCCTCCAACGCCCTTCCCAGGCTCGTGGCTCCAATCTTTCTCTCTCTGTTGGCAGGACCCTCACCCACTGTCTGTGAAGCAGCAAATCGCATTCCTGGGAAGCTGTGGTTTGCTTCTTTTGCCAGCTGGAACACTCTACTGTGGAGAAAAGCAACGAAACATCTGCAGAATCTGCTGCTGCCAAGCCCTGCCACCGCCGCTCTTGGGATGGTTAATATCAAGAAGATTTGGCCTTTAATTTTTACCTTGGAAGTGCAGGGTGGGGATGCTGCCTTTGGCTGGATCGTGTGCTGCTCTCAGCAGTGGAGTGACCGGCTGGGATGTGCCGAGCCAGGGAAAGCTCCAGGATGAAGCAGCAAAACGCTGCCGGGCCAGCTGATGGCCGGTCACACATTCGAAGGGTCCGGCCGCCTCCACAAGCCTGTAGCCACCCCTCCAGCGAGGCCTCGCCTCCGGGCCTGCTTCACCTCCCGGGCAAAGCTTCTGTCAGCATCCACCTCATGCCGCTGCCTTTGTCTGCTCCGGAGAGTTTGGGAATTCAGCGGGATGGCAGCTGTGACACGCATGGCTGGCCGGGAGGGGAGTGCTGAGCTCTTCCCGCAGCTCCATGCAAGTCCTTCTTTGATACCGAGCTGCGGAGCGGGTGATTTCTCAAAGATGCTGTGGGACAAATAAACAAATGGCTCGCTCTGGGCAACACGGCCTGGAGGTCAAAGCAGGCTCCTCATTGCCAGAGGTCAGAGGAAATGTTGGGAGGGTGCGTGCAAAGCCCTGGGGTGGTGCCAGCCTCCCTGCTGTGCTGGGCTAACTCCCTTTTGCCCTGCAGCCAGACCCTGTGGACGGACACCTGACCAGCACCATCTCTTCTCTGCAGCCACCGCTGGTCCTGCCCTCCTGCTGAGCCAAAAACTGTGTATTTTCTTGTGTTTTCTCCACCACGTTTGGCATTCCGGGAAGCTGGGAGTTAATGGCAGTCCCTCAGTGATGGAGCTGGACGGGTGCCCTCGGTGGCTTCTTGGGCTGTTCTGCTGTCTCCAAGTAATTGACAGAGCATCACTTTCCATCCCCGTGGGTACCCACAGATCCGTGGTCAGCCGCTGAGCTCAGGCAGGAGAAAGCAATCTGCCCTGTGAGCACTTTGGGAAGGATCCACGTCAGAGGGACGAAGGACTTGGGGCTCTAAGAAGTCAGAGCTGAAAAATTCCAGTTAATCTCCCTCCCTGCAGACTCCACAGCCTGCTGGGATGTCACTGCATGAGCCCCTGTTAAGTCTGTGCTGCAGGCAGGGCTGCCGGGCAGTTTTAAGACATTTAAGGGAAATGGAAGGATAAGCCCTATTCCTGGTCATGAGGAGGTGTCTGCTCTCTTTCATGTCCTGGAGGAGGCCCTGGGGTGTGCTCTGTCTGCTTGCCTGGCGCTCCTGGGGTCCCACACCTGCCCGTGGTGCCAGCTCCGGCAAAGGGGGTGGAGAGGGAGATGGTGGGAACTGGCCGGAACTGGGGGGCTGGGTGGGTGATCCCTGTGCCCGGTGAGTTTGGGCAGTGGGATCCCTGCATCGGGCAGGTCTGGGGAGAATGGTCCCCACGCATGGGTGGGGAGATCCCTGCGGAGAGCTGCGTGCGGGAGGTGATTCCCACGCTTGGGTGGGGTTGGCGTGGATGTACCTGTGTTCCCTGCGCGAGGGAAACCTGGGTGGGAGGATCCCTACCTCGGGGAGGTCCGAGTGGGGGATCCCCGACCATGGGTGGGGTGCGGTGGGGAGATCCCCGGGCATCCCCATCTGGGGGAACTCGGGGTGGGTGATCCCTGGGGATCCCTTCCTGCTGGAAGTCTGGGTAGGTGATCCTCAGGGAACAGGTGAGGGATTGCAGCATGGGGGAGCTGGGGGTGGTGGGATCACGGTGTGGGGAGAGTCCGGGTGATCCTGGGGATCCCCGTGTGGGCAGAGTGTGGGTGGGTGATCCCTGGGATGCATGTGGGGAGTCTGGGTGGGTGATCCCTGGGGATCCCAGAGTGGGCAGAGTCCGGGTGGGTGATCCTGGGGATCCCCGTGTGGGCAGAGTGTGGGTGGGTGATCCCTGGGATGCATGTGGGGAGTCTGGGTGGGTGATCCCTGGGGATCCCAGAGTGGGCAGAGTCCGGGTGGGTGATCCCTGGGGATCCCAGAGTGGGCAGAGCCCGGGTGGGTGATCC
>WBMY01009412.1:34626-106198 GCA_013397315.1 Donacobius atricapilla
CGAGGCGCGGCTGGGCGAGGAGCGATGCCCGCAATGAGATTGGGGAGCGTTCCCCGCGGCTGGCGGAGCCCCGGGTGAGGTTTGGCCGGAGGCGGGTGCTGCAGCGCCCGGGTGGCCGTACGAGCTTTAATGAGAATTGCGCTTCATTACCGCGATCTGGGCCGCCCCGGGTGCCTGTGCTGGTGTCAAACGCTCGCCAGTGCTGCTCCCCACCCTGGTAGGTGATGTCGCTGGTGCATTTCTGAGGTTGCCCGTGCCCTTTGCTCCGGGTTGTGCGCGGCTCTGTTAACCCTGGAGGTGTTCGTGCCCCCATCACCTCTCTACTCAAAGCTGACTCCCTTCTTTCAGCTTGCAAGTTATGAGGAAGGAAAGAGGAGTTAAGGTGGCAAAGCTACACCTTTTGTACCCGGCTGCCTTCAGTTGATGAAGTATTTTAATTGAGTAGGTGGTTATTAAGAATAGCGTAGCTTAGCATCTTTTAGTCACTGCATTAGACAGCGGTAAGTTCTGCTCTCTAGTGATGTACATCCACCCGTGCGCTTTAGGTTTGTCATTCTATAACCTTTTTCTCCCCGCACCCCTCTAAGGCTGTGCTGTGTATTTTGAGGTCACTGTTAAAACCCTCAAAGGTAATTTCTCGCTTTGTGAAAGGGGAGCTGAGCTGATACCCTGCTGTAGCTCTTTTCTGTTTAAAATTCTCCCTTTTCCCCTCATTCCTTTAGTGTTTCCATTGCTGCCTCTGTCCACCAACACAAATGGTATTTAGTCGACATAGCCATTCTATTTGACATCTCTTTACCTATGACAAGGCAAAAATCTCTCGCTGGGCAGTCCGAACTGGTTGCTGCAAAAGTTGAGAAGGGATTCAGTTCCTGTGTTCCACCTCCTTTCAGATGTTTTTCCTTGCCTTTTCTCTCGGTGGATCACTATCATCCTCCTGTTTGGCTTGGGCTGGAAGTGTTTCTCTGCCTCGTGGACCTCTTGCCTGTAACTGTGCTGTAATTTCTGCCCATGAACAGGCCATGCAACTCGCTTTACCACATATTTTTTCTCTTGCCTCATATGCTGATGCTGCTTTCTGCATACTGTGATTAAAATAACTTCTGTGTGTAACTGCAGCAGTTAAAGGTTGGGGATTGGAGAGAAACACTAATTCTCTGGTAGAGTTATTACCAAATACCTTTTTTGGTAGTTTTTTTCTTACCATCCCCCTTTTCTGGCTGCTCTCAAGAAGATGCTTTCTACTCTCAGAAATAGCAGCAGTAGGATCTGAAGGATGCAAGGAGATTTTAATTTTACCCTTTATCCCCCCCCTCCCCCCAATCACAAACGCCTTGTCACAGACCTGATGGCTGCTTTGTTTTTGAAACCCCTTGAAGAAAAGGGAAAGACTTGCTCAAACCAGTGTAAAGCTGTGGTGTTGCCTGGTTAGCTCTGTAGCAGCTTGCGTTTGCGTCAGCTGCTCTTGCTGTTGGAGATTTGGTGGTTAGGGCTCAAAAATGTCTAATCTTCTTGACCCAAGGTGCTGTAAACCTTAGGCTAAAAAAACCCCTAGGGAACTGGAATTCCCTGTGAATTTCAGAGGTGGTGGCCAGGTCTGTGTTTAAGCTACACCCAAGACCCGAAAGCGTGAGGACACCGGGGACAGGACATGTGTTTTATTTTAAGCATCAAACTTGGTTGCTCCTAATCCCTTCCCCTGCTGCTGCCAAGGCACCCACTTCTCACCATTGACTTTGTGAGGCTTCAGCTCCCAAGTTTAGTTCCCTGGTCATACCCCAGCGACGTGCCCGGGTAAATAGTGTGAATGCCCCCTGTGCTGTCCCGGAGGGATGGAGAGGAAGCAGAAGGCAGAGTGGCAGGAGGAGGTAATTCTTCACCCAGCTCTTCACTCCAAAAGCTGTGGCAGCAACCCAAATCAAGGTTAGTTTCCCTGTTTTTAGCACCCATCCGTGCTGTGGATGCCTTTCATAATGCAGCTACTTCCAAGGTGAAACGTGATCGGTTTATTCTTTCTCCATCTCTGTGGGAGAGCTGCTGGAGAACCTCCTTGAAGTCTCTGAATTTCCATCCTCGCGGTGTTCATGGCCCGTTTGTGTAATTTGTTTTTGACTCTAGTGTTTCCATTTGGTTTAAATGATTGTTTTCCCTCCCTGATGTAATTAGAGCAATTGGATCCCCTCTTGACCCCTTGTTTTCATAGGTTAAACAAGTCGAAGTCTTTAAGTCTCCTTGAGTTGTTCTGTTATTGATATTCTCAGGATTTCCTTGTCACTGACAACCTTTTGCCTTTACCCATCAGAACCTTTTTAATAAAAAGGGAATTTTATGCATCTGTGTTTAGTTCTTTGCATTGGCAAAGCAGCAGGATTGAGTTATTTTTAAAAGCGGGAATATTTTGGAGGGGGCTGATTGCTGCACTAGGCTCACAAACTTTTTGACATTCCTTGTGTGATTGTTTCTGGCTAATGAGACAGGGAGTTGCTGGGCTAAATCTGTCCCAGACAAATCACTTCTTGTTAATGACTGTGCATAAACTATAGAGATGATAAATTGAGAGAATTACCAGCCCATGACTCCTAGGAATCTGCTTCTCCTCTCATCATTATACAAGATGTCCAAGCAAATAAAACACATGGGGACTTTAAAAAAAAATAAGTATTTATTTATGTTTTTAGAAATGTAAAAGCTTCTTCCTGTTCGCATGCCTGAACTACAGCTGGTGGCAGGAGAGAGGGTACTTGGGAGCCTTGAAAACTTCTATTTCTTGCCAGAATGGAGCCTTTAAAGTGTTTTCTTACAATGTGGACTCTTTGGCATGTTTTCCAGGCTGATGCCTGTGGTCTGCAGTTTGGGAACGCATCTGTGCCTGCTGGCGTGGGCACTGCCTTAAGAGACTGATTCCTGCCTTTTTTTTTTTTTTTTTGCCCCCATTTCCAGTGATTTCAGAGCAGGAGCAGCAGCCCTTTCATGGATGAGCACCGTGCATTGATCTGGATGCTGCTGCTTCCAGTTGAGGAGTTGTTTTTTCCCTGGTGGAGCGAAGAAGCAGAGTGGATGCAGGTGCTGCTCCGAGATAATGCACAGGCATCTGCAGTTCCTGCCGTTCCTCTGCAGGGGATCTTTTTCCCCTCTGTGTGAGAACTAAATAGCACCTGGGTTGGGTTCCCTGTGTTTGAACTCGTCCTCTCGTGGTCACTGCCATGCCTATGTACAGGACTGCTGCATCTAATTAGATTATATTAGAATGAATAAGTGAATCTCAGTAAATGAGCTTATGGGGGCACTGTTGGGTCAGCTCAGTCCCTAAATATAGGTCCTGGGCGGGGGGCAGGATCTCTCCATACAGCAGAATTAAACAGAGATCTCCTGGGAGTGCATAAATTCCTCTGCCTTGGCCATCTTGTCAGTCTGGATGCTCCAGTGTCTTGGTACAAGAAATACCAAAGTCCACCCAAATATGAAAATTCTTTATTGAAGCTTGGTGTGGAGTTGGAAGGGGAAGTCATGGCAGTGGAAACTCTGATAATCTGAGGTGCTAAAGAGTGCAAATCTCATGATCCTTTTTAAGGCTTCCAATTTAACTAGAGGTGAGGCTTTTTTTTTTTTTTTTTTTACGTCTCTTAGATACTGTAGAAAACAGGAAAAAAGAGGAATGGTATTCATTACATGAAAACTCTGGAAACAATCTCTAACTGTATGAACACAAATAAAGAACATCTCCTTGCCGCTGTGTGGTGCAGAGAAGTAGTTTGGGTGCTTCAAGCCTCGAGTTTTGCTGTGGAATGGGTGTGGGGTGGGAGGGAGAGGAGAGGGGTAGGAGCTGTAAGGTTTGTGGGGCAATCAAGAGAGTTACTTCTTTGCAGGTCTCCTCCTTCTCTTCTGCAATGTTCTGTTTATGTTAGCGCTTTGTGGCCACCCTGCTTACCAAAATCTGCAGCTCTAAATTGCTGTTACTGAAGAGAAGTAAAAGTAGGTTCTTCCCCTTTTCTTCCTATGAAGATTTATTTAGAGGAATAGCATTTTTTTCTGTTTCAAATGAAAGCTCATCTTTGCTTGTGCATCACTGGGGCTGCATTGTAACTCAGAGACAGTGTCTGTAAATCAGTCATGTGGACAAGCTACTCATTTTGTTGCACTAATAATCCCTTTTATAAATAGTGTTGTCCTCTGCTTGCGTTTACAGCTCTTTGCTGTGGTTGCTCTCAGGTGTGCAGGATTTTCAGTGGTAGTGAAAAATGGGGAGCAGCTCTTCTTGCAGGGCTTTTTTTTCCCTCTTTTTCCATTGGACACTCTTCCTTCTGGCTGATCCCTCTGCCTGGCTTCCCTGTCTGGATCTGCTTGCAGCCAGGCAATCCTGCAAATCACTGGTCTGCTGGAGCTGCTGCATCACAGCTCCCCTGCTGCAGGAAGCATCTTTAAGCCCTTTTATGCTGTGAAGTTGAGGAAATAGAGCAAAACTCCTGTTTTCCTTCAAGTTGCGGTTGAATGACTAATGGAGCATCAGGGAAGGCTCATTTCTTTGGGAAGAGGTGTTGATGTTATCCAGCAAAACACAAGTTCTGATTTTGGGATTACACCTACTAATTGAACAGGTGACCTTCTCAGCCTGCCTGTGTGGTGTCCAGCTCACCGAGCATGTGGTGAGTGACCCAGGGAAAATCGAGCTGGAGTTCAGAATTACGTGGGTGTCAAAGGCTCTTAAAGCCTGGTGTATTTATGCCTTCCAGAAAACAATCCAGCTCTCATCCTGCAGAGGGGAAGTACCTCAGTCCAGTGTTATCAACTTTTGCTTAGCTGCCAGAGCAGTATAAACTCAACCCGAGTTATTTTGGGCTCCTTATTCTTTTGCTTCCAAATCCCACCCTACAAGTTCCTTGTAGAAGAAATGCTGGCTTAATTCTGTTCTACACTCCCCTGTATGGACTGAAAACGGTAAGCAGGGTATTTTATTTCAGAGTTGTGACGAATTTTAGTACATCTTGTTCCTGTCTGTGGCGTGAAAGGTGTCTTTTGTCCGCCTGCTACCACGCAGGAAGGAAGTTGTTGAGTCTGGGAGATAAAAGCTTTATCTCCTCCCCTGCAAGGGACAAGCTGCCCACTCCTAGGCTGGCACCACTCTGCTCTGTCCTGCCTGTAGTAGGGCAGAGAGGAAAATTTTCATGGGAAGATGTGAGTGTACTCAAAATCTGTTTGTAAGTGCGTAGCTGTCAAGGAAGATGATGACTAAGCTATTGCACAAGGTGTAGCTCTTCAGGGAGCTTGCCAGGATTGGACTGGATCATGACTGACTCATAAGAGAGCCTATAAGATCAGTCAGCTCCTAATTTTAATTATTACTGGTTTGCTCTGACCACTGACCATGACTACATTTCTTTCCCAGCCAATTTGCTGTGGGGTTTTAAGCTGGAAAGTCGACACTTGATGACAACAAATTAAAAAGTCCAGTTTATTGGAGGAAGTGATTGGTTCCCAGGCCTGGGGTAGGAAGTGCTGTGTGGCAGGAGTGTTCAAGCTGATGTCTTGTCACATGGGTGTTTCTCCATCGAGCACCTGCCCTGTGCTGCTGCCAGGCTCTGGCGTGCCACTTACCTGCCCATTTTACAGAAGGGAAAGCAGAGGCCAAGCGCCTGTGGGTGAAGATGCCAGGAGGTCACCAGCAGAGCAGCTGGTGGTACCTTTTTCTGGGTCTCATCTTGACCTCACCCCCTGGCAGTCAGCTGGTGGGTGAGCTGCATTGTCAGACAGTGACAGGGCAAGGGGGAATGGATTTAAACAAAGGGAGGAGAGATTTAGAATAGATACTAAGAAGGAATTGTTCCCTGTGAGGGTGGTGAGGCTCTGGCACAGGTTGCCCGGAGAAGCTGTGGCTGCCCCTGGATCCCTGAAAGTGTTCAAGGCCAGGTTGAACAGAGTTGGAGCACCCTGGGATAGTTGCCCCATGGCAGGGGGTTGGGATGTGATGATCTTTAAGGGTCCCTTCCAACCCAAACTGCTCTGTGATAGGACACAAAACTGCTTTCCTGCATGAACCAGGACTGTTCCCATGTGCCCCTTCCTTTCAGGGTCTCTTCTCTGGTGTGGGTGGGAGCCAGGCCTGGCCCCAGAAAGTGATGTTGATTCTTGCCTCCCAGACTGGTTTGAAAGGCTGCCTTAGTGTTCAGTGCTGCTTTGCCCTCTTAAGTCATGGCTTCATGCAAGTGGACATCCCAGCCTGGCTTTCACGTAGGCATTGCCTTTAATTCTGTGTGAGGACAGGTACATGAAACCAGTTACAGCATCTCTGCTGCTCCTCTCTGCTTCAGCTCCAGGTGTACCTGAGAGCATCACCATGGCTACAGCAGCTCATAGCCACTGGAGCTTTTACAGGGCATTTTCAGGGCTGGGAAGTGATTGGAGTTTGGGGTGCTGTGGCAGGAAGGGCCCTTTCTCCCAGGACTAGGTGGGAGCTCTTTTGCCTCCTTTAAGCTTGCTGTTCTCCAGGGAGACTCGGTGTCCTGTCCTTGGAGCAGGTGGTGTCTGCAGTTCTCAGGGGGTGTGGTGCTGGGAACCGGCAGAAAATGGAGTTTACAGGTCAGTGCTGTGTCTCCTGTCACACCTACTGACCTTTGCTTGGCTCAACGCCTGTTGGCAGCACGTGTGGCTCCAGCTGTGATGGAAGAACAAAGGACTGTGCTGCTTTTTCTCTTCATGCTGCCTGGTTTTGTGTTTGCAGCAGTGATGGTGGAAGTCCATCGAGCTTTACTTCTCCAAGCTCATGGAGAATTGTTTGCCCTGAAGTGTGCTAAGGTTCCTCCCAGCCCTGTCCCCTGTGTGGCCAATGAGCAGCATTGTCCAGAAGAGAGGTGGAGGTGGCTTCTCAAAGCCTTGGAAACCACCAAGCTGCCCGGAGGATTTATGGAGGTTTTGTTAGGATTTTATTGGGTTCGCTGGGCTTTCCCATGGCAGCTCAATAGGAGTGCTGACAGCTTTTCCTTGTTGCCTTCACCTAAGGTCACTTCCATGTCTTCAGCCTGTGCTACACTACCGCTAGGATTGGGTTGCCTGCTAAATTTAGTGAACCCTTTTACGGCTTGGTTAGTGTATGTAAAACCAGAGGGCTTTTTAGCAGCTTTTAAGGGGTTAGAGCCTGGTTCAAGATGCCCAACAAGGGCAGGCTTTCTTGGCACAGGTGGCAGCAGCCCAGGCCAGGTGTGGGAGGGTTCTTCTCTGCCTCAGTGTACTTCCACACAGGGATTGGCTGAGGTGCAGAGCCCGGGGCTGGGAGGGAGGGCTGTGGAGGCACAATTAGAACTTGCATAACATGGTCTGCAGTCTGAGGCATGTGAGAAGTGCTGGCGAAAGCGTTGGGTTTCAGAAGTTTTAAAGGCTTGTGAAAATTCTTGGTCAGATGTTTCCATTACAATCCTGCCTTTTCGGGCCCCCCTCTCCTCCACCTCCAAGTTTCTCCCACTTTTCCTATGCTGTTTGTGTGCCAAAAGAAGAATTGTTTTGGCTTCAGGTCTGGTGTACCTGTTTCTAATTAGATTTTTTTAATCCCTGCTCAGCATTACAGGCTGCTGGAGTAATAGTTTGAGATGTAACTTAAGTTGGAGGCAAGTAAGTTTAGATCTGTGTGGTTGCAATCAAGTGTTTGTTCAATTCTTGCGTGCCAAAGGAGGCGCAGATTGTGGGACAGCAAAGCAAAGGGAGGGAGAACCCAGAGAAGTGTGAGAGAAATGACCTCAATTACTCAGCATTTCTGTTGCTGAGCATTTTTTGGCCTTTTTAACAACCTGGCATGTTCTTGAGTTCAGATCGGTGCTGAGTGTGTTGGGGCGGGTGTGTATGCTTGTGTTAGCTGGTTTTGGGGGCAGAACTCTGGGGTGTTGGGTTCTTAACTTGAACTCAAAACCCTTCAAATATGCATTTCACTGTTTCCAGTCCCTTTAGGAGACTCCGGCAGTCTTGGTCCTTACGGTCACAAGTGGAAAGAACCAGGAAAACTTAAGAGGTGTGCTGTGAACACACCTTTTGCAGGGCTCTCGTGTGGTGTTGGCCAGCTCTCAGAATTGCACTGTATGTGGGGTTATGCAGTGAACTGGGACCAGTAAGGAGGGTTGCAGCATTCCCTGGGCTACTGCTGCTCAGGGGAACTTTAGCAACCCTCAGCATGGCTCACCTGGGGCATCAACAGCTGCATGAGGAAGGTGGTAAAAGCCAGCTCCTTCACCATGTGGCTCAGGTGTGATTCAAGCATTAAAACAAGTCTGTGGAGGAGCTGGAGCCTTTTCCCTGCTGCTGGAAGGGATCCTAGTCCCCTCCTCTTCGTGTTCCAAGAGGCAAATACTGCCTCGGGGTCTGCTGAAACGCTGCACTGATTCCTGAGAACGTGTGACCTTAAGCTGCCTGCCGGAGCCTAAAGGATGTGGGTGATGACACCAGGAGATGCCACCAGCTGTGTCTCATTGCTTCAGCTGTGAGTGCCTTCAGCAGCCTGGTCAGTGAAGCACAGAGAGGTTAACAAGGTGAAAAGAAGCCTTGTGGGGAGGAATGTGTGGTGCTGCTGTTCGGGAGCACATCTCGTGGAAGCTGAAAGGATGGCATCTCAGTGGAGCTGTAGCCAGTGACATTCTTGTTTTAGTGCAGGAGGTGTTTTGGATGGATGATGAGGTGAGCTCTTAGTGCTGCCCTCGATAAATGAGATATGTGCAGTGTCTCAAAGGAGAGTAGAGAAAGGCCTTAACACTTCACCTGCCTCAGCAGGGAAATGACCACAGTTCAGCAGCAATTTCTAAAACTTCATAGTGTGCTTTTAAATAGAGTTAGAAATTCCAGCTCGTGATGCAATTTATACTTTGAAATGCACTGGTGTAACTTGTATGGTGCCAGTGCTGCAGGGATTGCTTCTAAAGCCTCTTTTGTTCCTAAACCATTTTGAAACTTTATTTCTAGCAGTGTTAACAGCACCATATTCTACAACATGAAGGATCTGGCTTGGATATAGAAGTGCTGTCTTTATGCCTGTATGATAACGTGCTTTAGGATAAATGTTGAAGGACAGCTTTGCTATGGAGCAGTCAAACTAACTCATATCCACAGTGAAAGTTTTCATGATGGAAGTTTGTCCAGCCTTCAGCTGGTACAAATTTCTGCTGGAGCAGAAAGTCATAATATCAGTGCTGTAGGAAGCCCCACTATCAGCAGAACCTTGGGTAGTCCAAATTCAGTCTTGAGCATACCTCTAAACATTCCCTGTGTTCAGAGGGTTTGTAAGTAGAGTGTGAACAATGCTTTAATCTGGCAAATGATTTTTAATTTAATGCACAGTTGAAATAAAATCCAGCCCTCTTTGGAGATGTTGTTCCTAATGGGACTATGGATTAAAACTCATTGATTGCTACCCGGAAAAGAATGAGATAAAACACAGTGCCCCTGCTCCATGCAGAGGCTGCAGATTGACCATTAGAGCACTGAGCACCTTGCTGGATTGAGGATTGAGAGTGTTTTCCCGACCTGAAGCCAAAATGCAGCCGTGGCCCATTGCTGCCCATTTGTTCCCACACCAGCACTGTCCTCTGGCTTCAGCCCCTCCCTGCGAGGTGGGAGCAGAGAAGCTGGGCAGGGTCCTGTCCCTTGGGTGCAGTTCAGGGCAGCAGAGCTGTTCCTGCACAGGGGAAGGGAGGGCAGCAAGTAATGCCTGCTCCAGCCTGGCTGTTCGGATTTTCCAGAGTTTTCGTGTCTTTCTGACCCACGACTGTGGTGTAGAGTATTAAAAGTAAAAATAGACCTGCTGATGCAGAGCTTGCCAGGCTGCGTAGGCTGAAGAGGAGGCAATTCCAGCCTCGTAGTACTCCCTAAATTCTAGTTTGGTAGTTGTGCATGTTGGTGATAATTTCGTTTATGATGCCTGTGTCAGCTCACAGAAACTTTGACTTCTCTGTGTTTTTAGTCTCTGTTCCTCCAGTCATCCAGCCTAAATTGAAGCTGCCCTTTTAAAATCTTGGGGTTGAGAAACTAACTGCATGCCCCTGAGTTTTAAACTCTTGGCACATTTAAAAATTTATTATCACTCTGTGAACTTTGGTTGTTTAACTGATGGATACTTTTTCTTTTATTGTACTGTGTGTGGTGACAAAGAAGAAAGATCTTCCCTGTTGAATCCTCTCCATTTGCAGCTGAAGAATTACCAAGACTCAGTCTGATGATGGGGTGCAGCAATCTTGTTTCACTTGCTGCCTTCTGATGCTCTCATTTAGCTACATCTGTGCCACGTTGACAGTAATTTTGATACAGCAATCGCACGTTTTCCCTTTAGAGACGACTGAAATCACTCAACTGCTTAGGCATAATGTGTGCAATAAATAATGTCATGAGACTCCAGGTAGCTAGAGGAAACCACATGAAAGCATCTAGATCTGATATGATTCACAATCACTGAAGTTTTGATTTCCCTCTGAGCTAACAACTCTCCTCTGCTTTGCAGCCTGTTCCCAATGCAGCTCAATTTCATTTTCCTCTAGGAATTTGGATAGATGAGAGCATCCGTCTGCTCCTTTTGTCCATTGCTGTTCAACAATAGGATTGTTGAGTCACTGAGAGGTTAACAAAGCTTTTTTTTTTTTTGTCAGTGGTCCAACCTCTTTGTATAGCTGTGTGGAACAGCACACTGAACAGAAATAATGGGAAAATCTTGTTGCTGGAATGACTGGGCTTGTCATTTTGCGATACCAGGGTAAAGACCTGTTTAAGCTTCAGGCTTCTGGCTGTGCTTCGGGGAGGCTGAGCCCAAATCCCTCTGCCAGAACATTAAATATTAGTTTCTCTGTGTCTCCTTGCATCCAACAGTGCTGGAGCAAGGGGAGGAAATCTGAACAATTACAGTCGGTTCAGCAGTAGCTCCCATTTGGTGTTTAGAATGGTTTTGTTATGAGCCTTTTGGGGTTTGGCATTGGAAAAAGGGTGAATTCTAGTCCTTAATTATGAAGTGTGGGAACAATTGGAGCTGGACAGACAGGCAGCAGTCCAGCTCCTCTTCCTGAGCGAGCAAAGCTTTTGTGCTGTGCCATCCCACTGCACAAATGACCGTGCCAGGCTGTTGCTGGATTGATTGGTTTTGAGCCCTTTTAGGAAGGGCTTTGGAAGCTCTCATTTTGGGTTTATCACAGTAGTCAGGCTCCTGCCCTGTTGCTCTAAGCATGCCTGTTACCGTGGCTGCCCCAAAGAACTTCCCGTGGAGGAGGGGAGCGTGGGATTAAAAACCAGTTGTTAAATCCAGTTGAACTGGGACATCAGTGGCTTGGCTCGTGTGGGTTCAGTGACAAAGTAACTGCAAGGAAAGATGTGAAGGTGCTGTGTTTTGCTCATGCAGGGAATGGAGAGCTTTGAGGGGGAATTCAGCTTGGGATGGTGTGGGGTGGGCGGCACGTGGGTGAGCTGTGACTCGCTGGATGTCACCTGTGACACTTTTCTTGCCCTATCTCTTATCAGCTTGTGGATGAGGGCACCCAGCAGAGCAGGGTAGCCGTGGGATTTACAGGAGCATGTGCTGGTGGCAGTGCTCCAAGAAACTCTCACCTTTTCCCTCCAGAGCACCTCTCCAGGCTGGGGTTTCCCTACAGCTCAGGCAAAGTGCACCTGTTACCACACAGGCCTTGCTGCTGGCCCCAGCCCGGCCTCCTTTCCAGCCTCTCACTCCAGCAGAGCTCATGCTGAAAAATGGAAAATACAGAACTCCTCTTTGGGACACAACTTCACTTTCTTTCTTGTTTTACTTATTTTTCCCCTCACTGGAGCTGCTGAGCCTCCGTGGCGGCTGGTGTATGCGTGGCCCTGCATTCTCCTGTTGGGAATGTTAAAAATACCAGCTACAATTTTCCCTTTCCACATACCAAAATATATTAATGTGCTGCTGCTTTGATTAGTCATTTCCTCTTCTTTTGTTCCTTTCGCAACAGGGTAAAGGACAGCGTGTGCACACTTGAGTAAAATCTTGTCTGGTTAAGAAGTCTGAAGCTAAATAGAATCTCTTCGTTAATACCTGTCTTTGTTGGCAGAAGAGCTCTGTTCTCATCCCTTCAATATACCTTCAAAAATAAGTCCGGATAAAGTCACTTTTATGGTGTTCAGACTAAGAATATCTTTATGTGATTTATTTTTGTAGTGGAAAGAAATTCTAAAATGAACAAGATTAATATTCTTACCATGAATTCAATGTATTCTTGCAGGAAGACCTTTGGTGATACATTGCTATAAGAAATTTTCCAAATTCACTTATTTTGAGGTTTCTTGTCTTCCTCCTGCGCCATCACCTCTGTGCACACATTCCTCCTTCCCTGAGCTCCTGTGATACTTCATTCAGTGTGGGTGGAAGCTTGGTGAAAAGCAGCAGTGACATTATTGGGCCGTGCATGGCTCGGTTTGGGCTGGTTCTGGCAGCCTCTGCACCTTGGGGTGTGGGGGTACAAAGGTTAATAAATCCAACTTACAGGGACCTGCTAAAGTTGCTCTGAGCGACTTGCTCGCCCTTGAAGGCTGGATGTTTTTTGCTTCTCTATTGCTGTGGCTGCCTTAGTGGGAAATTTGGGAGAAAAGCTTTAGCACCAGGTGGTCTGGAGAGCTGCAGAACAAGTGGTAGGTTTAAAACTCTCTTGTGTGCGTGGAGGAATTCAAGTGAACAAGCTAAAAAGTTGCCTGGCGATATAGTTCAGGGTGAAGCTGAGTAGAAATCTGGAGAACTGAGCAGTAAATTAAGACTGATCTCTTCTCAGTTATATCCAAACTTTAGAAGCACAACCCATAAACAACATGCCATCCTCTTTAGCAATCTGTCGTGGTTTTCCTGTCGCTCTGGCGCCGAGGGCGTCTGCTGTGCCCTGGATTCAGACGGAGGACAGCTTGTGCCTGCCCGGGGAGGTGAGGCTTGGGCAGCAGGGCTGAGAGAAAATTCTGCTGCTGGGGATGTGCAAAGCTTGCAGGAAGGGGATTTTACCCCTCCTGGGATGCACAGGCAGGTAATACACTTGAGTCTTCTCCTTGGCTCTTTGCAGTTCTTGTATATAAAAGCCTGGGTTGTTTTTTCTGAATGAGCATTAGCCTCCCAGTGCTTGGATGCCATTCATACTTCCACAGAATCTGCTAAGGAAGAAAAAAAAAAAAAGGTAAAAAAAGCTGGACCTAAGGGTTTTTTGCTTCTTTTGTTTCTGTCTCCTCTTATTTTACATCTATTTTTCAAAATATTAACAAGAATTCATAATACAGGAGTGTATACTTACACAGTTATATTTGCTATATACGCTGGGAAAGGGAAAATGTTTCATTCCAGCTGTTTTCTTTCTGCAGGTATGAGAGGAATTTGAGAAGCTATTTCTCATACCTGCTTTTCCTCTGTTACAATCATGGAATGATTTGAGTTTGGAAGGGACCTTAAAAACCATCTTATTTTCCACCCCTTGCCATGGGCAGGGACACCTTCCACTAGACCAGGCTGCTCTAAGCCCCACCCAAAATGGGGCAGCCACAGCTTCTCTGGGCAACCTGTGCCAGGGCCTCACCACCCTTGCAGCCAAGAATTTCCTTCCACACTTGGAACTGGATGTAAGGAGATGAAAGGGATATAGCAGCCCTAAATTTCTCAGGAGATGATCTTAATTTCTTTTGGTTTCGCTTGGAAGCTGGGGTTTTGCCTCATTTGTGAGCAGAGAGTAGTCAAGTGCATCATTCCCGTGGGTGCTGCAGACCTTTTTTAATTGAGTTAAGGTAATAGAGGATGGCAGGGGTTGGTGCAGAATGAACATGCTTACACTAATGCAACTTCATCCTGCGTCAGAAAGGGATTAAGCTGTGTTAGAGTGAGCAAACCCAGCTGGGCTCAGACCTGTATTGTACCTGCTCTGGCTTTTTAGGGACTGGTAGCTGCTCCCTGAGGCTTTCTGTGGGTCCAAGGTGAGGATTATACTGTGAATATCTATTTATACACTAGACCACAACAGCTGTCTTAAGGCCTTTGTTGAGGTGCACAGCAGCTTTAAAGCTGCGTAAGTGGCTTTGTGTGTGGTAAAGCTGAGCTGCTTTGGAGTGTCACAGCAACCCGGATTGTACAAACCCCTGTGAACTTCCCAGACAGCTAATTAGAATAAAACCAGGTGTGGCCTGGTCCCTCCCTCCTGTCCAGGTGCTGGGCAGAAGCAGATTTCAGGTGTGGTTGTGTATGTTTAATGCTTTTAATGCTGTCTGGCTTGAATCTCTGCCTGGCTTGTGCTTTTGGATTGGCTCATGCTGCAGGAGATCCCTTGATGCTCAAAAATTACATGACTGCTGCTCAGACTGGGAACCTAAACTCAGCTCTGACCATAAGTCTGCTAGATTTGGCTCTTATTTGTAGTACTATTTTGAGAAAATTCTGTGATTTTTTTTTTGATGCCTTCCTATTTTGAGAAGTATGACTTCCCAGTTCCCTGTGCATGGAAGCAGGTGGTGATTGAAGAGCAAATGTCTGATCTGGTCTCTGCCTGCGTGGAGAGCAGGGAAAAGGGAAATGCTTACCCAAAAGCCTGAGCTGGCTGCTCAGGTGTTTAAATGCCTCCCAAATAGTTCATGATGGTGTGGGCAGAGCATGTCTGTACATGAATGCGTGAAGGAAGGAGCTGGGGAAGCCTCAGGGACTCCTTGGAAGTAGTGATGGGAAGATGCAGACTTGCTGAGTAATTCCTGCTGGAAGAAACCTTTGATTCTTTACAGGCACTTTGGAAAAAGGGAGTGTAAAGATAATTTGTTATCTTCTGACTCTGGAGATAATGGGTGTGTGTGTATTAGCTGCTGGTGATTTAAAGGGGAAACTTGCAATTTCTGGAATCTGGTGGAGCCAAGGACATTTTTTGCTGTCCTGACGCACTCTGGCTTTTATCCCAAGTAACATCCTCTCACAAATACTGCAAGAAATGTTCTGGTTTCCAAAGACTTTTCTGTGCTGAACAACATAGACTCAATTAGGTTGGAAGAGCCCTGTAAGATCAAGTCTATCCATTGCCTCAGCACTGCCAAGGCCACCACTAACCCATGTCCCCAGGTGCCACATCCACATGGCTTTTAAATCCCTCCAGGGATGGGCACTCCACCACCACCCTTGACAGCCTGTGCCAGTGCCTGACCACCCTTTCAGTGAAGAAATTTTCCCTAGTATTCAATCTAAACCTCTTCTGGTGCAACTTGAGGCTGTTTCCTCTTGTCCCGTTCCTTGTTCCGTGGCCTGAGCTTCCCTGGCTGCACCCTCCTGGCAGGGAGTTGTGGAGAGTGAGAAGGTCCCCCCTGAGCCTCCTTTTCTCCAGACTGAACCCTCTCAGCTGTCTCTGGTGCTCCAAACCCTTCCTCAGCTCTGATCCCTCTTCTGGACAAGCTCCAGCTTCTCAACATCTTTATTTTCATGAGGGGCCCAAAATCGCCCCTAGGACTGGAGGTGCTGCAGCAGTGCCCAGCACATGGGACAGTCCCTGCCCTGGTCCTGCTGCCACACTACTCCTGGTATCTGTGCCCGTGCTTTGGTGAACTGTGGGGCGCTGCTGTGGCAGGGTCTGTGCAGTTTCAGGATATTTGTGTGAGCTGCCAGGCAGGAATGCAGAGCGTGGTTTTCCTGTGCCAACAGCAGGTGTGTGCGCGTTTATCCCCGGCTAAATGCGAGGCTGCTCGCTCCACTTTCACTGATGCTAATTCCAGTTCTGGGCTTTATCCTACAGCCCAGGTGGTTTCAGGGCGTCAGCTGCTGCCTGCTGAATCCCTGCCCTGCCTTATCTTGTAGGAACTTGCCCAAACAGCCGGGCTGTGGTGGAACCTCACACGGGAGGTACCTGGGTGCTCCCTGCTGCCGGCGCTGGGACAAGATCAGGGACATCTGCTGGGTACTGGTGGCAAGATGGTGCAGCCCTATTGTGCTCTCAGCTGCTGCATTTTGTCAGGTGTTGGCTCTGAAGCTGTATTAAAAAACTCCAAACCTCTGAAAGTAAAGGCTTTTGTTGAAGCAAAGCTACTCTTTCTGGAATTTAATAAAGAGCTTGTCTGTGTTAACTAACATCAAGCGACTGAGAGCAGACAGAGCCCAACAGATGGTACAAACAGCGGCATGTTTGGAATGGAAAATATTTACCTAGAGGGTATTTGAAGCACTGAGCTTGTGCTCTGCAAATGGCTTAATTGTATCAGTGAAATAAAGTGGGAGAGCTAGATTTATTGACAAGTTTTGCTCTGCGCTTGCTGTCAGCACCTTGGAGGGGGTGTCAAGCACCGTTGAGCTTCCCTTGAACAGGTCTCCTTCCTGGGAAGAGTAGTTTTAACACCTGAGTGGCTCAGTTGGTGTTTTTGAGTGTCTACAGCCTTCTCCTTTGGCTGCACAAATCATTCTGTCAGGGCAAGTATTGAAATGAAAAATTCAGAGTTTGAAATGCTGTTTGCTCTGCTTCCCCCTCCCCAGTCTTGGCTTTGGGAGGGTTGGTGTAAACAGAGCATGGAAATACAGATATAAAACTAAAACTATATTCTTTAAAAAAGAGTATGAATAGGTAGGTTAAATTTTACCTTGAGTAATGTGTGCTGTTTGGATGCTACAATATAAGAAGGTTATTGGACAGTACCCAAGGGCCATGGAAGTGATGAAGGGTCTAGAGGAGAAGCCATGAGAGGAGTGGCCGAGGTCCCCTGGCTTGTTCAGCCTAGGGGGGTGAGGCTGAGGACAGACTTCATCCTGGTCTGCAGCTTCCTCACAAGGGGAAGTGGAGGGGTAGGTGCTGATCTCTGCTTCTCCCTGGTGACCAACAGCAGGACCCGAGGGAATGGCTGGAGCTGTGTCAGGGCAGATTTAGGTTGGATATTGGGAAAGGTTCTTCCCCCAGAGGGTGCTGGCACTGCGCCGGCTCCCCAGGGAATGGGCACGGCCCCCAGGCTGCCAGAGCTCCAAGAGTGTTTGGACAACGCTCTCAGGAACAGGGTGGGATTGTTGGGGTGTCTGTGCAGGGCCAGGAGTTGAACTCTAATCCTTGTGGGTCCCTTCCAACTCGGTATCCTATGACTCTCTTCAGTAATTTTCTGATTTGCCACTGGGATCAAAACTCACAGGTCCATTTAGACCTTCAGCTTTTCTGGCTGCTGAGTACCTCATACATGACTTTAAACTGTGCCATTTTAGACGTGACCTGTGAGAAGATTGTGTGTGATCTTACTGGAAGCTGTGCCTTCTCTTTATGTAGTTGTCTGGTGAGGTTTGTGTGCAATACCTTAATTCTTCTGTGAAAAAACTGCTCAGGTGCTGTCAGCTCCTGGCTGGTGTTCTCTGGACTGGGTGTTTTTGGGGAGGCTGAGGGCTGCAGGGGCTCCTTCCTTGCCAGTGTGGCTCACCTGCTGAAGTTAGCCAGGTGTTACTTAACTCAAGCAAGTTTGATGGGCTGAAATCCCTGCCTGCTCCTACAGCTCTCCCGTGTCACATCACAGCAGCTCTGCTGTCCTTTGTGTCTTGTCTTGGGGCGTGAAAAACCCATCTTGTTTTTTCAGTAACACACAGCGCTGCTTAAAAACCCCAAAACTAAACCAACCTAAGCTGTACTTCTGCAGTTTTCCCTTGTCCTGTATCAACACTGGTGTTAAATGATCTACCCTGAGGTTTTTCTGGCAGCCTCCCTTCGTAGAGCTTGAGCCCAGCAGTGCTTTATTCAGGTAATACTCATGAACAAGTCACGGAGAGCTGGTTGCTCTTGCTGCATGAATGTGGAATAGGCATGGGGTGGCTGAACTTCTGCCACAGGCAAGGTATGAAATTAAACAAGATCTGGGTTTAGTTTCCCAAGTCGCTGGGCATCATCTCTGGAGAAGCTCTGGGGGAGGATGAGCTTGGGAGTGAAGCTGTTTTCAAGAGGATCCTCTTTGCAGCTGGCTGATACGGAACGTGTTCCAAACTGCGTGCAGATTAGGGAGAACAAAAATAGTGTTATCTGTTTGAGGAATTTATTGAATCCAGATACTGCTCTGAGACTTCTTGCTGTATTCCTAGTGACTGTTGGATGTGAGTCTGCTTGCCAGTTTGAGAAAATCCCAGGAAAATATCCCAATTAAAGGGAGCTGTTGCCTTGGCTAAATCATACATGGTATCTCTTAAACTACTTAGTATTTCCAAAAAGGCACCTTGATACCTGTATTTCCCCCCTTTAATGTTAGTTTTTCAAAGAGTCACAAATCCCTGAAGATTATGTGCATTTTGGGTCCTGAGCATTTATAGAAGCCGTGCTTCTCGTGTGCTGGGGCTAAGCTATGAGTCACTCATTAGCCAGATGGAGCTATAATTTATTTCTATCTTCTCAAGTAAGTTAATCCCCTGGACCTAAACTGAATGAATATCCTGTGAAATGTGGTATCTGCGCAGGGGGAAACTTGAGATTTAAATTCAGAAAGGCAGAGGGTGGGTTAGAGAATCCAGGGCAGCGTGAACTGGCAGGGGAAGTCAGGTGCAGGCAGTGAGAGCGCGCTGGAGTTCAGAAATAGTTATTTTTCTGTGGCATGGGCTCTGCTTAGGGAACAAAAGTGCAATTCTTTTGTTAAAGGCGGGATGGGAACAGTAAGTGGGTCTGTGCACGGCCTGGGACAGATGCAGCTTGTTCCCCTTTTTCAGAATGACTAAAGGGATGTTGTGAGGTCTGGAATTTAGGGGTGAGATGGGAGCATGTCTGCAAGGGGGGAGCCTGGCACGGGTGCTGCGCTCTAAGAAACGTGATCAAGAGCAGGCTGAATATCAAATATGAATGAAAGGTGAGTATTTAACCAAATACTTTTTAAAGGTGGCTGAAGTGGCTGTGCCTCTGTAGGCAGTAGGGAAGGGGAGTGCAGTGTGATTGCTGCTGGGAGTGCCTTGCCTGGGATTGTGGGTTTGGGTGGGTGGGTAGCTGGTGCAGCCGCCCTGGAGAGTTCTCTGAAAGAGCTGCAAGTGATTAAAGTTCCATTGGCAGCACCTCTGGGGGGAACATTCCTTTTTTTTGTTTTTTGTGAGAATGTCTCCTAACCAGGGTGGTAAAACTAAATGGAGCAGTTAAGCTGGTAGGTGAAGGTGTGTCCATGTAGCATTTGCTTTTTTCTCCTTTAATACAATGAGTTTCTTCATCCTGTTTCTGTCTACATGGCATAGAATTTTTCCCCCCGTAGATTGGTTGTTTTTTCTTAGATGGCTTGCCAGTGTAATGCAGAAAAAATAAATGGAAATGATTGAAATGTTTTAGTAATTGTAGATTGTCAGAGGACAACTGGAAACTGTGTGTGAGCCAAAACACTACCAATTTAACCCATGGCAAGGATGCCACTGTATAAAGACATTCTGACAGGGGGTGGTGTGATGGATGTTGTTTTGTCATACTGCATAGAGCCAGCAGCAGTGGGATCCTCCTAGATTGAGTTTTAAATACCCTTGCTGGGCTGAGATGAGAATGGCCATCAGAGCAGAGCTTTTGCTTGCTGTTCCTGTGTGCTTAATCAATTCTGGTTACACCCTGAGACTTTTATTTAGATTTAGGGGTTTTTTTTGAACTGTGCTTCCATGTGAAAAACTAGATTTCTGCATGGAGTTCAGCGATCAGGTTACCTTCCTCTGATCAGTGTTTGGGCTGGAGGGGTCCTTATGGTTTGTGTTCGGCTTTGCCCTGATGAGCAGGATGGGGACAGGAGCAGGAATGGAGCCTGGGCAGGCTCTGGACCTCATCCCTGCAGTGTCACGCTCCAGATCTGGAAGATGATCCCGTTTTTGGTGAAGTGCAGGGAGGGGGGAGCAGGGCGGGGGACAGAGGCTCGGCAGAGCTTGTCCAGCTCTGAGATCAGAGCTCAGCTAGTCCAGGACTGTGTCCCCACCCGGACTAGCTGCTGTAATTATGTATTTATGGCTCCTCTAGAAGCAGCTGTAGCTTTTGAGTGTGTCTCTCCTCTCTGGTCGTGCAGCAACCATCACTTTGTGGAGCATTTTTGTCCTGCCTCGATGGCCATGGTGCCCCCCTGAGCCTCTTTCCCCGCACGTTACCCTGAGCCTGTGGTTTGCCCCGAGCACCTGGAGTCAGATGTGGGAAATGTGTAGGACTGACAGGGTGGGACTGTCCATCCCATGAGTTCATGGCTGGCTCAGTGCTGGTGTCATCCGCCGGGCTGTGCTCCTTGTGCTTGGGTATTGTAACTGTTGCACTAACGTATCGTAATGATCAACTTAATTACACTTGTGAAAAGTCTGCCTAATTACATATTTACTTTGGGATTAGCTTTTCCCCGTAAGCATTCAATATTGACTTTGGCTGAGACAAATTTTCAAGATCTGCTTCCTTCAAGAGATGACTAATATTAGATCACTTAGTGCAGGGAGCTGGGTTTATCAAGTAGCTGTAATTAATCATTTTGAAAGCTCCAGCTTAGTTGTGAGCATCTGTGCTTTTTCTCCCCAAAAGACAAGTTTTTCTTCCCATCCCTCTCAGCCCTTCCAAAACTTTCTATGCTGGATGTAATTTTAGACCCTGTAATTTTCAGTGAGCTGTGTGCATGCAGAAAATAAATACAAACTGGGAGGAGACTTAATGTTAAGACAACTGATGAATAATTAGTGTATTGAAGTCTTAGTCTTTTATTTGGATAACTTAATAGCCAAATTAGAGTTCCCAAGCCTTGCATTCTGTGCTACTCAATGCACTGTACAAATATATTATCACAGTAACTCTTCTCTGTCCAGAAATTATTCTATATAACAACTATTCCCGCTTGAGCCAGAGCCAGACTCCACACTCAGCCCTCTGCAGTGTGGCAGGATGGCACAAGCCAGTTTGTGATAGCAGCTTCCAGAACAGTCAGGAATTGAGGTAAAACGACTTTAAAGGAATAAATCTTCTGCCCAGAGGCAAGGAGAGCCTGTCCTCTCCCTGCACCACACAGCTTCTGCCTGGGCTTTATTCCCTGTGCCCTCGGTAGGCACATCTGTTTTCATTTTTCAGGCAGCAGTGGAAATATTCCGAGAAACCAGGGTTAAATCCCTTGCCTTTCATTCCCAAAAGGATGGGTGTCCCAAGGGACACTCCAGTTGAAGAGTCATTTTTTTCTTGTGTAGAGGAAAATGTAGTTGGGGCATGTGCTTCCCGTGATGGGTTTTAAACCGAGTTGGTGGTTTGGGAATTGCACTTGCCTAATTAGTTTGGATTTTGTCTGGAGTTTTTTTCAATATTGGGTGGTGGTTGGGTTTTTTGGGTTTATTTTCCTTCTTTGAACAAACAGTCTGGAGAAGGTTCGGATTCTTCCTGTAAAAATCCAGGTCTGTTCACAGCAACCAGCTGTGAAATGGGAAAATCTGACTTGTTTTGACCCCAAAGTTAGGGGTTTTTAACATTGTTTTTTGACCTTTTTCTTAACTCTGTGGTTCCTGCTTTTTAAAAAAGATTATGAATATAATGTTTGGGACAAAAATATTGTTTTCAGCAAATTATCCTGGAATCATCTGGTCTGTGTAAGTGCCCTGGAAGTTTTATACCATCACATGTTCAAAATAAGTAACAGATCTCCCTGTTTCTCCATAAATGTATGGAATTTTCATGAGTGTAAAGCTGTGTTTTAGACTTAAAAACAGTTTTGAAAGTACCTGATTCTTTATGGCTGGCTAAAATTCAGGGCTCTCTCCTGTGTTCTCCTCATTCCACTTCTGAAGCTGTCATAAATCTGGGAACAAAAGGAAGGCAAAATTTAACTGCCACTTGCCAGGATAAGAATCTTAATTTATTGTGTTTGATTCATGGAAAAAAAAAAAAAGAGAGAAAAAAGGGGTATTTTGCATATACTGCTCCTAACTTCACAGCCTCTGGAAGTGCTGTCTCATGTATTTCTGAAACCAAAAGCTTCAACTTTATGAAAGTCACGTGGGAAGGAAGAGTAAGGAAGATGAAGAAAAGCATGGGAAGGGAATTATTCTCTCCCTAGATCAGCAGTCTGGCAAACTGCACTTCTTCCTATCCAGGCCAACAATTTTGAAGCAAGTGGTAAATGATTCCAGAAGCTGTTCCATGGCTGATGTAGTTTGGTAATTTTACTAAAGCTACTTTGAGACTACTCTATAACAATGAGAAATCTTCTTTTTTTTTATTATAATTGGTGGAGGAAATAACACTGAGGGAAAACCTGTTCAAAACCTAATTTTTCTCCTTTTTTTTTTTTTCTCTCCTTTCTCCTGTAGGTTTTTTTAAAGAAATCATAGCTAAGAAAAAGCACAATGGAGTTTTATGAGTCTACCTACTTCATCGTCCTCATTCCTTCTGTGGTTATTACAGTCATCTTCCTCTTCTTCTGGCTTTTCATGAAAGAGACTTTATACGACGAAGTCCTCGCCAAACAGAAACGCGACCTAAAGTTCCCGCCGAGCAAGGCCGACAAAAAGAAAACCGAGAAGAAGAAGAACAAGAAGAAAGAGGCTCAGAACGGGAACATCCACGAGTCTGACTCGGAGAGTGCCCCTCGGGACTTTAAGCTGTCGGATGCCCTGGGCACGGATGAGGAGCACGTCGCCGCCATCCCCTCGGGCGGCCCCGAGGCCTCCGCCGGCGTCAGGGAGCGCAAGAAGAAGGAGAAGAAGCACAAGGCCAACCAAGATGATCACGTAACTAAGGACTTGGAAGGATCCAAGTCTTCAGGCAAGAAAGTAGATCCAGTCCCTGTTACAAAACAGCCCACTCCACCATCTGAACCAGCAGCAGCTAAGAAGAAGCCTGGGCAGAAGAAGCAGAAAAATGGAATGGGTATCTGATGTTGCATATGCTTCTTGCACAGAACGCCAAAACTGTGTTCTGCTTTTTGCAAGGCCACAGAGGGTCTCTCACAACTGTTCTGCCCGATCTCTCCAGGGCAAAGCTCTCTTCTAACCTTCTCCTTTTTTACGAGCTACGGCTTTTTTCCCTGTTTTTTCATCTGGCAGCAGTGCTCTGGTTTTCCTCCTCCCATCCTTGCTTTCTTCTACTAAAAATGAAGTGAAACAGAGTAGCTTGTTCCTCTGCTTTGCTCTGTGGTTTGGCTGCTTTGCTCTCAATCACAATTTTGATTACCTGAGAGAAGTCAGTAGATGTTTTTGCTGTGTGCATTCTGAGCCAGGCTGTGAAAAAACGGAGTCCTAAGAGCAGTTGCTCTGATAGGGGAGGGCATCTCAAGAAACCTCATAGCAGTCTGCAAAATAAATCACTATTTAAGTGCAGGCTTAATGCACAGAGAGGTGTTTGGTGGCTAATTCATGGATTGGTGGTTGATTCATTGCTGCCCGCCTGCTACACCTCTTTAACTGAGTGGAACTGATGCCAAAACAGGTCTGGCTGTTGTCACTGAAATATCCAACCTAGAACAGACCAAAAACTCGTCAGAATCACTTCTGACTGTCTTGACCGTCTCCTCAGCAGCTGACATGTCTCACTGTGGTTGTCTTGACTAGGAATAGAAGTGAAAAAAGAATAAAAATACCCAGTCCTAGAAATAAATGAAACCCAAGATATTTGCAGTTCCACTTGTGAGATGCAGGCATAGCAGGCCTGCACAGGGAGTGAGGAAAAAGAATGACATTGCTGCTTGATGTGGTAGATTTTTTTCTTTTTTGGAAAAAAAAAAAAAAAGAGAAAGAAGACCCACCCACTACCAACAGAGAAAGTATCCAATCTTGTTGGTGGGTGTTCTCCAAAAATCTCTGTGGCACAGTTAAAATGTGGTCTGCAAGCACAGTTCTGAGGGCAGCCACAACGAACTCTTATCCTTGATTACAGGAGCTGACACCAGAGCCCTGTGCTGTGTGTGTCACCTCTGACAAGAATCTTAATATAGCACAGGCTGTCCAAAATGATAAAAAAAAATTCTCACTAGAAACTGCTTTTAAAAACAACGGTTCCCTAATGGGAAACACTTATTTTCTGCTTCTCACAGTCCCAGTAGCTATTGGGGGTGTGTGTTTAAAGTGCCCAAGTGGGCTCACAGAGGGGAAAGGTACACTTCTAAATAAGAAACTAATATGAGTGATACGTGCTGTCTGCTCTGTCACAGTGAAATCTGGATTGGAGTTGTTAAACTGTTCCTTGCATTGCCATGTGTTCTGCTTGCACATGAGATTCCTGTCTTTAAAATCACTGGTGCTGTGGCACTTGACTCTGCTAAACCTTCCTGTTGCTTTGGGGTCTCACCTCATCTGGGAACTGTGTGTGTGTGTGTCTGTGTGTGGACGTGGATAAATTTGTGTTCTGATTTAAAAGATGTGAGTTTGTTTTCCTGGCAGTGGAGGATTTGGTTATTACAGATCTGCTGATTGAAAAGTAATGCTGAGAATATACAGAAGAGCATATATTTTCTTAATTGTCTGTTGCAGATGATCAAGACAGTAAGAATGATTCTGTTGTATCTCCTGCCAAAAAGCAAGAACCAGTGCTGCTCCACCAGGAGATAAAGCAAGAAAATGTGTCAGGGAAGAAGAAGGTCTCTGCAAAGAAGCAGAAAGTTGATAATGGTAAGAATTCAGTCTGTGACATTGCTCTGATAAACCTGTTAAACCTTTTTGCCATCCATGCTGTCGTTTCTCTTCCTTTGGGAAAGAAACTCATAGAATAGTAACTCTTCTGATTTGAAAAAGCAGGAATTCCAGGTAGGAAAGATTGCTGAGCCTGAGATGCTATTGAATTTTATGAACATCTGGTACCACTGGAGCACAGGATAATGAATGTCGTGAACCTTTCTGAGCTCTCCTGGATGCAAACATCCACACTTGAATGAGGAGTAATGTGCAGACTTAGAGCATAAGCTGAGCGAGCTCTAAGTTGCTCAGAGCAAGGCATGTCTGGAACTGCTGCAGTCATCTGCCCCAAGCAAGATTGCAGTTTTTTCAGCCAGTTGCTTTGACCACATTCCTCTCTTATTGTCCTTTTGTTGGCTGGCTCTTGCTCCAACATAAACTGTTCATCTTTGCTGTCAAGGCCTTCACTGTTTGTCATCCCTTGTTCTCTGCCAAGATGCTGCTTCTTGTGTCCTCTTGGCTCACTGTGCCTCTGTGTGTGTGTGTTTTTCTCGTTTTTTTTTTTTGTTTTTTTTTTTTTTTTTATTTTTTTTTTTTCAATGAATGCTGTTGTGTCTGGCTTTTGGACGCAGTGTGACCATGAAGTTCTGTGAGGTCACCTTGGTAGCTTCTCAAGACTCTTCTCTGCTGGGGCAGCTATGAATGAAGCTGGAAGCTGATGGGCTGCTCCTGGAGGGGAAACTATTGCCCACTGTTCCCTTTATACTTTGCTCAGGTTGTCAGGGTGTAGATCGGTTGCAGGCCCTGTTCAGTCCAGGATGGAGTTCCAGGCACCGCAAGGTTCCTGTATACCTGAAAAACTTCTAACTGATTCCTGGAAAAAGCCTACTGATGGAGGCCTTAGCGTGTGATCACCTTTTATGGATGTTCTTTTGCTTTTTTCTGATGGAAATGGGTGCATTGCACTTTTTTAGGGGCCACAAACTTGTCTGTATGTGGCAATAAATGTCAGTACCAGCTCAGCCAGCAGCAAAGCTGAGCTGTCAGTGCTACGGGCCAGTAGCTCATGCAGTATTTGAATGCAAAGTGTTTTCTTTTCAAGCCACCTCCCCATAATGACAGAGTAAAAATGAGCTGTGGTCGACACCAGGATTAGCCATGATGTGACTTTAGGGATTTCATACTGCAAAATGTCTCATTGATATAAAAAAGGTTTTGAGTGGAGAGGAAGTTAATAAGGAGAGGAAGGGAAAATAGAGCAACTGGAGTAGCTGGTGGTTGTTTCTGCAAGAGAAGAGCTCTCCTCTGTTCTGAGCTTGCAGTGTACCTGCAGGTGTTTGCTGGCTGCTTAAGTGGAGAGACACCGGGTGACACAAAAAGGTCCATCTGGCCTATTCTCCTCCTTTGACAGCAGCCAGAATTTAAGAGTGTTTTATAACTGGCTCTCAGGCAGCATCCTTGTTTTGCACTGATGCCCAAAACCCTGCATTCCACCCAGTTCCTCCTCTCTCTGTGCTGCTGCCCGGCATCTGTTGTCCATCAGCCCTGCAGTCTGGGCTGGCTGGGGCAGCGATTTTCCTGCTGGCCTGTGCACAACCTCTGGCATCCTGCAGGCAGTGGGGAGCAGGAGCTGGGCAAGCAGCAGCTGCAGCTCTGGCTGTGCCTCTTGCCCCATGTCTGTCGCTCCTGCTCTCCTTGCCTGCTTTTGTCTCTGCTGAAGAGCTCTTTGGGCAGAGGCTGCTCCTCACCACAGTGATGCGGTGGTGTGGGAGTGGAGGCCTGGGCTTGGGCAGCACCTCTGGGTACCTCTCTGCGTGTTAATGATGCCCAAAGCCTGCTCTGACATGTGAGAGATCTTCATTGAGTGCTGTGGAGTCTGCATGCCAAATAAGCTCGATTGCTGCCCTTGCTGCATGTTCTGCCTAAGTGGTTGTGTTCACAGGTGATGTAATCCATGAAAATGCTGGCAGTGAAGTGCCAGCTTTTAACAGAATAGGGACAAAAGGCTTTACTCATATTTTAGGGATGCTGAATGATTTCCTGCACAGCCACAGGTAAAACCATTGCATTGATGCCATGTGCAACTTTCTTACTAAAGTGAAATGAAGGTCAGATGTGATGGTTCTTCTCTTCTTCTTGTTAAAATGCTAAAAGACAGCTTTGGAAGTAGAAATTTAATTGAAGCTATTAAATTACTGTGCATCCGAGACCTTTATTTAATGGACTTACCTGAAGACCTTTAATGAGTTGAACTGTGAAGGATAATAGAAATGGAGAGGATAACTAACTATTGAGGTTAGAGATGCTCTACTTCAACTCTTAATATGTTAGGCACCTTTTCTAAAAATGCTGGTGTCAATTATTACAGAGCTTTAACCCATCCTGTGGACTTATGATTACAGTTTTGGTGGATGAACCTCTTATTCAAGCAACTACTTATATTCCTTTGATGGATAATTCTGGCTCAGGCACTTTGGAAAAGCGTGAGCCGGTTGAAGTTGTAAAACACAACGTGAATGAGGGCATCCAGAGGAGCAGTGGCAAGAAACTGAAGAATGAAACAGATAAAGGTAAGAAACTGATAATTTGGTCTGTTTCTGGCATAGCCTTGCTTGCAGACTTCAACAGGGAAGAGGGGAGGGGGAGCCTCTCTGATGTAATGTGAAGGAGGGATTTGAGGAAAACATTTGTGGCTTCAGGATGCTCTTCTTGTGTGTGCTCGTTTCTGCCTTGTCTTTGGCACTGTGGGAAGGGCTCTGTGCCATCTGAATCCTTTCAGCTCTGACTGGGCTTTTGTGTCCCCAGTGAGCAAAGGGCTGATCACAGACCACACAGATGCAGCGAGGGAGTTCACAGTGGAGACTTCAGACATTGCTCACAGGGATGGGCTCCAAACCCAGGGCGTTCAGCACAAGCTCTTGGAGTCTGCTGGAGGCTGGAAGGGCAGCCTGCATGCTCTAGGGCTGTTCATGGAGCTATCTGAGGCTGTCCCTGTGCAATACAGAGTGACCTGAAGCAGATTGTCTGTAGAGAGAGTCTGGGAATTTCCTGGGAGATTCTGATTTTTCCCTTCAGCGCAGCTGGAATTGGTTGGGACAGGGGAACTTCCTTCATACTCTCCCACAAATGCCTGGAGTGATTAATGAGCATTGTGTTCCACTCTGAAGCTTTAAATAGGCCTCTGACCATCTCAAAGCCTGACAAACTTACTGAGCCATGAGGTGAGACCTCAAATTTTTGAGCAGCCAGAGAGAAGCCAGGCAGGTGAGCAGTGACACCCAGCTCAGGTTTGGGCAGAAGGCTGATTCTTCAACACTGCCTGGTCACTCACTTCACTCTCTGAAACATCTCTTTTTAGTCTTGTCTTCAAAAGTGCCCCTTCAAAAGCTTCCTGGCAGCTCTTTAATTGGATTCCCACGTTCCTGAGGCTCCTCTTGTGCTTCTGGCTCAGCGGCTGCACGTTACTGTCCTGCAGCATCAGAGCCTCTCACGTGCAGCCGTCCCTTCTCTTTCCCTCTGCACGCTCTGACCTTCTCCATGAACTCCTAATTCTCCTGTGTCAGCTGGGATTTGCCCTCCCGATATAGAAATCTTGTCCTGCTCTAATTGTAAGCTCCTTGGATGCAAGGGCAAGGTCTCTGTGCCTTCAGGGAACACAGGGCTGGGGCTGGTCCTGGCCCTGCTGTGATCAGTTCCAGGCTCACCGGGCTGTGGTCTCAGGATCTTGGCATATTCCTGGTAACAGCATCACTGATGATGTCAATGCAGCACTGATGTGAGCTGAAGTGAAGACTAACTTGGATTTAGGACTAGGAGAGAGTGTGCTAGAATTCCTCAGCTCTCCCTCCCTATGCTCTGTCATTCAGTGATTTTATGCTTGATAATTTCTTTTAGGGCATAATGTCACTGCTGCTTCTTTGTTCTTCATTTATTTCTCAGACAGATCTCTGGGTTTGATGTGTAACTTGATTTCAGGGGCATTTTTAGCACCTGTAGTGAGAAACCCAGGCCTGTCTCCATGATCTATGGGACAATTTCTGACCAAGCATCACTTCTAAGCATGTGCTTTTTTTAATTCTTCCCATCCCTTCACATACTATTGGGCACTGGTGAATATTTGACGGGGATATGGGGTGCCTTGGTCTTGTGCTCCCATTTCCTGGAGTCAGAGGGCCACCTAATGACCTGTCTCTGAGCAGCCTATTTGTGAGCAGTGTTTTTTGTTAGAGAATAGTTCAGTTGAATTGTCTTTCCTTGTGTGTGTCTTTTTAAACACTTGGTCAGCCATTAAGAGGGATCTTACTGATTTGTCTTCTTACTGCTGAACTCTTCTTGCAGCAGTTCCCTCAATCTAAATTTGGAAGTTGATATTTTTGTCTTCCATATATTGTAATCAAAAATGTGCCAGTTTTTAAATTAATTAACTTGTCATGTGCATATTGCTTGTGCAGCCAGGCTGTCCTCCAAATTGAGAGCTCAGTTTAAATTACTGTCATGATACACTGGAAAGGACTCTTCAATTTTTCACATTTATGCTATTTTTTCTCTTCCAAAATCTGTGGTATGCTTTGTCTTCTTGCTAGCAACACTATAAACGTTACCAACTGTGCAAACAAAGTGGTGGGATTTTCTCTTTTCCCAAAACTATCAGCTGGCAGATTGTTATCGGGTTTAAATTGGAGAGATGTTGTTTCTGCTGAATGTTCGTGACCTCTTGCTTCTTGGCATTTCAGACTGGAATTAAACATAATGTATAATGATATCCCATCACATGCTGTTTCAAGGCAAAATAAATAATTCTGTATGGTGTCCAAAGTAAATAAATCCTCCCTTCTGTGTTGCAGAGAATGCTGAAGTAAAATTCAAGGATTTTGTAACATCCATGAAGAATATGATCTTCTCTGAAGACGAGGCCCGTTGTGTAGTGGAGGTGTTAAAGGACAAATCTGGTGCAATTCATGATTTCTTGCAAAAGGTGAATGACTGTGGAGTGTGGGGGGAAGACAAACCTTATTAAACAAACAGAAATTGGAAGAGGTGCTGTCAGACTAGCTCTGTCAGCGTTCTGTTGTGATCTGGGCAGTCTGTCTTTGAAAGACTCTCTCCAGCTGCTCTGTGCTTGCCTTGCATGCAGGAATGAGCTGTCAGATGCCTTTGTGCTGCCATCTGCCATGCCAAGGGTGGCTCTGGCCACTTGGAAAGAGCAGCCATGGCCGTGGAGAACAAGGAATAAAGCAGGAATGCTGCTGCTGATGTGTGTGTTGGCACAGGGAAGGATGGCCGGTGACTTTTGGGAGTGATCTTTCCCAAATGCGTAAATAGGATAAGCTATGGGAGGAATTCAGAACAAGCTGCTGTGGCTGTGCACTTGGTCAGCTAATTCTGTGTTTTGCAAGTCTATACAACGTAGTTTGACTTCTTTGGATGTTTTTCATAGGATTGTCGGGCAATTCAGTTTTGGAAGGGACCTCAAGGGGTTTGGAGTCCAGCCTCCTACTTGAAGCAGGACCAGCTCTGAGGTCAGCCCATGCTGCTCAGGGCTTTATCCAGTCTGGATATCTTGAAGCCTTCAGGGAATGGGACTGCAGAACCCCTCTGGGCAATCTGTGCCCGTGCTTGGCAGTTCTTTTTAATTCTTGTAGTCGAGATAGAAAAGAATGGTGTCCACCAATATCTTACCAATACAGAATGACACAATTCTTGGGGTTGGAAGGGAGCTCCAGTCCAAGCCCCTGGCCAAGGCAGGGTCACCTGGAGCAGGTGACACAGAAATGTGTCCAGGTGGATTTGGAATGTCTCCAGAGAGGGAAACTCCACCCCTTCCCTGGGCAGCTGTTTCAGGTCTCTGCCATCCTCCAGGGAAAGCTGCTCTTGAGGTGAAGCTTGTGTTTTAGTTTGTGGCCATTGCTCCTTGTCCTGTTTTGGGCACACACCTTCTCCTCCCTGCCATGACTCACTGTGGGTGTCACTTTGTGCTTGTCACGTCCCGTGTGTCACACTTCAACTCTTGCAATCCTGTGTTCCTCTGCAGACACGGTACCAGAGCAGAAATGCAGAACTGGCCACGTATCAGTCCAGTTAATGCAATATAGCAGCATAACAACACAATTTGGGTTGGGAGGGGCTTCAGGAGGCTGTGCAGAACTGCCTGCTCAGAAGAGGTCCAACACTGAATTCTGAGCAAGTTGCTCAGGGGTTTGTCCAGTTGCATCTTGAAAAGCTCCAAGGACAAAACCCAGTAGTGCTCCCCTTGGAATGGTGTTGCCTGTTTGAGCAGCCACCCAGCTTGCTGTGGTTTTTTTTCTTTCTTTTAAAGGAAGGTTTGGTGTTAAAACTGAACCTTTAGGATGAAAACGAGTTCCTGGGTTTGTATACAACAACAAAAAAAGTAGATTTCTGTAGGTGGAAGTGTGAATTGTGTTCTCTCTGTAGCTCATTCGAGTCACTGACAGTGTGTTTGTACTGCAGGCATGCACATTACCCATAAAGGAGAATTTCCAAACAAATTCAGGATCCATTTATGGGACTGACACTTCTTTCCTTCTTGAGTTATCAGACTTCAATGAATGAAGTCCAAGCAGTCCAACCTCCTCCTCAAAGCAGCACCAACTCTGTGGTCAGCACAGGCTGCTCAGGGCTTTATCCAGTCTGGGCTTGGAACCCTCAAAGGCTGAGACTGCACAGCCACTCTGGGCAGCCATCACACTTCCCTTAGTCAAATCTGTGCACAAACATGTGGAATTTGTGCTCCTTATTGCATTTATTATGTGTAGGACCAGTATGCAAGTGGCAGGACCATGGGGGTTGTTCCTCTAGGTCTATTCCCCGGAGTATCTCTGAAAGTTTGTGTCAGTGTGCCAGCAGAAATGTAATTAATCAGCTGGAGGCTCTCCTGGGAAGTGGAAGGGGACACCAGATGAGTGTTTCCTTTCCCCTTTGTGGTGAGATAATTCAAGCAGTTACATTTGTTGGATCATACCTGCTCTGAGCGTGGGCCGCACCAGCTGATCTTGGAAGTCCTTCCAACCGCAGCTATTGACTGATTCAGCATCTCTGCATCTTTGCCCATTATTTCTCCTAATGGCTGTTCTTTGTTTTCCCCACTGCTACCACAGCAGCTCTCTTCCAATGGGAAGCGCCTTAAGAGCCCATTTACTCTCTTAATTGGTTTCCATGCTTTGAAAATGCATTTCTTTGCCTGGTGAGACCAGATCCATTAGTGGCAGCGCTGGGTACCGGTGGTGCCACGTGTGCCGTGCAGATGGAAAATTTGGGGGCAGGAAGAGGGGGTGTTTCCTCCTCTCAGGTTTGCTCTGCTGCCTTTTAGTGTGCTGTGCCACTACTTGAGGTTATTTTTATGTCATCCTGCTGCAGGCCAGCAAGGCTGAGGCGGCTGCAGCTCTGCACCAGCTCCAGGACAAGGAGAAGATGCTCGCGGCCATGAAGGAGGAGGCAGCTGTTGCAAAGGAGCAGTGCAAGCAGCTCTCCCAGGTAAATATTGAGTTGTTCATGAGTACAGAGAGGAGCTGGGGTTTGTGGGACTAGCAGCCAGCAAATGCTGGTTTACTGAGCTTAGTATAAGCCAAAAGGTGGAATTTTTTACTGAAAAAGTTTACCAAGGCACTACGTTTGGCTTTACAATGTATTTATGCAGTTACTTTCCAGTAGTTTTTCCAGGGAGTTCATTTACTGAGACTTGTAAGCTGAGCCTGTTTTTCTTTTCAAATGGTTACTTTAAAAGCACTTCCTTCACTGCTATGAGACTGTTCTGTGGGTGCAAATATTAAACGTCTTTTCTGCAGTGCAGTTTTAACTTGGTCCATATCGTAGCATTCACATGCCTGTATGCTTCTAGGCACAACAATCATTGGTTTTCTTCAAGAAGGAAGATACAGAAAGTGCAGACTGCTTGCTTAGCCCCTGGAGGTGCAGCTCTGATTGCTTTGGACTTGGATGCTGATACATCACTGTCAAAACTAGTTTGTGAAAATTTACCTTTTCATGAATGTTTCAGAGGAAAACAGCTACAGTAGACCAAATAATGAGGCAGATGCAGACTGAATTTTTAAGTTTTGGGAGAAATATTTGTATGTTTTGGCAGGTCTGGAAGCACATGAGCATTAGACTTAGGAAAGCCATGTTGTGGGACATAATTTGGGCACAGAAAGCTGGATGGCCAAAGGGGATAGCAGAGTGGCCAGAGGATGCAGGAGATGAGAAGGGACTGGGTATTGTGTGAGCTCCTTCCAGGGCATGGGTGTTTACAAGTGGGACCAAGAGTTTTGGGATAATCAATGCGTAACTGTAGAGAGAAGGGGCTTGTGATGTGTTTGGAGGGAGAAAAGAAACTGGCTCAGGACTGCAGGATCAAATTGGAGAGAGGGATCTGCTGCTGAAAGAGCATAGGGAATGGATGAAGGAATCTGAGTGTGGGAAATGCAGATGTGGTTGTGGGAAAAAACATCTGCAAAGTGGTGCTTGTAAAGGAGAGGCAGGGGCTGTAGAGAGGTAGGAGTCATCAGGGGGTTTTCCCGTCTGGATTGGGGAAGGGAAAAGCTGGGAGAAAATGGATAAAACCAAAGTTGCTGCATTGCTGAAGTATCAAGATAAACAAGGGATAAAGCTCAGCTTGACTGATAAAAGCTCTTATCTTCCAGTTAATGTGCTTCTCTGAAAACACTGTCAAAAGCTAAAGGTGCTTTAAGGTGCAGGGAAAAGATAATACCTGGAGAGGATAAATGAGAGCAAGTGCTGAGGACCTCAAGACTCAGAGGTATTTGGCAGAACACAAACTGAGGAAAAGCGAGTCTTCCCAGGATCTCTGGTTCTGCCCTGATGGGGTAGCCAAGTTACTGAGAGCTACAAGTGAATGGTGGGATTGGTGTAGGATAGAGGAAACTGCAGTGTGTCCTGGTGCCTTTCTTTTAATTGCATGTTAATTTAAAAAAAGGAGAAAGATTTGTTTCAAGCTGTCTGTATCGTATTGGCAGAAGTGGCTTAAAACTTGCAGTTTGATCTACAAGACAGAGTAGCTTTTATTTAAACTAAAAGGTGAAAAAGACTGTAATTACTCCAAAGAGATGGAGGGTATTCAGGCTAATAATTTAGAGCACTTAAATTGTGTCAGGGCTCCCTGGCAGTGTTAGGAGCTGTGTGGCTGGAAACACCTGAAGCTTGGGTGGTACAAATTCCTATTTGTGTGATGGGAGCTGCTGAAAGCCGCACTTAATGTTTTTTGCTTACTACAGCAAGTGCATTTATATTGCAGAGGAGCAGCTCTGTGGATTTCTCGGGTGTCTGGGTTGAATTACTGGCTAATAAAAGATTAAAAAGCAATGTGTATTTTCATCTGAAAGCTATAATATGGCATCATGCTGGTGGGATTCAGGGCTTCTCTGGCCTTTGTAGTGCACTAATAGCCCATCTCCTGTGGCAAAGCTGTTGGCTTTACAACCTGCTTCAAAGCAATTATTTTGCTCTAAAGTGCTCTATTTTGCCATGGTGCTTTACCTGTGTTCTTCCATTTTGCTAAACCTGGGATGAAAATCTAAGCTTTGTCCTCTGTCGTATCAGTGGTTTTAGTTGTTAGGACTCTGTGATTTGGCCAGACCTGATAGAAATAAAACTCCCACCTCTTCTGAGACAGCACAAGATCCGTGTTTAAATTGGCAAACTTTTTAATAAACGTGACATTTTGTGATGATACAGGATCAGCATAAGGTTTTGGAAAATCGGTCTGATTCTGTAAAGTTGCTGGACGAAGATTTGATGCTGACTTCGGTTGGACGCACACTTGCTGCATTTTTAGTTATCTTTAAGACTCTTAGCCTTCAGAAAGCAGCAGTGGGTGACTTGTTTCCCTTTTCCTGTCACTTCCCACCCCAGGAGCTGGTTGCAGAGAAGGAGAGGAATGGTTTGCTCACGGCCAAGATGCGCGAGCGCATCAACGCGCTGGAGAAGGAGCACGGCACCTTCCAGAGCAAAATCCACGTCAGCTACCAGGAGTCTCAGCAGATGAAGATAAAGGTAAATGTGTTGGAGTCCAGGGCATGTGGAAAACCCCTCAAACTGCCCGGGGGGGGTCCAGACCCTGGCTGGGACCTCAGGAAAGCATTGCCTTTGACCTCAGTCCATGGGAAAAACTTCCAACACGCAGAGATGAATTGAAAACAACAAAGATTGGAAATAAATAGTAGTTCAGTTTGTCACAGGGTGAAAATTTGTAATTTTGGGTTTTTAGTATGGAAGATCAGAGCAAGATGGAGAATTTTGGGCAGTGTCTCATGTTCTTCTCCTGCTCCATCTCCTGCTGTGACGGTGGCACAGAGACATTGGTGGGATGGATTTGATGTAGGAATTGCGTGTCTAGAAAAGGCAGTAGTTATTGGTACAAAACTGTAAATATAGTACATTTAAGAGTTAATTGGGTCAGAAACCTTTAAAAATGACCTTGGACCCTCTGTCCGTGTTCCTGTAGCTGCATTTCTTCAGTGCACTGAGACTGCTGTGAGGCCTTGAGGTCAGAAATAGAATAAACGCCTTTGAAGACCGAAGCCACAGGTCCCATCTCATCTTTTAAACCCTGGTACAGGACTTTGAAAAGAGAAAACCCCTAATTAAGGGGGTGACAGGGTGAAAATCCTGTCATAAATGCTTTGCCCAAACTGCTGGAGTTGATGCTCATGCACAAGCAGATGGGTGCTGAGAAATCACTACAAAACTTTATGGCAGCTTCCTGATTTAAAAGAAAGGCAGGGAGTTCTCACAGCTGATTTTTGTGGTGTGTAAAGCCCAGTGCTGGCCAGGCAGCTGGTCCCTGATCTAGTTACTTTTCCTTCCTGGTGTTCTGCTGAAACGTTATTCAATTGAAGTTTAAAGTCTAATTGAAATACTCAGCTTAAGGGAGCCACTAATGCTGATGATCATTTACCAGCAGATAAATGTCTCTAAGATTATAGTGCAGAGTGACAACATAGCATAATACCCATGAAATATCATTGCCTGAGGGAGTGCTTTGCTGGAAATATTTGAAGAGCAGCCTCTTGTATTTTTTTAAGACCCTTGTTACTTTCTATGGTAGTTGCTTTATGGAATGACCTTAGGAGGATTTGTTTCATCAGATTAAAAAGTTTAACTTAGAATTTTTGTAGGAAAATGGCCCATCTTATGCTTAGATTTCATTCTAGTTGTTCCTTCCTCTATGGATGTCACAGCATTAAGCCCAATGTGAACTTCCCAACTTCAAAATTGTATTTTCTGTCTAGCCCCTTTGGAGAGGGGTCTGCAGTTTTCTCTGCAGTTTTGGAGCAGAGGAAACCTCCTTGGAACCTGTGTAGATAACTGGATAAGGAGAGGGTCTTCCTGCTGCCTGAGGAAGGGGGAAGGAGACCTGGGCACACCTGGGAGACTTTAGCAAATGCTGCTGTCCCAGGCTGAGCTGGAGAAAGGAAATACAAAAGATCCCGTGCTCTGGTCCTGCTCCCTCTGCTGATGTGCTGCAGCATGGCAGAGGAACTGCAGAAGGTCACAGCTTCCAGTTGGGTGGGCTTTGTGCCCCTGCTTCTCTTGGGGTCTCATTGCCATTCAAAAACAAAACAGGCATGGAAAAGAAGCCCCCAATAAATGTCCAAGGCCCAGCTTTTGGGGCTGGCTGCCCTACAAGGGACTGCTCCCCGCTGCTGTGGTTTTTACACAAACATTTATTTCGATTTTCTGATGTAAGAAGTGCTCAATGATGAATCAGCCACTTGATGAAGCTGGGTTTTGGAATGGTGTCAGCCATATCTACAAGCTGGCACTGATAAAGGAAGAATGTTGTGCGTGCTTGAGGATTTTCAGAGCAGACTTTTGGGCTCCAAGACCAGCTCTGCTGTGTTTGCATATGCAGAGTCCATTTTTTTCTCTTTAAATCCTGTCTTTTGGCTTTGTTCACACTATTCTGGAGCTTGGGTCATCAGGGCTTCTTTGTGCCTCAGTTTGGAACCTTGCTGAAAATCAGAATATTAGATGAGGACTAGCCTTTTGTAGTTTGCATGCTATGATCTGTGTGTTGTTAGTTATTTGTTGCTTTTCCTGGTTTGTTGACAGGAACAGCAAATGAGGATTATCTAATGATAATTCAGAGCACATTTGTTTTATTTCCCTTTGGAAAAGTAATATATATTGGTATCCAGTTATTGATGGATATCCCCGGTTATGTAGCTGAGCAATTGGTATTCTGAGTAACACTTGCATAGTCTTTTAAACAATAAAAAGGTTGCCTTGATAAATAGGTTGATGTACTGATATGAAAGGAAACCTGTGCTTTGATTTGAGCATGAGGGTCTTAGCAGCACAGTTTAATTTAAGAATTGGTGTGTGAGGAAGGAACAAAGCTCCCCCTCTCCCAAAAAAATCCACTTAGTTTTATTTACTGAAACTATTTTGATACCTTACCTACTTCTACAAGCTTTTTTTTTGTTTTTATTGCTCCTTAGCTTAATCTTTTACGGAATTGATCTTTCTTTCCCCATCAGTTCCAGCAGCTCCGTGAGCAGATGGAGGCAGAAATAAGCCACCTGAAGCAGGAAAATGGTATCCTGAGAGATGCTGTCAGCACTTCCACCAATCAAATGGAGAGCAAGTATGTTGGCAGCTATTTGGAGCTCTGTGTGTTTTTGAGCCTCCCCTGAAGAGTTGTTCTGGCTTCTGCTTCTTTTGTTTCCAAGTCCTTGGCTGTCTCTGAATTAGTGGTTAAGCTGGGAACACAGATATTTTGGGCTGGGCAGGTAGCTGGTGGTGTTTGCATTGAGCCAGGTCTTTCAGAACAAATAATTACCTTTTTTTTGCAACTTGAAGCCTGAGCTTTTAGGCTGTGGTGCTGAGGCTTGAAGAGAAGGAAGTGCAGCAGTGCTCAGGCACCTCTGGTGTTTTTTGACAGGCTGTGTATCCTTCCCCTGGGGCTTTAGGAGAGGTGCTGGTTGTGGGCTCTTGGGAGAACAGCAGCCCTAAACTTAGAGTATCAATGCAGTTACTGATACTGCTGGGGTGGCACTTGGATTTATCTGCTGGTGGTGCAAATGTTTGGAGAAAGAAAAATTGTCTTTTATGAGTTATGACTTGGGCTGCCTTTGAGCTGGCAGGGAGGATTTTGTGGGTTGTGCAGGTGAAAGCTGAGCACCCCGCTTAAGGTGTGAAGAAGACAAAACTGGCACAATATCCTCTCTCAGATATTTGTTACTGAATGTCAAGTGCTCAGAGAAGGGTGTGGAGCCCTCATTTTAGGTGTCCTGTTCGTTGAAATGAAGCATCATTATCTTTCAGACAGTTATCCTAAAAAGGCTTTAATTAAGCGAACTTGAGAGAAAAATGAAATGCTTTTTACTTGCTTAGGCACAAAGGGGAGCCTCTTAAAATTCTCCCCTTGGGCTGAACAAATGCATCTTCTCTCCCAGCTGAGAAAGTGCATCAGATACCTCCATAAGTTAATAGTCAGGTCAAGGCCAGGAGGCAACAAATAGTCTGAGAAAATGTGTGCAGTTAGTAGTCCAGGAGGAGTAGTCCCCAGCAAGGCTGAGATCAATAATCCTTTATGGGAAGAGGAAAAGAATGCGAATTTCGCTGCGAGACCTTTCCTTACGCTGAGCCTCTTTAGTTTACATCAGCCTGCCCAAATCTTGCCAGGCAGCTTGCAGACCTCTTCAAGGAGCTGATGCTTGTGGCTTATTGCTGACCTTTTGTTCCTGACCCTGCCTTGGAGGTACTGACTTGTGCTGATGACCGGGAGCGATGGCTTCGCTGCTGTGGCAGGAGTACCTGACCCTCATCCCTTTCCTAGGATAAAACAGCTTTAGAGCGGGGGAAACACCCCAACCCCACCCTGTACAGCTCTTTGGTTGCAAATACAAGACTTGGTGCTGACATTTGAGTGGCAAACCCCTGTGGAAATGTTTATTTCCAGGCAGTCAGCCGAGCTGAACAAGCTGCGCCAGGACTACGCGAGGCTGATGAACGAGCTGGGGGAGAAGAGCAGCAAACTGCAGCAAGAGGAGCTCCAGAAGAAGAATGCAGAGCAGGCAGTGGCTCAGCTGAAGGTGCCTGGGGTTTTCTTTGCCTGTTGGGTTGTGCTCAGGGTTTTATCTGAGCCGGGACGTGAGGCGTGTGGGAATTGCTTTAGCTGCTTGTTTCAGATGGGCTCAGCCAGCCTTGGGGTTTATTTAATGTTTTTATTCAGTGCACTGGGATTTGAGTGATTACAGACCTCCCTGTGAAGTGAAACTTACCTTCCAGGTAAATATCTTTTCAACATCAACAGTTAAGCTTTTTATTTTGCTTTCTGTGAGAGTACAATTCCAACACGAGTTGATACTTCAGAGCCATTCATCCAGATGGCACTGTCCTTGTGTGGTTTTTGTTTGAAGCTACATGCTTTTGCTGAAATGTATGCTTGATTTTTAAAATAAATATACTTTTTAAAGAGTTAAAATGTAAGTGGACAGGCTTCTGGATGAATCTTTTTCTGTTTCTTTGGAAGAAAATGTCTTTTGCTTTTTTTTTTTAAAGAAGAGAAAGTGTTTTCAGGTGAGAATGTCAATCCAGGGCTCATGATTTCTTTAATATTTGCAATTAAATCTTACATACCAGAAGTTCTCCTTGCCTTTTGCCCTGGCAGGTGGAGAGTTGGTATCTATAATTGAGATGTTTTAATTACTGAATGTAGATTTATGTGATGCTTGGCTGGTCTGACTTCTGGTGTTAATTCTGAACTATCAGGGCAAAGATGCTACATTTTCATATTACAGAAACCATTCTGTTAAGAGCCTATAATGAAGTCCTGTTCACAATTTGCCTTTCAAATTAATGGGCCAAACTAGTCTAGGAAGAGGATTACAGAGCACTCTGTCTCTCTGATGTGCCCTAATGGAAACAAGAAACAATTTCACTTCACTGCCATATGTTTTGGGAATAGCACTGAGGAGATGCACTCTGAATGCTTCAAAAATAAATTAAAGGTTAAACTTCTTTTCATCAACTCCTTCTTCATTGTGAAGGTCCAGCAGCAGGAAGCAGAGAGAAGATGGGAAGAAATCCAGGCTTATCTCAGGAAAAGAACAGCAGAACATGAAGCAGCACAACAAGGCACGTATCACAGAATTCCCAGATAATGCTTACTGCAGTGAACTGAGTGTTCCCATGAGTAAAAACAGAGCATTATTGAGTAAATGTCTGAAATAAAGCTCAGGTGAAGTCAGCCCTACTTCAGCACCCCTGGGGAAAGTGTTTTGGGATCCCAGGTAGTCTGAATGCTGATAGGGGAGCCGAACTCTGTTGGACGTGAGGCTCTGAATCAACCTCCCCATTTACAGTGAAAATGATTTCCCCCAAAGTTAAATACTGACTTCTGAATTAAAACCCTGACATTTCTGCTACAGATGTGCAGAATAAGCTTGTGGCCAAAGACAATGAAATCCAGAGCTTGCACAGTAAACTTACTGATACAATGGTGTCAAAACAGCAGCTGGAGCAGAGGATGCTGCAGTTACTGGAGGCTGAGCAAAAGAGAGCTACTGAGGAGGACTCCATGCAAATGCAGGTGCAGGTAGTACTGCTCAAGTGTTTTAAGGGTTTGGGATTTTTCCTTTCACTTTGTGTCTGCGGAAACACAGAAATATCCCTGAAATGCTGCTTTAGTAAAGCTTTCCCATTGAATAAAGGATGAAAAAACGCTGCTTATGAAGTGAGACCTCATGTGTGGTGCTTTGAGGAGGTGTGGGGCCACCTCACGCCTGAGAAACACTTGGGGCAAGTCAGGAAAAGGTGCTGACCCCATTTCCCAAGCTGTGAAATGATGCATGGTGTGGGGAACACCCCGGGAGAGCAGCCAGGAACCTTTGATGTTTGTGTGATCTCCCTCCTCCCTGGCATCAGGTGGTGAGAGGCAGCGTGGACATCACTCTGAGGGCTCCAGGGAAACCAAATGGATTATGTGGAGCAGGGAATATTTTTCCTTGATACAGAACAGGTTCTGGTGCTTTCTCTCCGACTGGTTGGTTGTAGTGGGGAGGAAAAAAAACCAGCATCTTATGGAAAGTGTCTGACATGTAAATGCTGAACTGTTCTTACTAACATAATCATGGCTAAAAGCTAATCCTAGCAAAAGTCGAGTAGCTGCAGATCTCAGCCTGCTTTTCTTTCTGTGCTCTCTTACAAGGAGCTGATAGAGCAGAATGATGCTTTGAATGCTCAGCTTCAGAAGTTTCATTCACAAATGGCAGCCCAGGTACAGCATGTTCTCAGACTTTCTTTTGTGAACTTTCATTAAAAGTAAGACTTTTTGTAGCTGGGTATGAGATGTAATGCTGAGAGCAGAGACTTGTTAGCATCCTCTTTTCTAATGTCCCTTAAACTGTTCTAAAACTTTAAGCTTCTTTTTTTAGGGGGGAAAATCCACTTATTTCCTCCCGTAGTGGCTTTCATTTATAACTAAAGGGTATAGTGCCTTTTTAAATGTTTTTTTCCTGTAGCTTTGCATGTCTACAGTTCTGTCTTTTGGTTCTTTTGATCTTTCTGCCATCTTCCTATGAACTACCTGATTGTGCTTTTTCCCTTGTGGTAGCTCCTGTATCAAGCTGTCTGTTCATTTTAGTGCTGATTTCTGTGCAGAAGCAAAAAGAAAAAAAAAATCACACCAAAACCCCACCAAACCTGCACAATACCTTTCTCAGTTAGTCCAATCTTTAAAATTTTGGTTTGACTAGTTTATTTGAGATATTATTTCTATTGTAAAGACTGTGTAAAGCATCAGGATCACTGGAGTTGCCTCCATGTAGAGGAAGGTCACAGAAATCAGCTCAGAAAAGGCTTTGGGGGCACAAGTGGAGGCTGTTCCTATGCAGTTGGGTGCTGCCTTCTTTAATCACAAATGTGCTTGATGGAATTTGATTAAATTCAACATCAGGCTGAAAATCTGGCTTTGCTTGAAGTGCTTTAACCCATGGGGTGGGGAGAGTAGTTAGGGGAGAGCCACTCTAGATTTACAGCATCTTCATGGCCTGTTCCTCTCATCCCTTTAAGGACTTCAGAAATAAATTCCTAGGGAAATTAAATTTACTTTTTAGCTCTGAGTCACTCAGGGAGGGTGCTGGTGGTGTGTGCTTTCCCCAGGTAGCCTCAGCTGGCCATGAAAACTCAGGAGTGTTTTTCCACCATGGGCACTGGGTGTGAAAGGAACACTTTGGAGAAGTGAGTTGGGGCTGTATCCTGCTCTGGATATCAGGGGTGATGAAACTCTTTTAGTTATTAAGAGGGACTGGAATTGTGAACGTGGAGGTCCTGCCACAGTCTGCAGAGGTCCCTTGAGGCCTTCAAAACCGGTGTGGTGGGTCTCTCTTGCCCTGTTTTGTGTGACGGCCTAGGGACAGGCTTTTTCCAGAGGGAAAAACTCCACTTGCTGATTTTGTGGTGCTGTTTCTGTTCACAACACAACTCCCGATGCACTGTGCAGGGTTTTCTTATTTATTTATTTATTTGTTTGTTTTAATTTGAGTGGTTTGTCAGCAGAATGTCTCATAAAGCACTTAGTTCCTGGGAGAGAAGTGCTGGTGAGCCTCATGGCTTGTTTGAATCTAGTGAAGGGCAAATAACGGGGGTCTTTTGTCCTTTCATGTTGCATCAGGCCAGAGGGGAAGGGACATTGGTATGTGCTGGTATTCCTTCAATGTTCCTTAGCCAGGAAATAGTTGGAAGCATCCTGTGCCAGTTTAAAATAACCAGACAAATGCTATTCCTGGCTCAGTGCAGATGAGGATTCTTTGACTTGCTTTACTTCCAGTTATTTGTTTTCATTTTTTTTCCTCCTGCAGACCTCGGCTTCAGTCCTGGCAGAAGAACTTCACAAAGTGTGAGCATCCATTTCCTCTGGGATTTGGGAGGTGTTGCTGGCTTTCAGTGCCTGCCACCTTCCCTCCACTCACGTGCAGAGCATTTGGGAGGGACTGGTGAAGGAATCGTCACTGTCTGTGCTTTTAACTTCTCATGAGATCAACTTGGGAGCTGGGAAACAGCTTCCTACAGATTTCCCTTCTGTGTCTGGCCTCAGGTTTGGGGTCTGCTGTGGCTCTGAGCTGCAGAGAAAGCAGCATCTCCTCTGCTGTTTATCCCTGCCTGTGTGCAGGGTCAGTGCAGCGTGCAGGAATGTGCGTGACCGTGAGAATTGTTGTTATTTGGGCTGTGGGGCTGTGCCAGGAGGTTTCTCCCTCTGGGAGATGGGCTGGCAGTTGTGTTTCAGAGCTAGGGAATGTCTCATAAATTTTTTGGCAGGCAGACAGCCTTTAAAATGGAAAAGCTTTTGGACCCAAAGTGTACAGTCAGCAGGATTTGGAGTAGGAGCTGGACTAAAGGGCCAAGGGTGTATTTTGGGTTTAGCCTGATGCTTTCTGCACCACTTCCATCCACATCTTCTGTGCCGATCTGTCACTGTTTCCCCCTTGTGCAGGATTGCAGAGAAGGACAAACAGATCAAGCAGATGGAGGACTCATTAGGCAATGAACGTGCCAACTTAACCAGCAAGGAGGAAGAGCTCAAGGTATGATAAAAGCCTGTGCAGATGCCAGCTGACCAGGGAGAGGCTCACTGGCTGCATGTACAAAATGAAGCCCCCAAGGCTGCTGTCTTTGGGGCTAGAAAGAGCCTTTTCAGCTACAGGTCTGCTCTTCTAGGCAAGGCCAATGCTAGGTGCTGGGAAAGCTGTTGATAAGGAAACTTGAGGATTTTCCTTCAAAAGATCCTCTGAAATTTCACCCTGGAGAGTGAAAAACTATCTGTGTATGACCTGCAAATACATTTCTTTTTTTCCTTCCTTCAGGTCTTACAGAATATGAACCTCTCCCTGAAATCAGAAGTACAGAAGTTACAGGCTCTGACAAATGAACAGGTAAAGCAGTAGTTTTGATTTTCCTCCCTTCCCAGTACCTATCCTGTCATAAATGCAAATGCAGATCTGTTGGCTTTAAACAAGCTCTGCTTAAGCACATTAATGGTGTGAGGCTTCCGGATTGGGCTAATATCTGATGCCCTGAAGTTCTTAGAGCTGGTGTGAGGCCTAATTCTTCCCCCTCCTTCACCAGCAGAGTCTTGTACTTGGATATCCAAATTACTGAAGCAGTTTGCTTGGTTGGTTCAGATTTTGAGGCACCTAGAGTGCAGGACACTTGACAGCAGTGAACACAGCTCTCTGTGAATGTGCAGGCCTGGCATTTGCATACAAGGTTCATAAACATCCCCCCCAAAAACCCCCAAAGCCCACAGCTCCCCCTGCCTCACCACAGTGATGTTTCTAGAGCCAAACAAAATGCTGTCCCTGTGTTGCTGCTGTGTGGCCTGTTCATTACAGAAATGGAAATGAAGTGTTTAATTAGAGATAATCCCAGTTGTCAAATGAATCTCTTGGAGATCTTCTTCCCTTTGTATAATTGCATGCTTGTAGATTGGTGTTCTAAAAGTGCATGAAGACAAGCTTGCCCCTTTCACTCTTGATTTCAGTCATGTGCTGGGAGGCCAAATGACTTGTTCTAGCTTTTTAATATTGTGGAATGAAAGGTTGATTGAATCATGTGATGTATCCTAAGTCTGTGTTAATCCTCTTTATATCTAGGCTGCTGCTGCACATGAGCTGGAAAGGATGCAGAAAAGGTAAATAGCTCTGGGATTTGATAAACAATGTTTATCAGGCTTTTTATGTTCTTTTCAATGATGCTTTTTGTAAGACTTCTGGATGGGGAAACGTGTTTAACTGTTCTGCTCTGTCTCAGCATTCACATAAAAGATGACAAAATAAGAACTCTTGAAGATCAGCTTCGAGAAGAACTCACTCAGATTTCAAACACGAAAGAAGAATTCAAGGTAAGATACAGAACAGGTGTTTTTGTGCTTGTTTTCAGTAAGTTTTCCAGTCTCCAGGGGTTGTGGAGCTACTGTAGAACAGTGAAATAAAACTGACCTTTAGGTGCTAAGGTAAATTACCGTACTGTGTTTGTAAGGCAGGAGCAGCGTGGGATGTCACAGTGGTAGCAGCAGACTGGGCAGCCTAGTGAGAGGTGGGATAACACAAGTTAAATGCAGTGTCTGCCATTGTGGAGAGAGAGAGAGGGCTTTGAATTCTGCAAGAGGAGATTGTACAGTGAAAACTGTTGTGATTTCCCTGCATTCCACCTGCAAATGTGCCTTTCAAGGCCTTGGTGCTGTTTTTTGGAGCCTTTGTTGCTTGGATTATCCTGCCAAGCCTCTGTTTTCTGTCAGGCAGATGTAAAAATGCTTATTTTAACTCTGCCTCTTTCCACATTTTCTCATAAGGCTGCAACTAAACTGCTGAAGCTTTTGTTCTGCCATCTGGGGTCTGCACAGCAGAGCTGCTGCTTGTTTCTGGGTGGCGTGTGCGGAGAGCTGCTTAATTCCTCCTTGCCCTCTGCCACCTTGGCCTTTTTCTTCTGAACTTGGGCTGTTAGAAACAGTCCTGCTTCCCTAGAGAGGTGCTGACTCCATCCCTTTAGCTCCTTTAAAGCCTGTGCTGGGTGCTGCTGCTCCTCTGATGTTTCTGGGGTGAGGTCAGTCCCTCTGAACCTCCCACTGTCACCTTGGTGAGTTTGCTAGTGAGGAACAGAGCGAGTGGGCAGTGGCAGAGGCAGGATGGCTTTTGTAAGAGAAGCCTCTGGAGTCTCCTGGAGCTCTTTGAAGCAGGTAGTAAACTTGATTCTTGTATTAAAGTGACGCTTTCAAAGAGGTTTTGATGGGAGTCCCTTGCCAAGGCTCCGTAGTTTCTCTAAGCTGTCAGAAGGGAAAAGTTTGTTCAATTAATGAAATAGGAAACAAAGTACAATTTCAGTCGATTTTTGGAATAAAGCTGTTGACTCAATCTTCAGTGAAGTGCGTGCTGGCTCACAGGTGCATAAACAGTGTGGAAAGGGGAGTGGGAAGAGGTGGCAGGCTGGGGTAAGCGGACAAATCTCAAGTTTGTGACAGTCTCGGGGCTTTCAGTGTGGTGGAACATTATAAAGTAGTAGGTGAGGTGAAAATGAATGTCAGAAGGAGTATGAGCATCCTTTTAGCGTGATGGTTTCTGTAGTAACTGTTACTCAGGAAAAAGGCCTTAGAAGTGTTGTGAATGGTTATGTGCTGTAATCAGTTCAGTGCTAAGTAATGGCAAAAATCACCTGCAGGCAGTTCCAGCAGTTCTTGGGAAGTGAATAGAGAACTGAATGCAGATCATCATCATCGTGATGGTGCAGAAATCCACGGTGTGCTCTCAGCATGAATATTATGTGCACTGCTGCTTTCTCCTTCCTGCTCTCTTTGATCCCAAACAGAAACCAGACCAGTGCTGTTCTAAATGCTTCCACCTAAGGAAGTGCTGCTTTTTTCCCAGGCACATGAAAGAGGGAAAAGCCAGGTTCAAAACAGAGCAATGCATCTAATCCTCACTGTTGCTGTCCCTTCCTGCTTGTGTTTTCCCTGTAAGGCTTTGGGGCTGGAGCACTGAGCACGTGTCCTGCTTTTCACTTTTGTAGAGCACCAAGCAAGTCTTTCAAAAGACAAAAAGCAATAACAGAGGAGGATTTTAAAATACTGTCTGTGAATGGCTGCTGTGGCCATTGTATGGAGCAGTAATGCAGGAGGAGAGGCAAAGTCTGTTTGTCCTCCCCACCCACCTCTTCACAGCCTTCGGTGGGACCAAGTGTGGGAGCTGTGCAAACCTCTCTGCTGCTGGACTGCCAATTCCTTGCTGTGCATTGAGGCGGCTGAAGGGAGCTCAAAAAGGAGATCTTGCACCATTTGCTTGGCCAGATGAGTGTTTTGTAAGAGGCAGTTATCAAATCTTGACACAATGCTGATGCTTTAGGAGCAAAATGCGTTTTTTTCCGAGCTTCTCACATTTGGTACTGTCTGATTCTCTGCCAGGGAATGAAGATGGTAACAGCTGAATTTCTCATGGGAATGTAAGGACAATACTTTTGTCCTTAATACAGAAAAGCAAGACAGAGAAGGAAAGGACTGTGTAGTCCTGTAGCTTCCAAAGAACTCTCCGTAACGACTTCTGTGCTGTTTAATTGCCTCTTTGCCATTATGGAAAAGCTGTATTCAGGCTCTGCAGTTCTGAACTGATAAAATGCCTCAATTTTCTTCCAGGTTCTGAAGGATCAAAACGCAACTCTGCAGGCTGAAGTTCAGAAGCTGCAGACTCTCCTGTCTGAGCAGGTACAGCCAGTGTTTGCTGAGCTTTTATCAAATATCTTCTGTGCTTTTAATTTCTTCAGTGTTTTTTTTCTTAACCTGGCTGTAGGCTGAGTGCTTGATATCGAAACCTGATGCTTTTTTAGGTATTTTCTCTTCCACGGAGGGTCAAGTAAGGCGGTTGTGACTGTCTTGTAGACTGAGTCAAGAGTGTCCAAACAAAATCTGGATTTTTTTTTCCATTCCTGAAGACTCATAAAGCTTAACACAAGCAAGAACTTATTTCTGCAACCACTCTGACCCTTGGAAATGGAAAACTCTTTACATTGTGATGTCTTTTGCCTCCTGTTCTGTATTTTTGCCGTGGCTCACCTGCCACAGCCAGACTGGTGCTCACAGGATGCTGCAGGTTCAGAGCTGTTGTGTTGTTCAGCTCCATCTCCTTTGGGAGAGCCTGTGTGAATTTCCTTGACTTTGCACCACTGTGGAACGAGAGAGCTTCCTGAAACACTAGAAAAAGACTGGCAGGAGAGGAAAATTTCCCTGTATTCCTGCTAGTCAGGAGCTCCCTGCCTGGAGCTGCTCCCTTTCCTCTGGTGGAGAACCAGATTTGCAGCCATTGCTCCCCTGGCTCTGGCTGATCTGGTGTCCTGTCTGGAAAGACTGCAGGTGATTTTTCTTGGAAGCTGGTTTATGTTTCCCATCTGGTCTCTCACAATGTGGTGGTATTATGAAATCATAAATGTTCTGCTGAGTGAGCCCTGGGGTGGAGCTTGTGATTCTGATAAATGCTCAAAAAAAGGCAGATTATTCGGGTACTGAGCTGGCTGCAAGTTCATCAGTGTAAAACTATCAAGGCATTTGGGCTGGATCTGTCCCTCCCCTGAAACACTGACTTCTTTCCAACATCAGTTTTAGACACATATGCCATGAGGACTTTATTCCCCTACTTTGTTTTCCTTTCTGTATTAGTGTTGTAACCAAGCTTCTGATTAAGTTGGTGCTTTCCAATTAATTTGTTTTTTAAATCCCAAACCATTATTGATCCAATTAATGATTGGCACTATTTTTCTTTCTTCATAGACAAACAAAGATTTGATAGAACAGATGGAAAAAAGGTAAGAAACTTAGTTTTTTTTGAATCAGAGGCTAAAATAAAGATTTTGGTGGCAATAAGGTTGCTGTTGATAGCTAAACTGCCTTCAAAGTTAAACTCCCTTTTAACTTAGTTTTCACTCTTGCTTTTTTCAGCATGAGAGAGAGAGATGATAAAATCAAGACAGTTGAAGAGCTGCTTGAGGCAGGACTCATCCAGGTGGCTACTAAAGAGGAGGAGCTGAAGGTAAAATCCCTCCTATTATATTTTGATGGGGAAATAGAGGTTAGGTGCTCCTGTGCAAAGTGAATGTTGGAATGCACATAGTTCAGTCGGAATTCCTTCTGAATAGGAAAAGCACCTGTGGAGATGAGGTTAAAACCTTTTCTGTAAGATAGACTAAGCATGAGCATCAGTGGGGCAGAGTAAGTGCTTCTCTCTGCTTAGTCTAGGGCAGATTTTGCTGGGATGCCCTTTGGAATAATGGAAATATATTTCCAGAGCTGTACATTTGCTTAGGAAAGGGTGTTTTGTAAAAACTTGGTATTATAAGACTCCTGTTTTTTTTTTCCTTAGTTGATAATCTGAAGGGTTAATCTGAAGGATTATAAACTAGTGACATTTCTGGGATGGTGATAAAGTTATTTCCTTCCTGTTTATTTTTAAAGAAGGTAGTGATGAGAAGCCTGGAGAGCCAGTACAGAAATCCCTGTCTGTTTTAAGCTGGCTCTTGCTGGAAAGCTGTGTCCACCTGGGCATAGCCAAGACAATGTGCCCTTTCTTAAGGTGCCTAAATTCCAGGGGCATTGCTGACACCCCTGTGCTGGGGAGGGGTTGTAAACCCTGAGGTTACTGAGCAGCCAAAGCTGTGAGCACATCATAGACTCCTTCAGGCTGAAAAGACCTCTGAGATCGAGTCCAACCATTCCCCAGCAATGCCAAGCCCATCACTAAACCACACCCCCAAGTGCCACATCCACACGGCTTTTAAATCCCTCCAGGGATGGTGGTGTTTTGCAAGTTGTTTCTTTGAAATAATAGTTTACAATTTTTTAATAATGCTGACAGTGATGTTTAGATTGTGATTTTTATTCTTGTAGTGCCTTTCTGTACAAAGGCATCTTTGATTTCTTATATAATTTGGATGTTATCATTGACTCCAGAGTGGGATCTAGACTGTTAATGCCCATGCTGTTATATAATTTTTTTTTGTATTCCCAAAGAGGTGAGAAGCCTGTCTCTGGGAGAATCTCAGTATTATGTAAATACATATTAATAAATGGGCTGTCCAAAAGATGGGCTGTAACATGATTGGTTACATTTGTTTTTCTGACCTCTCTGCTCAGTTATAGCATTCCCACCTTGCTCTATAGCTGGGCTCTAATTTCCTATAAATTGGTGTCCACTCCAAGTTATCCATAGTGAATAATTAGTCTGTTGGATACTTTGGCTCCAACAGCTGCAGAGGGGGGGTCTCTTTCAGACTTTCAAAGTCTTTCACTTATTCTAAAAGAAATTACTTTTCTGTCATGCTTAACACTTTTTTCCCCCACAAATGAGGCTTTCATTATCTGTGTGTCTGCTTTCAAAGGCCCTGCGAACGGAAAATTCATCTCTGAGAAAAGAACTTCAAAGCCTGCAAATTCAGCAGTCGGAGCAGGTAGTACTTTTCATCTAAAACTTTTATTACACCTAAACTAAATCTGAAAGAATCTTGCTGTGGTTGCAAAAGTCAAGTGAAGAAGGTGGAGATGCCTTTGAAGCCTGTTGGCAAAGCATCCTGTTTTCTTTCAGCGTTGGTCTGGGAGCTGATACTTCTGTCAGATATTTCCTTTGCAGAAGTGTCAGAAGCAGGGCAGACGTACCGGATGCAGTCAGTGCTGGCTGGGGGGTTGGTCTGAGTTTGCCATGCTGTGAAATGGCTGTGGATCTCCTTTTCCAGAAGCCTGGAGCAGTAGGCATGGCTGGCAGGCAGCTTGCTCTGCCTCAGCTTCATGATGAACATCGGAGCTCCCCAGTGTCAATCCAAGCTCTGCAGGTGTCACTTATCCCCCTGCTCCTTGTGTCTGATCAGTGGCACTGTCACAGTGTTGTCACTTTTGATGTGCTGATCAGGAAGTGCCTTTCCTTGACATCCAGCTCTGCTTGGACACCTCAGGAGGGCAATTAGTTCCTAGAAAATCATTTGTGGAAGAGGGGAGGCACAGTGACCCTGAAGAGAGGTACAGTAGTGTCAGTATTCAAGGGTGGCTGATGAAATGCTGGCCCTCACCCTCTCCTGGTAAAGATGGTGTGGGTTTGTTTTTGTTTTCCTGGAACTTGCAGCAAGCTTAGTATTATTGGTTTGCCAGGAACTGGAGACTGACAGCTAATTTTCTCAGGAGCAGCCAGATAAGTAAAATCATTAAGCTGCTACATAGTTCATCCAGTGCCAGAGAGCTCCAGCTCTGTCCTCACCCCTCAACATTCACAGATTGTTTTGCTCTGTTCTGTTCTTCCTAAGATGAGGCTCTGTTTTTAACAGGTTTCCTTCCAGTCACTGGTGGAGGAACTGCAGAAAGTGTAAGTTACTGCGCAGATTTAATTTCTGATTGTTGATTTTCCCTGTCTTTATTCCATGACTACAAGTGTGTTGCTTCCCTGAAAAGATTGGCTTTTAACTGGGTGAAGTGTATGTGTGGCAGGAGGCATTTTCATTTTTGAAACATGTCATGCCAGATCAATACCTGCTGAAAATCCAGTTGCTTCTCTGCTAAGCAGTTAATTTCATAAACCTGACTTCAGCTAGGTGAGGAATTGCTCTGATTTGTCAGATAATCATTTTTGTTCACTAGGCACTCCAAAAGGAGTGGGATTGTCCCCGGTGTGTGTGTTTCAAGTTGATAAATACTTTGCTGGGATGTCCAGTGAAGGCTGATTTTAAGTATGTGTCATTCCAGGCACTCTTGATATCTTAGTTTGCATTTTTTAACTGTGATAGTATTGATTTAGCATGTGAACTACTGGTTATATAAAGCCAGCTGGTCCTGCACTAGTCCCAGTCTCATTCTTCCTATTTGTTCCTCCTGCCTGGTCCCACTGTGGGTCCCAGGGGCTGGTGATGGGATGTGAAGTGATAGCAGAACCAAATTTTGCCTGTTTGCTTGAGTAGCACATTTTTTTCCAGCTGGCTTATGTTGTTTCGCTGCTCTTTTTAAGGATCCACGAGAAGGATGGAAAAATAAAATCAGTGGAAGAACTCCTACAAGCTGAAATCCTCAAAGTAGCAAACAAGGAGAAGACTGTTCAGGTATCTCTGTGCAATCCCTGCCTTCCTTTCTGTGTTGGTGCCACGACCACATTTGTTTGTTACTGCATGGCATTCTACAGTGATCAATTTGTAGCATCCATTTTTGTGTTTCCATTGTCCAACCCTGTCTTGTTTTGTCATTGAAAAGGCTTTGACACAGGAAATAGAGGCTCTGAAAGAAGAAGTAGGAAATTCCCAGCTTGAGATGGAAAAACAGGTAAAATACTTTAGTGCCAGCAGTGTGAACCAGCCTTGCCTTGGATGTGCTGCTCACTTGTTTCTGTTCTAGTGTGTTCCTTTTCACTGGTGAATGTCATTGGGCAAGGAACTTTTTATTGCTGGAGCTACACTCTTCTTGGATATAAAGCCATAGGATAACTAGTGCTGTCCTTCAGAAACCACACACATCTGGAAGCCTGAGCTTTTTGGACTGTTAGTATGAAATTTGGCAAGAATTGCTATAGCGTAATGCTTTGCAACATTAGCTCTGCCTGGGCACCCTGTCCCTGTAGTAAACATGAAACCCTGGGACATCCTTGGGGGCTGGCAACTTGGAAATTTCAAATGCTGAAGTTCCTGCTCCTGTTGTTGGACTTCCTGTGTTGCTGGAGCAATACTACAGGCCCAGATAGGATGTGGTTTCCAGGTAAACCCAAGACTGTTGTTTTTTTTGTGCCCAAAAAGAGTTCAGTCTTGGCCCAGTCAGTTTTACTTTAGCTATCAGGAATGCAGGGATGGAGGAGTATGGTCTTTTCTGGCATGATTGCTGTCTGGCATCCAAAACAAGGGAAGCCCACGTTTCCTTAGGGAGCCCATTCTGCAGGCAGCTTAATCCATGGTGCTGTCAGGAAGTTTGCTTGTTTGTGTGGGTTGTGTTTTTGATCTGCGCTCTTTTCAGTCCCTTTAGCTACATTCCAACGTGTCACCCCCTTCTCAGTGTTAAGAGTTTTGTCCTTTTTAGGCAAAGCTTCACAGAATGTGTTTCCATCTTGGGCTTTTCCTCCGAAGCAAGTTTCCAGGAGCTGAGGGAGTTATTTGTGTGTATTTCCTTCCCTGGAACTGTCAGAGTCCAGAAAAAAAAAAGGCAATTTAGGTTTGCTGTTTCTGGAATGCTCTGTGAGGGATTTGTGCTCCAGAGGTGATGTGTCTGTGCACCTTTTGGTCTCCTGCAAGCAGAAGAGAGATTTTTGGGAATGTCTGAAACTTCTGCCATGTTGTGGTAGAGGATTGACAGATAACTACTGCCAGGCTTTCACACAGCATTCAAAAGTAACATTCCCACTAAATTTTATGTCTTTAATCCATATTCAGCCTTAGAATGGGAATTTAAGGGAGTGCTGACTTTTCAGAGAGCACCCAAAAAGCTCTTCCTTATGCAAAGGTCTTAATGGCCAAGGATGATCTCTGTGGTTGGAGCTGCAGTTGCCAGTGAGATGATGGTCACTGCCACTCTCTGCTTCTTCCGCTGTGTCTCCTGTGGGCCTGCTTGTTGCTCCCACATGCACTGTTTCCTTTGCTGCTCTGGAAGTCACATTTGAAATGTGGGGAATGTCAATAGTTGGAGACACTTGGTGCCTTGTAATTTTAAAAGGTGTGTTTATGCTTACTGCAGTAAATGGTGCCTGTTTTGATAATGTGTGACAGCTTTTCCCCGTGTTTCATCATAGAGAAATTTTTAGTGTTTATGTGCCTTTTCCATGTGCATTGAACTGAAGTGCTGATTATTTTCTTTAGGTGACAATAACATCACAAGTCAAAGAACTTCAGACTCTGTAAGTCAGTTGTTAATGTCTGATCTGCCCTGTGCACCCCTTACTGACCCCTTAAATCCAAGTCAGGAGGGAGGGATGTAGGCAAGGCATAGTGGAAAATCTACTTTGGTAATGCCTGAGCTGTAGGGGTGGGGAAATGATCAGTCAGTCCCTTGCATCCCCAGCTGGGGAGGGGCAAGGAAGGATTTTTGGATGAGGAGAGGACACATTTGTGAAACCCCTGCAATGTGTCAGCACAGAGTTTACTTTCACCTAATGAGCAGTGCCATTGATCAAGGGCATCTCCTGCTAACCCAGGCAGAAGTGGAAGTGTTCGCACATTGATCTTTAGTAGGTGAATTGTGCTGGTGCCTTTGATCACAGATGCTGCTTTTGTTAGGTGCTGCAAAGCATGGGGTGTTTTATTTTCAGATGGATGAAAGAGCAGGGGGTTTATGCTGTGTGTCTGTGTTCAATGGCACAGGTTGAAGGGGAAGGAAAAGCAGGTGAAAACCATGGAGGCCTTACTGGAAGAGAAGGAGAAAGAGATTGTTAAGAAAGGAGAATGTCTGCAGGTAAGCTGCTTTAATATTCTGAAGGGGAATAAGTTCTGTTGCAGCATTTCTGGCTGGGAAAAATAAATTCACACTTCTGATCTTGCTTTTTATCTATCCAAAGGGTCAGAAGGATACAATTGCACAATTAACCAGTAAAGTTCAGGAGCTGGAGCAACAGAACCTGCAACAACTCCAACAGGTACAGCCTGCAGAGTGGATGTGCTTTGGGAGTGCTGCTTGCTTGAACAGGAAGCTGTTTTTTCTCCTCTGCCTCACACAGAGGATTTGCATTGGCTTCAACTTAGAGATATTTTAAATCCTACTTGCCTAAGCTGTATATAATGCTGGGAGCCCACTAGTTCAGCTGTGTTCATCCAAAACAGGTTTTACATGGGTAGCAAGTTCTGGGAGGTTTTAACTGGGATGATAATGTGCATGAAGAGGAGCTTTGGTGGTCTGAAAGCCTTGGAGCTCACACAGTCCCAGCTGTGTCCCAGCCACCTCCTTGCCAGGCTGAAGCAGCATCTCTGCAGGGCTCTGGTTGTGCAGGGACTTTGGCTGTAACTGAGCATAGCAGTATGACTTGAAGTGGTCAGGCTGTGCTGCGATTCCTTCCTGCCTTTCCCTGGGCCTGGAATATTTTGGCTTTTGATTTCCTGCACTGGACTTGAGAGCAGACAACTGGACAACCTCGAAGCCAGGTGTTACTTAATGGAAGAATTTTTCCAATAAGATGGTATTCTGGCTCAGTTTGGATTTTTGTTGATGGTAAAAGGAAGAGACTGAGTTGAACTTTTATTTTGGGTGGATGTCTAGACACAGGCATTTATCCCAGGGGAAAGATGGAATGGAGAGCAATTGGCTGGTGTGAAGTTTGGGATGCTTGGTGTAAGCTCTGCTTCTGAAATCCATTATGTGTTTAGATATTCTTGGAGCAATGCCTGATGCAAATTTCCTGATATTTCTTCGGCAAGTGTCTTGCTAGCTGGGTGTTGCCCCCTCTCATGCAAAGAGCTGCTGTTAATTTGCAAAGTGTGCCATCAAAATGAGACTGGGAATTTCTTTTTCAGGTACCTGCTGCATCCCAAGTCCAGGACGTGGAGAACCTGTGAGTATGCGGAGTAGCGGTTCCTCAAGTGCTCAAGTACCTGCTGGGAACATGCACTGAGCTTATCTTCAGTTGGAATGTTTAAATTGGTGGCAGGAATTTCATGGGTTTTGCTAAAATGTGCTGTTAGTGCTGGCAGCTGGAGCGTGGCTGCTGCCATGCCTGGTGTCTGCCCTGAGCTGTGCTGCTCACACACTGGCAATGTGCACCCAGGGCTCTATTTAACCAGTGCAACTGCTGCTGTTTCTCCCGTCTAGTGCTAATTTCTCCTTCTGTTCAGCATGTGTAAGGGTTGCAGTGCCTGTGGCTCAGTGGGTAGCAGCAGCGACAGATCCGGTTTGTGCCATTTGCAGGCTGAGATGCAATAGCCAATTCCCCAGCTCCTGCTCCGTGGAGAAATGCTGCCAGGCTTTCCTCTGTTTTGACTCTGCTTTGTCTGGCTGCTCCGAGTCAGAGGAAGGTTGTATGAGAGTGTGCCAGGAAAGGCTCTGTCTTCAAAGCAGCTCCTGTGACGTGCTGCTCTCCCAGCAGAGCTCTGGTGCAGCCGGTGTGTGATACCTGAGGCAGCCTCAATACACAAAATGTATTTAACTTTTGCTGTCCTAGTTTGAATGTCTGTCCCTTTTTAGCATAAATTCTTGCTTTAACTTTTTTTTTTTCCTTGCTTTAACCCTTTCTCCTTACTTTCTAAACCATCTCTGCAGGTTGAAAGGGGAAGAAGAACAAATGAAGAAGTTGAAAGCTATGGTGGAAGAAAAAGAGAGAGAAATTGCAAACCAAGTAAAACAGTTACAGGTAAAGTTTTGATAGAAGCACCTCGTGTTGAGGAGTGTGTATATTGTGAGTGTACATCTCTATTTGTACATGAATATCTATTGCCTTTTTTCTTTCAACAGGATATGCAGAAAGAGAATGAATCTTTCAAAGCTCAAATACAGGAATTAAAGCAGGAGAACTGCAAACAGGTACAGCTTCCAATTGCAGTGTTACTGACTGAAGTCAAAAGTGGGTGGTGGTAGCTTGCGTGGAGGACATGGGAAAGCAGGAGTTGTACTGCCCATGGAAATCCAGGGCCACCTTTGGGGTTGGGTTGCACTGAGCCAGCTTTTCTGGCTGTTGTGTATCTGTTCCTGCTTTCTTTTATCATATGGATTTGCAGCCTTGTGCTCTTTCTTCTGCCTGCTGTGTTCCTGGCCAGAGGAGGAGTCCCTCAAAGGCCCAGAGTGCAGCTTTCTGCTGTTGCAGCAGTGCCTGCTTAACAAGGCAGATCCTGGTCTTTGCTGCTGCTCTGCTCCTAACACATCTCTGATCTCTTTGTAGGCATCTCTGGCTGTCCAAAGCGAGGAGCTTCTGCAAGTGTGAGTACTGCCAGGAGTTGAATGCATTAGAGAATTGATTCAGTTCACTTAATTGCTCAGGAAATTTAGAAATGCATGCCAAATGTACGATATCAGAGTATGTGAAGTGGCCATTTAAAAAAAAAGAAAATTAGATTACTGTCTAATAAAAGTTGAGCATGGGAGATTCTGCTCACACTGCTAATCCTCAGGTGTAATCTCCTGCACACAGACAGTGCTGGCAATATGTTGTGCCCACCAGAGAAGCAAGCCTTGATTGATGTTATTTTGAATGCATGCCAGCTCAGCTGTATGGCTGAAGATTTAAATGTTGGTGTTTCAAGCAAAAGTGACAGGCTTTTTTCTTGGAACCTCAGCTTAGCAGAGGGTTCTTCCTATTATAAAATCATCTGGAAATCTCTTCCAGGGAAAATCTCGGGTAAAAGTGTGTTATAATGTGGGGCTGAAGCACATTAAATAACTATGTGGAAGCTAATGCTATATTGTGCAAAGCAAATTGCCACTGTCATACGTTTTTGGCTGGCTGAATTATTTGTCTTTCAAGTTAAATGACTTACAAATTGTGGCTTAGGTGTGTGAAATGGAACGCTCTCATCCAGCAGGCAGTGCCTGTTCTGTGGTGTTGTACTGGCGTGGGCTGGCTGACTCTACCCTCAGCTTATGTGTTGCCTTCTCATGGCCTTGATAAATGTCTGCAGATGCCTGTTGTAGGCAAACAACAGCTTTACAATGGGTTTGCTCAGGCAGAGTGGTTCAGGGAGCAGTGGGAAGCAGGCGATGCTGCCAAGTCAGTGAAAACAGCTTTTCAGAGAGAGCGTGTTGCTGGAAGGGAAGGCAAGTTAGTGTGTGGGAAAGGATGTCAGTGCTTCACTGGAAATTTCTTCAACGACTCCTGACTTGTTTGTGGTTCCCTCTGTTAATTCAGGGTTGCAGGCAAAGAGAAGGAGATCGCCAGTCTCCAGAGCGAGCTCGCCTCTCAGAGAAATGCTTTTGAGCAGCAGAGGAAAAAGAACAACGTAAGGAAATACTACCCCCACCACCCCAGAAACCCCCCCCAAAAACAGCCAAACCTGTGTTCCCAGCACTCCTGGAGGCCATGGGCACTTTGCAGACAGTGTTTCGGACAGCTGTCTGCTGTATGGTGTCCCTGGGCACTCCTTTCCTCTTGGGAGTGACTCAGCACACCTGACTTGACTGCTCACAGTTGTCAGCTCCTGGACAATTTGTTGATTGGATGAGAGGAAGGAGACTTGCTAGGGGACACATCCCACAGCAAGTTCTTGGATTTGGATTCAAACCTGATTAACCCTGTTCAGAAACATGTCCTTTGCCAAGGGGAGGGTGGCAGGGAGGAGGAAAGGTGCTGTGCTCTGACAGAGTTCTGGTCCGTGTGTGTGGACCTGGGGGCAGGGATTTCCTTCAGGGTGCTCAGATCTGGCTCTTCCCATTCCTAAGAGTGACTAATCCTGATCTTCCAGAGGAAGTGAAGGACTGAGCCTCACCACAGCTGCTGATGGTGCAGTCTGGGTTGTTTGTAGATGGAATTAAAGATTGTATCTTCCATCACAGAGCTGTGGAGTTACTTCCTTGTAATGCATTACCTGTGCAGGGCCGGGGAGTGTTACCTTTTAAGTTATATGGAAGAAAGTTGAAGTACAGGGTGTTTGTCTCACCTGTCTTTCCTTGATACCCTGTAAAATCCAATGAATACTAGGCAATAAGCTTTATTTCTTAATAGTCAGACAATCTAAATGCACAAGGAAAATACTGAGAACTTTTGAGCAAGGAGTGCTGTTTAAGAGCTGAAATAAGGTAGAGAGAAAGAGGCTGAATAGTCTCAGAAGACAGATGAGCTGGAAAGGTAGAACAAAAGATCTGTTTCCTGCAGATTCACAAGGTCTGAATACCCTTTGTGCTGCAGGCAGAAGTCTGGCTGCTGCTAAAGGCAGACCAGACCTGTAGGTCCCACCTTTTTCTCAGTTTTATCCAATGTTGTGTTTATATCCTGTGAACGGCCCTTAGGACTGTGGGCAAATAGAAGTGGTAAAGTAAAACCAGTGTAGGTGCTTGCTAGGCTTTTGATGAATTTAAAATGCAACCTTTCCAAAACAGCCCTTTGCTGAAGGAGATTTGTTCTGAGGGTTGGAAAAAAACAAATTAAATCCGAAGCACTGTAATCTCCTTGCTGCAAGGCCCCACCATCCTTTCTAGAGAAGAGCTGTGAGGCTGCTCTTAGAAGAGCTCTCAGCCTGTCCCTGTGTTGTGTTGACATCTTGTGGAGTACACGTTTGATGACCTCGCCAAGAAAGACGCAGGAGCACGGCACCGTGGCCTTCCCACGTGGATCTGACATGTGCTCACCACTGCTGAAATAATCCCAGAGCCTCCCAGGAGGGCTGGTGAGCGCCAAAGCAGTTTTCTGTGGGTGCAGTGGAGAGAGCTGCAAACCCTGAGCTGCGTGTTCCCGAAATGAGCCCCGGTGCAGCAGCGGGTTTGGGCTGGGGGCTGGTTGCAGGATCAGGGGTGTAAATGTGCACACCTCCATGTCTCCTGGGTCCATGCTGGGTTCTGCACTGCGACATGCCTAACACTCTGTTGTGTAATCTGTGGTTTGGTGTCTGTGTTCCTCACTACTTTTGAAAACTTCCCTCTTTCTTCTTACAAGTGCAGTCAAAGTGCGGGGTCGCTGTAGTGATAACGCTCTGCAGTAACACTTGCATCAGTTTTGGACACGGGGGCAAGTTGGGCAGAAATTGGCATTTTTTCCCCCCTACTTTTCATTCAGGCTCTTTGAACATCACACTTGTTTTTGCTAGTGTATGTCATACTCCCCAGCAAAATCACCTTGCAGTAACCAGCATTTAAATGCAAATGGTGGAATGTAATGCGAAATATTTCTCTGAAGTAAAAGCGAAAAAAGTTTGAATATTGGCTGAACTGAAATCATTCTTTCTAAAAATGATTAGGACCTTCGGGAGAAAAACTGGGAAGCAATGGAAGCATTGGCATCAACTGAAAAATTGCTGCAGGACAAAGTGAACAAGACTGCCAAGGTTGTAATGTTGACTGCTAGAAATGATGCATTAAGCTAGAAGCAGATCTGCAGCTGTTTTTTTAAGTGAAATGGAGACATTTAACTTTTACTGCAGTTTAAGTATAATCTCTTCTGAGTGATCATTCATATACTTTCACCTCTGCTTCTTCCTGTTGTCTTTAGGCTGTTTGTTTGGTTTTTTTTTAATGGTTAGTTTGTGGGCATGCTGACTTTTGGTTTCTGTTTGCATAATTGTTAGAGCTGTCGTGAATTGTTTTTGATTTGTGGGGAGCTCCAGATTAAAAATTGTGCTGGTGAGCATCCTGCTTTCTTCCACTGGGCTTTGGCTGTGCTTGAACAAATCTGTTGGACCTGGGAAGAACCAGGACTAAATTATTATTATTAAAAAACCTGGGAGCTTCTCAGAAAAATGGTGTGACCACAGCAGTGAATTTCCTCCTTGAAGGCACGTGAAGCTCGGCAGGGACTATTGGACCAATGTTCAAAATGATACAGGGGTGTGAATTGCCCTGAAAGGAGCTCGTGTTTGCTGTGGGCCTGATTCAGCATTCACTGCCACTGTGCAGGACTCAAAAACAACAAAAAAAAGCATCCAGCTAAGGGTGAGGACACCAGTCAGGCAGCCAGGAGCAGAGGAGCTCTGGTCTGGGGTTGTGTGTCTGCAGCTCTGCTCCGCGCTGGCCCCGCGCCGGGAGGAGCCTGGCCCTGCTCTCGCTGTGTGCTACTGCTTGCCTGCTTTCTCTTGCAGCTGGAAGACTTCAGCAAAAACAGCCTTTTGCCACTCCATGGTGGCTCCCAAATTGCTGCCAATTAATGCACTTAGCCCAGCCTCGCCACCTAATGTCTCCTGTGTGTTTCTGTCTCTGAATCTGCTCATGCCACCCATCCCTTGCAGCAGAGGAACTGAGAGCAGCCAGGCAGTAGCACTGATGGCAAAGGGAAAAACAATCCCAAATAGCAGTGAAGGATTTTGGCTGAAAGCTGCCCTTCTGTGCAGTGTTTCAGGCTTTCTAATTTAAGTTTAAATGGCAGCCTGGGTGTTGTATGGCTAAACTAACCCAGTCTGCCAACAAGCACAGCAGGCACGTGTCCTGTGGCTGCTCTACTTTTAATATTAAATACATGGAAGGACAGATCTGTAGTGCCTGTGGCTCTGGGTGTTTATATTTGCAGAGCACTAACAAAAAAATCCTGGAAATTGTCACACAGCTCTAATAATTATCTCCCATTGCATCCAGGGTTGGGAAAAGAGGATGTAAGTGGCTTCCTCTTAAGTAATGTTTAAAAGTCTTACTTTCTTGGCCTGGTTCAAATGTGCATTAACACAAAGTTTCCTTTGGACTTTAATTCTCTGTTCTTGATGTGATGGCATTACCTTACGGTGATTTTTTTCACACCTAAAATGAATTAAAAAGTATGGATTAAAAGAATTTAAAATAGCTGATTGACCAAACTATTTGATTTGGAGCTCACTTAACTAGAGTGGCAGGGCTGGTGTGATCTGTGGATGCAGTAACTCAGCACGGTGCAGTTTGTGTTGTGGACAAGTGAACAGTGGTGTCATTTCTGTACAAACAGGCTACATTGGAGGAGGACTTCAGAAAATAAAAGCTTAAACGAGAGAACAAACGCGAAGGCCAAATTCTGAAGCACTTCAGTGCCCATTTCTGAGGCAATTTACTGGCAATTTTAGGGACTGTAGCGCCTTTCTCACTTAGAGAAAGACTTCGTGGGTTAAGTAAATTGCTGCAGGCAGAGGAGAGGCTGTTGCCAGGTCGGTGGTGCCCAGTCTCACCCCTGCCCTCCCCTTGCTTTAGGAGAAGCAGCAGCATTTGGAAGCTGCCGAGGTGGAGACGCGCCAGCTCCTCCAGAAGCTCTTCCCCAAAGTCTCTCTTCCTTCCAACGTGGTAAGAGAAGTGGCTCTTCTTCACCTCCTGCTGGGAGTCAGGGAGCTCTGATCCTGCCGTGCTGGGCAGTCCTGGGGTGTTTCCTCACAGCCCCTCTGTCCCAAGGTTTTTGCAGTGGGGTGAGAGTGTCTCTTGCTGGTGATGACTGTACTTGCACAGGGAAGCAAAGCTGCAGATAGGTTGCTTCAAGAAGTGGTAAAAGAGCAAAATAAAAGTTACTATTTTGTGGTTTTTTTTATGCCCCAACATCTGGTTTACCTGCCTGTGTTATCTTGTGTCTCACAGAGTTAGTAAATTTTCAGGGGTGGATAATGACTTGCTGTGTTTGTTCACTGTCTGGCATGATGGGGATCTATATATTCCCAGCCTTTCCAGGGGAGCTGCAGTGCCTCAGTGATGGTTTAGGAGGCTTTTATTTTGTTCCCAAGCACCTATTTCCAATTTTATATTTTTGGTGGCTTTCAGTGGTTTGCAGGGAAAATGCCCTTGGCTTCATGGGCTTCAGATGGGGTGAAGAACATCGAGTGAGTCTGGAAAAATGGGTGCATTTCTTTTATAACCTCTAGAGGTTTTGAATATTTATATTTAAAATCATTCCCAAATGTGCTAAAGTAAAACCAGTCTTTTTAAAGACTTTCTGTAAGGTTATAAAACAACCTTCTTAGAGTTACACAGCATCTGCTTGAAGCGCTCAGGGATTTTGGGACAGGTTCCTTTGAATCTTCAAATGCTTATGCAGAGCCCTGACACTTGCAGGGAGTCCTCCATCACCCAGCTGTATTTCAGCTCATCCAGGCCCCCTGCACTGTGTGTGTGTGTGTCACCCTGTGTGTGGCCCTGGTTGAACAACAACCATCGGGCTGTGTGTGAGCTTCAGGGCCTTGGGGCACTGAGACCCTGCTCCCTCAGCCTGCAGTGAGGAGGAAAATGTCCTGAGGAGAGTTCTCCTGAGGTTCTTCTCAGCCTTAACTGAATGCTTTCCCAACAGAGCCACAGCGAATGGATATGTGGGTTTGAAAAGATGGCTAAAGAATACTTAAGAGAGGCTTCAGGATCTGAAGATGTCAAGGTAGGCACAAAAGATGGACGACTGGTGTGTGGCATAATGTATTTGTCCATTATAAGCCTTACAAGTTGTGCTGTGGGTTGGGAAGTTCAGGTTCTCAGAAAAGAAAATTGTTTTGTGTTAATTCTAAAATGGTTTGGGTTAAAGATCATCCAGTTCCAACCCCCCTGCCTTGGCCAGGGGTGCCACTCACTAGACCAGGTTGTTCCAAGCCTCATCCAGCCTGGCTCTGAACACTTCCAGGGATGAGTCAGCCGCAGCTTCTCTGGGCAACCTGCTGTTTAGCTATTTACAGAAATGTATTTCCACCTTTGATAAGTACCTTGTGGAATTGTGAGTTCATGAAATTTAAAATCCCCATTCTCTCGTTTGAGGTAATGGGGTTTTTTTCAGTAGCTCAAAGTTTGTGATTGGGCATTGGGAGTTGTAGGTGAGCACTGCACTTGCTGTTGTCTTTTCTTGGGTTGGAAAGACAGACCTGCCCAGCAGTGATACCAGCTTGTTGAAATAAGATGAATAGAACTGAAATCCATCCACTGAGATGTGACTCTTGTGGTGCCTTTCCTCTTTTGCCAGGCCATGGAGCAGAAGTTGAAGGAGGCTGAGGAAATGCACATCCTGTTGCAGCTGGAGTGTGAGAAATACAAATCTGTTCTGGCAGAGACAGTAAGTGGGATGCCTGGTCACCTCTGTGATGTTCCAGCTCCTTTCTTCTGCTGTGAGCTTTCAAATCCCTCTCTCTTCTTAGGAGGGGATTTTACAAAGGCTACAGAGGAGTGTGGAAGAGGAAGAAAGCAAATGGAAGATAAAAGTTGAAGAATCACAGAAGGAACTTAAACAGGTATTTCTGAAGTTGGTTTTTTTCCCTCAGCAGCCAGGCAGGTTCTGCTTGAAGTCACAGAGGGTGTCTGAGCTCTGTGAAGGCAGGTGTGGAACAGCCCTGGCTGCCTAGTTTGATGTGTGCATGACCAGGGGATGAAAAAGGTGAAGCCTGCAACAAGTATAATAGGAATGATTCCTCATATCAATGGTATTTTGGTGCTCTGATACTTGGCTTTGTGTAAAGGCTGGGTTTTCATTTTTGAAGCAATGTATTTCCACTAAAGAGACTGAAAAATGGAGGATTTGTTGATCTCTTTGGATTTGTGCCACTCTTTCTGTTGCCATTTTTACAGAAGCGAGAAACATGAACAGCGCAGGTATTAAGTCTTTGACCATTATGATAAATCTGTGTCACAGTCACAGAATCACAGTGGTTTGGGTTGGAAGGACCTTAAAGCTCATCCAGTTCCAAACCCTGCCATGGGCAGGGACACCTTCCACCACCTCAGGTTGCTCCAAGCCCCATCCAACCTGGCCTGGAACACTTCCAGGGATGGGGAGTCCTTTGCAGATGCTGCAGGAAGCATCCAAATAATTAGTAATAATATTAATGCTGATGGGATAGGAAGCCAAAGATTGAATCCACAAGTGTCCCATTAATGTGCCTAGGAATATATATTTTTCTGATCCTGGTAACTTGGACTCTATTTTTATTGAGCACATAGGTTTTTTTCCAAGTATATTTGTCAGCAGATATGGACTTTTTGTGCTAAAATTGAAGTATCATAGAACCATAACAGTTTTCTGAAAGCTGTTCAAGTACTGCTCATCCATTATGGTCAACTAATTACACTTGAAATTGCCTGCAATGCTTTCCTTTTAGGAAGGCTCTGTTGGTAGCAAAAGTGGGAAGAAAAAAGGCTTTTATGTGTCTTTTCTAATCTAGAATTAAAGTAGGTCAAACCGCTTTTTAGAAAAGTAATTTCTAAACTATCTCTGCTTAGTAAATTTGAGTGCCACTGTGTGAGCCTGGCAGCAAACAGATGATTTATAAACATCTTGTTTGAGGGGCTTATAAAGGCTGTCAGATCTCGAACTATAGATGTGCTGCCATCTGCTGCACTTACACAGCCCCAAATAAGGCTAAAAATGCTGGATTTGGGTATGTGGATAGTGGCTGTTCCCAGTCTGGGAAGGATATGTTCCTTACCATGGCTGATGGACAACTGGATTAGTGCTTATATTCCAAATCTTTCAGCCATGTGGGCTCTAAATATGTCAAAACTTGGGCTGGGAATAGGTAGGAATGGTGTAGACTCAGTACACTGAATTGTTTGAGTCACTGTCTTATTTTATTCAGCCACTACAATCTTGTGTATTTATGCAGAGTTTGTCTTAGACCAACTCAACCAAATATCTTTATTTTCCCCCCCACACTGCAGATGCGTTCCGTGGTCACGTCTTTGCAGCACGAGGTGGAGAGGTTAAAGGAAGAGAACAAAGAAGTTGAAACTGTACGTGCAGGTGGTTTTTTCTTCTTGTCCTTGAAGCTTTAGGTTGTTCAAACACAATTTAGGCTTGTGCTGTAAATCTGAACTGCTCTCCTGCCGGTGGCACAGCCTGTGCTGCAGTTTGACCTGAACCTTTTGGGGCAGTGTTTTTAAAAGGCAGAGAAGTTGTTCTGGTTTTTAGTTCTGTACTCACCCACTGGGGCTCTTTCTTGTGAGACTGAGCAGCTCACTGCTTGTTGACAATCATGGGCTTGATTCTTTCTCTTTTTATCTTATTTTTGAGGTTTAAATCTGCACTGTGCAATCACTGGGCTTGAAATGCTCTTTAAACATCATGGAATATTTGATAGAAATTTACAGCCAGTTATAAAATCAGGCAAATGATACTGCAAGAAAGCACTGAAAACATCTGTTTTAACTCTGTTTTTCTGTTTCTAGCTTAAAAAAGAGAGAGAACATTTGGAAAGTGAACTAGAAAAGGCAGAAATAGAACGATCTACTTATGTTTCAGAAGTCAGAGAGGTAAACATAATTGTCCAAGCTGTACTTTTTTTTTTTTTCTTTTTGGTTACCAGTTGGCTGGCAAACTAACCTAGTGCTTAGCCCCTGTGGCTGAGGAGTTTGTATGCTTGTGACCTTAGGGTAGAGCAGCACACTAATAACTGAGCAGAAGAGAACGGGCATCCTAAGGAGACAAATCCTAAAACTCTAAACTTCATTTCAGCTCAAAGATCTCTTGACTGAATTGCAGAAAAAACTTGATGATTCATATTCTGAAGCAGTAAGACAGAATGAAGAGTTAAATTTGGTAAGAAGCTTGTTCTCCGTTGGGCACAAACGAGGCTCCCAGCATACGTGAAGCGGAGACTTATTTCAAATCCTGTCTGTTCTGCTAACCTCTTCAGCTTGATATTTTTGTCCATTGAAATCATTTATGTAGTCTGACTTTTACAATTTGTCTCTTTTCTCTGCTCCTAACAATAGCATGTCTGGCTTTTAAGACTTTTTCCCAAAGTCTGTAAGACTTTCATTCCTGAAACTTCTTGAGAAGATTTGCAGTGTAGGCAAATGCAGCAGCAAGTGTAATGTCCTTGGAGCAACAAAAGTGGTGCTCTGCTTGGTTTAACTGGAGGATTATTCTCTGGTGGTTTTTTTTTCCCAAAGCTTTTGAGGATGCAGCAGTGCTGTCCGTGCTCTGACTGTGCAGAGCCTGGCTCTGTGTGAACAGAAATTGGCCAGACCCAAAGTTAGATTAATTCAGAGTATTCAGCCATTCAGCTGCTGACACCCTGCTGCGGCTGAATGGCCCTGCTGGCTTGGTGCTTGCATGTGTTACAGCGTGTTTGGCTAGAAATGCTTCCAGCCAATAATGCTCCTATGGCAGCTCTCTCAAGAAGGACTTGGATTAACAGCATAGACCTAAGGATGCATGGTTTTCCGTTTTGAGCCCTTTCCCTTCTCACTTGTTTCGGTGACCTGTTTTTTTAAGGCTGCAGGGGCAGTCAGAGCCTTCCTCTGCTTGTGTTTGGCCAGTGCTTTCCTGCTTTTGGGCCAGAACTGGGGAGGGTTGTCTCTCTCACCATGTCTGTGGTGGCCTGACAACCAGGCTACTGCCACTGATGTAGCTGGGTTGAAATAGTTGATTTGGAAAAATCACCACCACCGCAGTAACAATCTGCTTAAGTTAGTAGTGCACTTGCCTCAGCAAGCAAAGCCTCTCGTTCTGAAAGCGAGGGAAATGGGAATTGAATGCATATCTTGGAGGTAATCAGTAAACACCAACCTCTTTGAGGCAGCAATTTATTATGTCTGTGCACAACAAGAGCTTAAAAAGCTGAGCTCCCTGCTAGGGCAGCTTGAGTGCAATGTGATGGTGCTGTGCTGGTGGGAGTGGGAGGATGTGCTAAACAAGCACCTCCATGCAGCTCAGGAATGCTGTCCTGAGTGTGTGTGAGTGGCTTTTGCAGGAGGCTGAGGAATAGAAATGATGGGATTTCAGAATGGGTTCCCCACTATTTCAAAGGTAAGCCAGGAGAAGCTGAAACTGCAGAGGAGCTTCCCCAGAATGTGTAAGCCCAGCCAAAAAGGGGGAAGCCTTCCAAGGGTGAGAAAAATACAATGTGTAGGTTTGGAGTCGGTGAGAATTCAGGGCTCTGAGTAGCCCGTTGTTCCCTCCTTTAATCTCCTGCTGGCTTCCAGGAAGATTGACAGCAGGAATAGTGAACATTAGCACAGCACACTTCAGAGGCACAAATCCAACAAAATTGGCACTTGAGCTCCTTGTTAACACTTCTGTTTGAGGCTCAAGCCTCAAGTGCTGTGGCTGGTTCTGTGTGCTGTGTTGAAGAGCAATCAAAATATCCTTTAAAAAACTGTGTATCTTTTGGAAGGCTGCAGTTTAAGTACTGACTGCAGCCAGTACAAAGTATTCATCCCTCTTAACTGAAATAGTTTCACTTTTTTGGATTGAATCTAAACACAATCGACAACTTAATATCCCCCTGTCAGTGATTCATGCCTTGATGTGCCATTAACAGACTGGTTAAGTCAACATAGTTGTAGTAAGTGGTGCTTTATTAAGATGACAAGTAGAGCTTTTTAGTTTATTCAGCAGTAGAGAGACTCTTTAGCCTGCTCTAGGAAGATGACAATCTTCATTTTTGCATATTTGCTGTGAATTAAGTTGGAGTCTGGGCTGACTCCCGTGATAAGGATGCTGGAGAGGCTGATGTTCCTCCTGGAATGGAGTTGCAAAGTTGAAACCACTCGTAAGGAAGCCAGTGCCAACCACGTTTTTGTCTTCTGTAGTTTCCATTCTTTACCTTTATCTTTACAGATGGAGCCTCTCTTCCTTGACTGTCCTTGTAAACCTCATCATACATGTCGACTAATCCAGTGTGTGCAGTAATTGTTAGTAAATCTTCCTCCTTTGCAGTCCATGTGCACTGGGTTAATCCCCAGGACAGACAGATGAGATCTGTGTGTGTGTGTGAGGGAAACTGATTTGCTTTGTTACTGTTTTGCAGCTGAAAACGCAGCTAAATGAAACACTATCAAAACTCAAAGTTGATCAAAACGAGAGAGAAAAGGTAGCTGGTGATTTGCCCAAGGTAAGCAGAGACCCTTGGCAGGTGCACATATAAATGTTAGCAAAACCCCTCAGTGTCTGTAGTTTTGCAGTGCTGGAAATGATGATTTGAAGGACCTTGGTTGGAGCTGCCTGCCTGGTGTGGGGTGTCTTGCTCCACTGGCTGGGACTGTAAGAGCTCTTTCTGCATGTCTGCAGAAATGATAAAACTGCAACTAAAAGCTCTGTTTAATCATCCTTCTTCAAAGACTCCCCTGTTCATGATGATTTTATGCCAGTAGGAACAAGTGGTGACCTGGGGCTGACAATTCTTTATTTAAAAGAAACCCCAGCCTAACAAAAAGCCCATCCCACAGCTCTCCACCCACACTACAGCCTGAGGCTTTTAAATCAAGTCTCAAATGGCAGAGAGTTGCAAGCTGGTTTACAGAGCATCTGCCTTTTTGCACGTGGTGACAAATCCACTATAAGCCAGCAGACTGCAAATCCCAAAAGTTACATCTGTGCACGTGTGATGGGACAAACAGGTGGGTTTCCTGTGCTTTTCCTCCATGACTGCTCTTACAAGATGGGTTGGAGTGGAAAATCTTGAAGCATGAGAGGTCTCAGTGCTGTCTGTCACTCCAGAAACAAAGCTGTCATGGGAGAATTGATAAATGGAGACAGGAATAGCCTGTAGGGTGGCTGGGCTCTGGCTGCAGACTCTGCAACACCTTGTTCCTTCAGCATCATAAGCAAACTGGGCTGAGTTCTTCTGGGATTGGAGCGGGAAATGCTGTTGGGGGGGCATGTCTTGTCCCAGACAGGGATAGATGATCACAAAAGCACTGGAGGAGGTGAGAAGCTAAAGGAAAGCTGCTATAAGAAAGAATTTCAAACATTTTGCTCTGGACAATTATGTTGGGTGTTGACATACAAAGCCAGCTGTGCTGATGTCCATGGCTCATAGTGCATTCTGCATAAATACAGAGCTGGGGTTAGGATTTTGGAGACCTGCACTCCTGCTCTTGTGAAATTTACTGCATGATTTTTACCCAGTAACTTGATGTGAGACTATTAAAGCTTCCCTGTAGGATTCCTCTCAGATGCAGACAGGCTGACATGCAACATGCTGATTGTGAGGAGACATGTCAGTCTTGCAAATGGGTTGGTCCCTGGAGCAAATCTGGCATAAAACAGATTTCCTCCTGAACAGTGATTTCCTGTGTCTCTGCTGCTCTCAGGGAGATGGGGCTTTCCTAATTGTTGTGCCTTCCTTTCTTTTTTTTTATATAACATCTTTCCCTTACAGGCCCAGGAGTCTTTGGCAGCTCTCGAGAGAGAGATTGGGAAGGTTTTTGGGGATGCCAATGTTATTGAAAACAGCGACGTTTGCACAGACTCGGTGAGCGTTTCCTGCCGCTCCTGCTGGGGGACCACACAAATCTCAGGGGTAACTTGGGGAAGTGAGGTCCAGCAAAGGAACAGCATCTTTGCTGCTGGTGGCTGACTGGGGCTTTATGAAGATTCCAGTGCTACGGCTTGCCAGGGTGTCAAGGATTCACTTGGAATTTTGCTGCTGTCTGGATCATGACCTCCTTCCTGTGGCTCAGATTTGCAAGGAGTGAGGGGAGAGATTCTGGGCTTTTGATGCGTGTTTGGTTTGGACAAAAGTGTGGAGATCCCCAGACTTGTCCCTTCAAGAAGGGAAAAGGGAAGCTAAAACTTAACTCTGCTGATGGCTAAGTGGGCTGAAAACACTGCGTTGGCCCTTGCTGACATCAGTAATGCCAAAGAAAGGCAGTCTTGCACAACCTGTAACACTCGGCCAGAGATTCTCTTGCCAGAACATGGTTCCTTCTGCTCCTCTGCAGCTGTGGCCAAGAGCCAGAACTTGATTTCAGCTGGTCCTGGCTCCTGGGAATTTGTGTTGACCTTGATGTGGCCCAGCAGCAAAATCTTGCTGAGATGAGCTTCAGCAGGGAGTGAGTGCTGAGTGGGTGGGTGGCTCTGCAGACTGCTGCTGTTCCTGTATCCTCCAGCAATGACATTCCAGCTTGGGCTTGGGTGGGCAGTTTTTCACCCTTGCAGGTGCCTCCCCTGAGCCTGTGGGTTGCTGTTAGCACGCTTGGTTGTGGAGCTGGCAGTCAGAGTCTTGCCCCAAAGACACCACCTGCACGGGGGGTTGGTTTGGGGCTTTGTCACCAGCTTTTTCCATCTCTGGGTCTAAGAGCTTTCACACCAGCCCTGGAATAGCTTTCCAGAAGGCAGCTGGGAAGGAGAAGGCTGAAGGAGATTCTCCCCCAGCTCAGTGGTGTCGATGGAACTCATTACCTATTTTCTTCTGAGGGCCAGAGTCGAAGGAACCGCTGTTGTTTGAGCGGGAGAGGAGCACTGGCTGACAGGACAAATAATTTATATCAAAATCCTTTTAGTGCTGAACCTAAGTGGCTTCATCAGCTGCAAGAGGAAGCTCGGGGTCCTCTGAGGAGAGCTGCAGAACAGCCTTTGTAGTCATTAGCAGGAATGAAATGGCTTTTCCAGGCTAATCAGTCACGGATGCTGATGGACCCCTGCGCTGGGCTCGCCGTGTCTGAGCCGGAGGTGCTGCTGGGCCTGTGAGACTTCAGATGTGCCAACCCTGGGAGCTGATTCCTGGAGGATGGCAGAGATGTTCCCAGGGGAAGGCCTGGGGTTTCTGGTGCCATCCAGGTGCGGTGTCCCTGTCTGCAGCAGGCTGGAGAAAAGCCCCCCTCAAGCCAGTGCCCAGCTCTCTCTGCTGTGCCCTTACGGCTTATCCATGTGGTGCAGGGGCACAGCGATGCCATCAGCCATGGCACTGGTGACTCTGCTCACCCCCCTGAGCTGGGCTGTCATTAGCTGGGCCCTGTGGTGGCCCAAATGTCCTCGTTTGGCTTAATTGCCTTAACTCACAAAACCCCTCTGGCTCTGGCATTGCTCTGCTCTTGCTGCACATGGTGGAGCCCAGGTTTCTGCCAGAATATCCATGGCTTTATTCTAAAGAGGAGTGTGGAAAAACAGTCCTAATAAACCTGCAATTAAGCTTTCATTAGTAAAAATACATTAATTGTCTAAGCAGCGCTCTTGACAGGTAGCCATTGGCAGAGGCTGGAATTAGAACATTATCTTTTCTCCAAGCCTTTTCTGCTGCCTTTTTTTTCCCCCTCGTTTTGAGGGGAGAAAAGGAAACTGTCTCCCCAGAAGCCTAAAAACCCCGCTCAAAATAGCTCTCAGATCAAAAAAGAAAGTCTTCCAGCCACTTCCACCTAGCAACAGTGCCTTTTTTTTTTTTTTTTTTTTTATGAAGGACCTGAAAACACATGCTTGAAAATGAACATATTTGTTCCTTCTGGGTGCTGGAACCAACCCACAAAATTGAGAAATGATACTTGCATAAACCCTCAAACACACTCAGAGTGTTTTCTTTAGACTCCTTTTCTTTCTATTTAAAAATAGACCATTTGGGATTTCTAATCAGCTGCTTTGTCACTTATGGGACCAGCTGATGACTAAAGGGGGCTTTTTAGTGTGCTTTAAGGAAGTCATTTATATTCAGCAGCTTGCTTAGGCACTGAGCTTATTTTGAGGCTTATGTGAAATCTAATGTGCTTTTCCCCCCAGACCTCAGTGCAGAGCACTCCATCACTGGAAACTGGAAATGCCATATGTGTGAAACAGCAGAGGGGAATCTGTCCAGACGCTTCAGCTCCTGCTTTAGCTGCTGGGTCTGAAATCACAGGGGCTTCCCCACTACCATCCTCTTCCTCTCTTCATCCTCATGTCCCAAAGAAGTGGAGTCACAGAACCCCAGGATGGTTTGGATTGGAAGGGACCTTAAGGACCGTCCAGTTCCACCCCTTGCTGAGGGCAGGGACACCTTCCGCTATCCCAGGTTGCTCCAAGTCCCATCCAATGTGGCCTGGAACACTTCTAGGGATGGGGCAGCCACGGCTGCTCTGGGCGCCCTGTGCCAGGGCCTCCCCACCTTCACAGGAAGGATTTCTTCTGTATGTTTGACCTAAATTTCCCCTCTTTCCCCCGAGTCATGGAGAGCACAGGGCTGGGGCTCAGCAGTTGGTGTGTAAGGCAGCTGTGCACTCCTGGGTTAGCAGGAGCTGCAGGAGGACTGTGCTGAGCTCAGATCCATTGGGATCTAGTCAGGATTGGCCCCAGGGGGATTGGGGATATGTCTATAATTCATGAGTGAGCACTGCCTGAGATTAGTGAGGTCACAAACCAGAAGGGAGATGCGGTACATGAGGGAGGGGGG
>WBMY01009412.1:106226-120667 GCA_013397315.1 Donacobius atricapilla
GGGGAGGAGCTGTTCCCAGAGAGGGGCCTGGGAGTGGACTGGAGGTCTCCTTCCTTGCTCCTGCTGGTTCTGTGCTGCTGCCTCACTGCTGGTCAGTGCTGGATTAATTCATCTCCTGGGCTGCTAATTGCCTTTGCCTTTCCACTTCCATCAGTCTGTATGAGGCTGCTAAGCCAAGTCTCAGACTGGACAGACCTGATTTTCTACTTTAATGAGGGTAAAACAGGTTAAGGCTACCCTAATACAGATCCCAGTGATTTTTTTTTTTTTTTACAGTAGAAAAATGTTTACCAGTTGCACAGGAGTAAGAACTATGCTGGAGATTTTGTTCTCCTGTCTGAGCCCGGAGTTGTTTCTGTAATGGTGCAGGTGCTTGAGTTTGATTTACTGCTCATTCTGCATTTCCAGCCAAATGGGAGCGGGGTAAATGGCCCTCTCTGAACTCCCTCTGATTTCCCTGGAGCTCTGGGGAGAGATTTGCGCCCGCATTATGCATCAGTCTCATTCTGTGGGTAACACCAGAGCGGGACTGACGGATGCTGAGCGCCTGCAAACACCTCTGTGCTCCTGTGGAGAATTGGGTACTTCTGCACTGCTGACACCATGGCAGGGTTGCTTATTTTTAGCTGATAAATTTCAAGGAAAAGCTCTCCTGCAGGTGATCTGCATGTCTGTGTTGTGAGCTGAATGAGGAGCAGTGAGAGGGGTGTGTTGGATGTGGAGTGCTCTGTGCGTCTCTGGAGGAGTTAATCAATAAAGATAATAAAACAGGGATTACACAGCACTGTTAGCCCAGCAAGGCTGTGACAGGCAGGGAGGCAGGAGTGGGAGAGTCCATCTTCAGCTGTGACACTTCCTGATTAATAAACTCAAATTCCTAGGGAAAATAAAAAAGTCATTTATTTTTGTTTCAAAACACAAGCTCAGCATTTTCATTTCAGCATAGGAAACTTTCTAGCTCGTGGTAGCTTTCATTTTTCCTTTTCTCCGTGTTTACTGGTGCTTGGACTGCTTTGTGAAGCCCTCATCCAAGCCCAGGTGTTGCTGGCAAGTGGGAATTTCTCAGGGAGTTGGAGCCGAAGGTGAATCCATGTGGGCTGTGGGTGGGAAGGCTGTGGATCTCCAGGCAGCTGTTCCAAATGCTGTTTCCCAGCTGGAGCTGCCTTGGGCTGGGGTGTTGGGTACTGCTGAGGACACCATCCCACAGATCCTCGGTCACACCCAGTCCTTGGTGGTCCAGGGGTTTTGCTGTTCCAGCTGTGGGGTCAGAAGTTGTCCCTGTGTACCCCAACCTGTGTTATAAATCATGTCTGTGGGGGGGTTCAGCCAGGCTGGGGGGGAAATAACATTTGAGGCTGCATCAGCTGTGGATACCAGCACAATTCCTGGAAGCAGGGAATGCTGGAGTCCCAGGCAGGGAGGGCAGCAGCTGGATGTGCAGGTGATTCCCTGCAACAGGAAAGGGTTCCTTGACTTTTGAACCATGTTCTTACATGTGGCCATAACCCCTCTGACTGACAGGAATTGCTCCCATCTGCACCGTGAGTTGTAATTTTATACCGAGCATCTAATCCTAGGCTTTCTTGGTAATTAGATTGTAAATGAGTTTTTAATGATTTCCTTTTTTTTTTTTTTTTCCTTCTTCCAGGAATTGAGTGAGAAAAGGCGAAATGTGGCGGTGAATCTTACCCAGGATGTGGGTCATCTCAAGAAGCTGCTGGTGTCAATAAGCCAAATGCTGTCAAAGGGATGAGGGCACTACAGCCAGGTAGGTGTGGACAGTGCCCCCCCAGTTCAGCTGTTGGGAAAGCCACTGGGGTGTTATGGTGGGACTTTGTTCAAATAAACAACTCTCCTCTCAGAATATGAGACTTTTTAGAATCAGATCACAGAATCAGTGAATTATTAAGGTTGGAAAAGCCTTCTAAGACTGTGAGTCCAGCCATTCCCCCAGCTCTGCCAAGGCCAACACTGACCATGTCCCCTAGTGCCACATCCACATGGTTTTTAAATTCAGGGATGGAGATTCCCTCACTGCCCTGTTGTAATGCCTGACCCTGATAACACTTTCAGTGAAGAATTTTTTTCGTAACACTGATCCAAATTCTACATGAAATCATAAAAAGCTTCTGGTAGGCACTGGAGTTGTTCCTCTCTGGATGCACACATCAGTTAGCTGGGACTGATCTTGAGTCCCATGTCCCTCTGTGGGCATGTGATTCCACCCCTCCCTTGCACTCGCTGCTGCTTCCTGCAGCAGGCTGCCCCAAGTTTTGTTCTCCCAGAGCCTGTGCCTTTTTTTTCCTCTTTGTTTGCTCCACCAGCAAACTTGTCTGCACTTCCATGCTCTAATTGCTTTGGGATGGAGGATATAAAAGAACCCCCTGCGCTTTCACTGAGCTGCCAGCAGTGGCTGGCTGTGGGTGTCTGAAGCATCAGCCTGGCGTGAGCTCTTCAGCCAGTTACAGACACGTGGACAAGGCTTGAATTTGAATACACAGCCAGCTTGGAAACCTGGACCTTTGTGCTGATAAAGTTAAATGACCCAGAGTTAGCTGAGGGCTGGATAAGCTCAAGACACTGAGCTTTTTAAGGAAGCTGTTGCAGATTTGGGTCTAAATTGGGAACTGTTTGTCTTGGGAGGCAGCTCTGAACAAGGAGTTTCAGAGCTCCCTTTCATCTGCTGAGGGATGGGGACTTGTATTCCTGATTCGGGTGGTTTTTATGCTCCTGCCTTTGTAACACAGGGACAGCAGAGCTGGCAGGGGGTACCTGGGTGTTCAGGTGGGAGGGAGGTGCTGCTGCCCCTCAGCCCCTGCTCTGGGAGGCTGTTCCTGCTCAGCCTCCACCACCCAGGCTCCTTCCCCAGCGCTTGCTCATGAGCTGACAGCAAGGAAATGCAGGCGAGGTGCGGGATGTTCCCTTGGGAGGCTGCTCCTCTGACCTGGTGATTTGTGTTTCTCTTGCAGAGTGAAGTCACGGGGGAATCACTCATTTGAGGATAGCAGAAGGCATTGTATTATATTTTGCCAAATTAAAGCCTTATTTATGTTTTCACCCTTTCTACTTTGTCAGAAACACTGAACAGAGTTTTGTCTTTTCTAATCCTTGTTAGACTACTGATTTAAAGAAAAAACCCAACTCTCTAGACACCTCCAGAGTTTAGTTTTATAATAAAAACAAACCTGTTTGGATAATTAGACCTTTACATTCCTGGAGAGACAGTAAACACATAATCTTTTATCTTATTTTGCTCAATAAAAATTGTTCAGAAAACTCCAACGTGGTAAAGTCACCAATGGGAAATGACATTTTAATACTGATGTTGTACACTGTTTTACTTAATTACATTTTTGGGATTAGCTGCCTCTGACTTCAGCCTCAAGTAAACACTCTTTTTTTGTTTCTTTTTTTTTTTGGTTGCTAATGTAATCAGTTTTTGTAATGGTGTCAGCAAATAAAGGGATGCTATTATTCAAGGTGTTCTTGCTCTCTTCTTTCAAGTGAATTTGGATGACTCAGGTGAGGTTTCCACCTCTCCCCTCCCTGAAATGAGCATCAGGCTGCACCCACTGTGCTTCCTTTTGGGCAGAGGAGGAGGCACCAGCTTGGGAAGAGGTGAACTGGGGAGGTTTGGCAACTCCAGACTGAGTTTTTGTTCTGAAGAAACTGTATTACGGTTTAAAAAAAAAAAACAAACAGGAAAATGCTATGTAAATTCTGGTTCTGTGTCATGGGCTGTCTTTGGGAAGGATCAGGGAGTGCCAGGGGGAGGAACAGCTGGAAACACTGGATGTGGGAAAGCCAGGGGTGAGCAGAGTGTGCCCATTTGCCCCAGATCCACCCCCTGGATGGGAGTCTGGGGTGGAAGGAGTGCTGGGAGAGCATCTGGATGCTCTGCTGCCTTGTGCTTTGCTGGAAACAAGGGTGGGAGAGTCTTTGATGGGACGGGATTCTCCTGGGGGCGTGGGGAGATCAGGTGGCCTCTCCTGTGAGTGTCTTGGAGGAACCTCTCAGTCCTGTAGGATTCTGCAGTAGGCAAGGTGAGGGGTGGTTTGGTTTTTTAGAACACTTGAGGACATGATTATCTGAAGGAAGGCAATAAAGCAAGGGTCAGTCGTTAATTGGAGGTTAATTGCAGAGGTGAAACAGACCAAACTGCTCACCCTCAGCTGTTCTCGCTCCCCTCTGTGCTATTTTTTAGTTAATATTTGGCCTTCACCAGGGCAGGAGGTAAGGAAGCCTCTTCCTTACATGGTTCCAGTGATCTGGACCATGCCAAGTCCTGCTGAGAGCTGTGAAATAGCTCAGAAGAGGGAGGAAAAAAACCTGGAAAATGTGGTTTCCTCACAGCAGGAGCTACCCCGGTCTCCAGCTGTGGCCACAGAAGTGTTGTGTTCCATGGTGGTGTTCCCTGGAGTTAAAACCCAGATGCTGTTAGCTTGACTTGTGCAGGTGTTTGATGTAGAAAGACACCCCTGCAACTGCAGATCCAAGGAAAACCTGAAACCCTGGAGAGTCTCCACACTTGCCCAGGTTGGAGTCAGGCTTTAGTAGGTGTCCAAACACCTATTTTGGGGTGTAAGTGGCAGTTTAATGGATCCATGCAGGTTTGACTGGTTTAAAATGATTTAAGGGCATAACTCAGGAGCTTCAGTGATGATGATTTGTGCTGGGGGTATCCCCGTGGCTCTGATTCTTTCCTTCCCCTTGGGAAAGTCCCCTTGGCCACCCATGCTGGGAAGCTCCTCTGAAGCGTCATCCCAATGGGAACTGGGCTCTGCAGGTTAAGAGTGATGTCCTTTTTTTCCTCAAAAAGGTGGGTTTGCAAATGCTGGAGGTGCCTCATTCAATGAATAAATGCTTTTGGAAGGGACAGCAGCGCCTGGAGAGTCTCTGGCTGCAGCCCTTGCAGCCTGGCTGCGTCTCCAGGCTCTTGACTTGGTGGCAGGGCAGGGGGTGAAGGTGCTGCTGCAGTGCCCAGCTGAAAAGGGGAGAGATGTGCAGCATCATTCCCTTTCTCTCTTGGCAGGAATTCGCCCTGGAGAGGACCGGGAGAGCTTTTCATTTTGAAATTTAAGCGCAGTTTTTTTATTTGGCTTTAGGGGACGTACAGAGGTGTGAAAGGCAGCTGTGGAAAGATGCCCTGGAAAGCTCAGCTGAGCAAAGCCTGATCCCCTCTCTGAAGGGTCAGGAGAGGTCAGGCTGGTTCCCTAGGAGCACTGGGAAAGAGGGAAGGATGCTGTTTCATCTTGTCCTCTCCAGCCCTGGATAAAACCACTCCAATTTGGAAAGCTTTGCCTCGCCGGTTTGGTCACTGAGAAATCCCTCCTGCTCTGAGCATCTGCCGGGAGAAAATGGGGTGAGAAAAAACCAATTTAAGAAGTGTGGGCAGCTGATTTCTCAGTGCTGAGGTAGAGCTGGTGCCTGGCGTGCTCCCGGACCTCCGCAGAGCTCCAGCCCCGGCCGGGAGAGGAGGCAGGATGGAGTCTGCCCGCGCTAGAGGGAGACAATAGCTAATGGATACACGGATGCTTTTCTTGGAAAAAAGCCCGAAGTGGGATATTCAGATGCTGGCGAATGGATTTTTTTTTTTTTTTTGCATTTATTTATTTTTTTTTAGCGGTGACTTGCACCGGGTGAACCCGCGCCGTGCGATGCGGGGCCGAGCGCTTCCCGTGAGGAGCTGCCTGGCTCCTGTGCCAACCTGGCTCCTCTTGCTGTCAGTGCATCATCACCCCTCGGAATGGGACTGGGGGGTGCCGGGGAAGGCTCTGAGCTGCCCCCCTGAAGTTGTGCTGCCTCTCCTGAGTCCCCCAGCAGTGCCCTGCCACCCTTTCCCCGCTGTACCCGCCACTGGGAGCAGGAGGTTGTTTACCCCAGAGCTGCTGCTGGGTTTTCTCAGGCACTGACTCACTCGGCTATTTATTCCTGCGAGTGAAAAAGGAAAGCTCGTGCAGCTTTGATTCAACCCCAAATAATTCAGCTGATTTTGCCATAAAAGCCCTCTGCCATGACACAGCTGTGTGTTCTCCTGGGGGTCCCCGTGCCCCCCTGGCTCCCTGTGGGACCTTGGCTTTCTCCTGCAGCTCTCTGGGGGATGTTTTTTACTCTGGTTGTTGCCTTGGGGAAGGCTGACCTGGAACAGAGACTGGACAGAGCTGGAAAATAAATATTTATTGAAAGGCCTTTAAGGGTACATCTTGGGCAGGACAGGAGCCTGACCAGGGCTACACCCAAGGTGGACTAAAAATGATCACAAAATGGGCGCCTGGTCACGAAGTCTTACATTTTTATAAGTTTTCATCCATTTGCACATTGGGGTTTAATTGTCCAATTACAGCTTCAGGTTGTGAGGTCCCATCCTTCTTGTTCCTCCCTTCAGCCCACTGTTGTTTGTGCCTTTGGGCCTCAAAGTTGTCTTTGGTCTTCAGCAGGAAAAGGATTTGTTTTCTCTCCCTGCTCTGTGAAGAGAGCTTACCAGCACTTAATATGAGGCTCAGAACTGCACGCCTAGGCAGAGCAGAATCTGAGACACGTGAAGGCTGAAATGTAAGGCATCGTGGTGGTCACCGAGGGTCTTGCCAGGCTGGTTTTGGCTGGGCTCTGCCAGAGGGGTTGTACTGGGGGGGCTCTTTTGTGGATCCTGGTGGAAGCTGAGTGGGGGGAGCTTCTGCTGGCTGAGTGGGAATTCCTAAGGGAGCATCCAGAAGGTGAAAAGCACCATATTTCTGCCAGACTTCAAGGTTAAACATCGTCTTACAGCAAAAACTCTCCTCCGTGGGCCCAGGCTGTGCTTGTGCCCTGGCTGGGGAGGAAAGGTTTTGGGGAGAAAGGCTCTGGTGATGCTAAGGGATGTAAAGTCTCCAAAAGCTTTAAGATAAATTGGAGATGATTGCTGCTTTTCCAGCATTCAGGCTTTCTCCCACATCCTCTTTGATATCCATCTTGCTCTCACAAATCCCTGTGGGTCCCCTGTCAGCCCTGGCTGGGCAGTGGCTGTGGAGGGAGCAATGGGCAAGGGGTGCTCTTTGGAGGGAGATTCAGCCAAATACCTTCATGGAAGGTGTCTTCTCTCCCTGACTTGCTTAAAATAAGGCTGGACTAATTCCTGAAGGCACAGATTTTGCTGGCAGCTCTGCCTGTCACAGGGGCAGGGTTAGAGCCTGAGAGGAGACCTCTGGAGCTTCGTCTGGATGTTTTGCTCTGTGAGACTGCCAAAGCAAACCGGGCAGGAGCAGCCTTGAGGAGTTTCCCAAGTCTGTGTGAATGGCCAGAAGTACGGGAGAACCCATGAGAATGCCAAGACTTGCTCAGGTGCTTGCTGAGGGAGGTCACCAGTGGTGTGTCCCCTTGCAAACCCCACCTCTCCTCGTGCTGTGACACGTACAGAATGTGTCATTTCTGTTTGAATTTCTGTGTTTCTCTTTTTCCGAGGGCAGAATATCTCATTTCTGTTTGAATTTCTGTGTTTCTGTTTTTCCAAGGACATGTCTGGGCGGGTGCCGAGGTGGCTGCTGGAAGTGGCCCTGTTGTGGTGTCCCCTGTGCTCGGGGTGGGTGCAAGCTCTGCTCTCAGCTCGTGCATCCACAGCACAACCCGCACGTGGCTCCTTGGTGGCTGTTTGCAGCTTCCTGTGGGGATGCTTCTATTTTCGGAGCGGTTGCACCTAAAAATACATCTTCAGGCTCCTGGGGAAGCTGGCTCTGCATCATTGAGGAGCTAATTAAACTGGGGAAAACGCAGGCCCTCGAGCAGGGCTTATTCCACGTTGCTGAAAATGTTGTGGGTTTGGTTTTTTTCCCCGTTTTTGCAGCGATCCGTGTTCCTCTTGCGCTGCATGGGCAAGGTCCGGAGGTTTATCCTTCCTCTGTGGGAAGGGCAGGTTTGCACGCGGGTGTTTGGGCATTAATGCTTTGTTTTTGTGCAGCTGTGACCCCCCCAGACCCTGAACTTCAGCCCCACCGTGACCGTCGCAGGACCCCCTGAGCAGCCCCTCAGTGGAGAAGGGATGGGGGCCTGGAAAACAGCTTTAAATTTCACCCTGTGAATTTCTGGAGATCTGGGGTTAATATCCAGCTCAGATGTGCTGAGGGGTCCCGGTGAGCTTTGGATCTCCAGCCTGGCCATCAGCAATCATTTATTTTAATAAAACCACTGTCAAAGGTGGCTGTGGGTCCTGTTTGTGTCGCTGTGGGACCCAAAGCCATGGGCACTGAAGGTTCCTGGCCTTTGTGATATTCTCACAGGAGTTATTTGGGTAAAACACCCCTCACCACCTCAACTAAGCTTAAAGCAGAGAAAAGAAAGACCCCAAGACCATTTCAAAGCTCGTATTCAGAGCCAGAGTGTTCCTGCAGCACATCAATGCTGCCCAGGGCCATCCTGGAAGAACCTGATCTCTTGCTTAAGCAAATTGGCTGATCCTAATCCAACCCTATTGGAAACAACCTGAGCTTCACCGCTCTTGGGATATAATTCTTTAAAATCAATAAATATTTCAGGAGCAGAGGGAGCTGGTCTGTATCAGCAATGCTGGTCCTGGCTGGTCATTATTAATTCAATGGATGCAGTTGTAAATTGGCTGAGGAAGCACAACAGCTGAAATTTTAAGTGCTGCTTCCTACCCCACATGGCTGAGGTGATTTGCTGGATCTTCAGTGACTCAGGATGGGGCTCCCAGCCTTCACCCAGGTGTTAAATACGGCAAAAAAAAGAGTTATTTTTATGCCTTAGTCTGTGTCCTGGGTCCCTGGGTGTATGAAGCTGTGACAGAAGGACTTGGACTCCCAGTCAGTTGTGCTTTCTAGGATGTCTGTCCTAAATCTCCTGCTTTTGGGGCCCTGGGATAGAGTGAAAAACTTGGATTAAGGAGACTCCAAGATGTTAGCTGCCCTGGCAGAGTGGGATCAGTCCCTGTTCCCAACCCAACGAGGCATTTCGTTACCCAGCTGGAACAAAGAGAAACTGATACCTCCGTCCTCTCAAAGGGCTTCTGAAACCTGATGAGGAAAACCAGCAAGAGCAGCCTGTTTGTTGGTGTGTGTGAGAACACAATTGCTCCCTTGAGAACAAGTGTTTGTACAGAAAAAGCCTGAAAATGGGACACTCAGGGAGCAGGAACTTCTAAATCTCATGGAATCCCGAAATGGTTTGGGTTAGAATGGACCTTAAAGATTGTCCAGATTGTCCCAGGCCCTGTCCAACCTGGCCTGGGACATTTCCAGGGATGGGGCAGCCACAGCGTCTCTGTGCCAGGGCCTCCCCACCCTCACAGGGAAGAATTCCTTCCTAATATCTGATCTCTCTATATTTTATATATGATGTATTTTTATATGTATAATAGAATGTAACGCCAAATTCACCCCAAAATTCCCAAATTCAGCCCAGAATTCCCAATTTCACCCCAAAACCGCAAAATTCACTCCCAAATTCACCCCAAAACCGCAAAATTCACCCCCAAATTCCCAGATTCACCCCAAAACCGCCATATTCACCCCAAAATTCCCAAAATACCACAAAACCGCAAAATTCACCCCCAAATTCCCAAATTCACTCCAAAAACGCCAAATTCACCCCAAAATTCCCAAATTCACCCCAAAATCCCCAAATTCACGCCGAAATTCCCAAATCTACCCCAAAACTGCCAAATTCAGCCCAAAATTCCCAAATTCACCCCAAAATTCCCAAATTCACCCCCAAACCACCAAATTCAGCCCAAACCCACCAAATTCAGCCCAGAATTCCCAAATTCACCGTAAAACCGCCAAATGCAGCCCAGAATTCTTACCTTGCTGGGGGAGGCGGGTGCAGCTGGGCCCTGTGCCGGTTTTGGGNCAGGGAAGAATTCCTTCCTAATATCTGATCTCTCTATATTTTATATATGATGTATTTTTATATGTATAATAGAATGTAACGCCAAATTCACCCCAAAATTCCCAAATTCAGCCCAGAATTCCCAATTTCACCCCAAAACCGCAAAATTCACTCCCAAATTCACCCCAAAACCGCAAAATTCACCCCCAAATTCCCAGATTCACCCCAAAACCGCCATATTCACCCCAAAATTCCCAAATTACCCCAAAACCGCAAAATTCACCCGCAAATTCCCAAATTCACTCCAAAAACGCCAAATTCACCCCAAAATTCCCAAATTCACCCCAAAATCCCCAAATTCACGCCGAAATTCCCAAATCTACCCCAAAACTGCCAAATTCAGCCCAAAATTCCCAAATTCACCCCAAAATTCCCAAATTCACCCCCAAACCACCAAATTCAGCCCAAACCCACCAAATTCAGCCCAGAATTCCCAAATTCACCGTAAAACCGCCAAATGCAGCCCAGAATTCTTACCTTGCTGGGGGAGGCGGGTGCAGCTGGGCCCTGTGCCGGTTTTGGGGGGGATGTGGGGTTGCTCTGTGGCTCTGCAGCCGTGTCCCCATGTGGCAGAGTGCCCTTGGTCTGGCCCTCTGCCCCCGTGGAAGGTGTTTTTTGAAGAGCTTTGCAGCACACAGGCGCATTTACTTTAAATACATGATACGTGTTGCTGCTGGGCTGGGGGGCCGTGCAGGCAGAAACACAAACTCTGCCCACTTTGCCCTGGGATTCCTGTCCTTGCAGGTCAGGGTGAGTTTGTTGCAAAGCTCGTGGTGTTTGACAGGTGAAATCTGTCCCTGCGGGGTCCTTTTGGAAGCTGGGGCAATTTCACCCCCTATAGCTGGATAAATGTTGGATCCTATGGGACTGAGAGCAGGAGAGGATGCCCCAACACTGCATGTTTAGCGTGTCTTGTGCCAATAATGGGGCTCTGATCCCATATAAGCATCATGTCCACTTGTTATTTATACATCTCTATTTGTGTGTGCGTGTTTCATCAATAAGGGGAGGATTCTGTGGTTCCAGGCCAGGTTGGACAGGGCTTGGAGCCACCTGGGATAGTGGAAGGTGTCCCTGCCCAAGGCAGGGGGCTGGAATGAGATGATCTTTAACCAACCCAAACCATTCTGTGACTCTGTTAAGTCCTAATTTGCAGTTCAATCTTGCCCGAGGATGACTAAATCCAAGCATATTTTTTTTTCTCACCTTTTGCTTAAAATCCATGTTCCAGGCTAATCTTTTACTAACTAAATCCACCTTTCAGCATTAGCCTTTGCCATCATCCTGGTTCCCCAGGCCCTGCAGCTGACAATAAGCTGCTGTAACAGCAACCAGCATTAACACAAGGGCTACTCTTAATTACATGAGCTGCTGTTTATCGCCCCAGCTCTGTTTGCTGCTGACAAAAGCCTGCTCAGGAGGGGGGTCTCTTGTTAATAAGCTGCGTGTGCACCCCAGCAGCGATATATTGATGTATTTTTAATAAATGTTCTCCTTTAAAGGGCCACATATGTATTCTGGGCTAATCCTCTCATTACAAGATCGCGGGGCGGCTCCGAGGTCGGTGAGAGTGTGCCTGGCAAAGCTGGATTTCCCATTCATGGCTGGTGCCTTAGATCTTGTACTTCCTGAAGGGGAGAGATGATGAGAGCAATAACGGCTCTCTGTGCTAATTATTGGCATCCTTGAAGTTTGGAGGATGGAGGTGCATCGCCTCAATTAAGAAAAACGGGGAGCAATAACCTGATAATGGAGAAGCCTTTCATTAGTCAGTCCCCCTGGAAATGGGAGGCTCTGCTCAGGTTTCTCCCTGTCCACCGTCACCAAACGCCTCCGTTAGGATGGGATAACAGGGAGGGAAGTGGGGATTAAGTGTTGGGATAGTGGCAAAGGCTTGTCCTTGGCAGGAGCCCCTCTAGGAGGGCTGGGTGAGTGCAGCGGCCACGTCCTTTTGCCGCCTAAGCTGGAGCAAACCTGGGGTTAGTGGGATGGAAAGGCACATTTATGCCTTCCTCTCTGCTGTTTACCTTGCTCTCTCACTCGGGTTGCAGAGGCTGTAATTTTGTTAAAACCCGATTAAAATATTCCGTTACCATTTGCTCAGCGGCCGCGTCCCAGCGGCTCTGTGTACACTGGGCGTCTCAGGAAAGGGAGAAAGGGCTCAGATTAAAGCAGCTAAGCCTGCACAGGCCAGCAGCCACACAGGCTTTGAGCTGCTGCATCCTGATTTTAGTCAGTGTTTTCCACTCACTTATGTTTTCCCTACTCTCATCCTTTTTCTCCCATGGAAAAGCCTCCTTTTATGTGAAACCTCTGAGTCCTTTCTTCTGCTGACTGGGGAGAGTGAGGCATCCTGGAGGTAGAGAGACTTTAAAATCAGGCTGGTACTTTGCAGGATGGAACATTCCTGGCTCTGTAACAGTGGTTTTCCTTTCCGTGGTGGCTCTGGATGGATCCCATGGTGCAGGTTGATAAAACAGCTCCCCAAATGCACAGTTTTTTTTTTTATCTCTGTCTCCCCAAACTGGAGTGCAGACACTTAGTGGAGAGCATCTTCTTCAATTTCCCGAAACTTTTACACACTGCATGGAGCAATGGTAGGGCTGGTGCGAGTCCCCTGACAGTTTTAAGAGGGTTTGGATGGTTCACATCTCTTCCTGCTTGGGTTTAAACTCCTTGGCCACCCGACATGGGAGCAAGTGGTGATGGCAGCCTTGGCTTTGCGGGAGCTTTCTGCCTGCGGGGAGCTGCAAGATGGGACAAGCATCAGCCTGGAAGGGAATTTAGGGAGGTGTGAGCTGTCCCTCACCACTCTGCCAGAGCAGGAGTGAGGAGTAGAACCCCTGGCAGAGGCGTGGTGCCGCCTTTGGCCTTTTCCCGGTTGTTTTAGTAACGAGGTGGAGGTTTTCCTCACCGTCAGCGGGAGATGCATCCCATGGGGAGCCTGTCTTGGGGGATGCGGCAGCACCCACGCCTCCACGGAGCTCGTTTTGGGGATGGGGCCAGGCGGCCACTCACCAGCAGGGTTGTCCCCACCATCCTCTTGGCTTGGGGTGCTGTTGAGGGGGAAACCCGGAGTGGGAAAATCACATTTGTGGCTGCTGCCTGCGCCCAAGGGCGCCAGTGGTGCTCTGAGGGCATTTTCTCCACCACTGCGGGGTCCGGGGGGCACACACATCCTGCAGGGGATGGGCTTTGGGCTCTGCGTTTTTTTCTTTCCTTCCTCTCACCGGCAGCGAGGGAGGCTGGAGGGGAAGGATTGCCTCCTGCTCTTTTGCTGAGGGGGAGGAGGTGGCGATGGCAGTGACTCATCCGTCTAGCGGGTCCCTTCTCCTCAGCGCTGCTCCCACGCGGGAAGGTGGGTGATGGTTCCCCTCCTTCCTCGGCAGGGGAACAATGAGGCTGTCGGAGCCCTTCCCTCTGCAGCCGGGTGCCTTCGGAGATGCCTTGGGGGGGAGCAGGCTGGAACTCTGGGGTGGCACCGTGACCCTCCAGGGCTGTCACACGCCTCCGAGCCCCGGGGCATCTGTGGTTTTGTGCGTCACCCAAGGGAAAATAAAAGGGTTTTTGGGCAGGGTAAGGAGAAAACTCTGCTAGTCCTCTCCAGGGGCCAGGCAGGGTGTAGAGATGCTCTCCCAGCTGCTGGTGGTCTGCAGCACGGGCTGTCCTGAGCCACGTGTGCTTTCCATGTGTTTAGGAACAATCCATGAACTTACCCTATCCGTGCTGGAGCTCTCCTCAGCACGGTGTCCCGAGGCAAGGAGATCCACTGATCAAACACCCACACTCGTACGGATCCACTGGTAAATCCTGCTGGCCCTGTGCTTGCAACCCCAAACGTGAACAAAGCTCTTAAAGCCCGCAGGATTTGTTCCAGAGATTCCTGGCGCGTTCCAGCAGCTCCTGGGAGCTGATTTCATATTTTGTACAAATGTTTCCCTGGCCCCTGTGAGCAGGAGGCGAGCGAGCGGCTCGTGCAGCAGCTGTTGGTGTCACAGCTGATTTTAGCCCAAATTTGGCAGCTCTAAGCTCAGAGCCTGCCCAAAGGCTTCAGCTTCTCCATCCCTCCCAGCAGCAGGGTTTGATTTTTCCATGGATTCAGACCCTAGAACAAGTCCCAGTAATTTGGAGTGAGTTGTCACCAGCAGAGAAATCAGCTTCAGGCTCTCCTCAGGGTTCCCATGTGCTGCTCCAATCAGCTGTACCAGAGGTTACAGGTGAAGCAGCAAAGCCTGGATGCTTTCCATAAGCTGTGGGAGAGCCTTCCAAAGCTCTGGGTGTGGGCAGAGATGGAATGGGATGGGTGATCACAGCTGAGCCAGTGGTGCTTGGCCTTGGGAGAACGTATTTCCCCATGTTTCTCCATATCTAAATTCCCAACCAGTGTCAGTGGTGGCTCCTGCCCTCCTCCAGTGTCTGCTGATGCCTTGGCAGCACCCAGGCAGCTTTTTAGCTCCAGGACTTTGCCAGTTACATTTTGGGATTAGAAGGAAACTCCTGCCCATGGACACATGGCTGAACCCCATCAACACCATGAGAGCACGGGCCACAGTGATCTGCTTCCC
>WBMY01009412.1:120686-159751 GCA_013397315.1 Donacobius atricapilla
CATCCCTCCCTCCATCCCTCCATGTGCTCGCAGCTCTTTCCACAGCCCCGGTACCCTCTGGCCTTTTGGCTGTGTCATGCCAGGAAAGGTGAGCGCCGCTATTATTCTCCCCATTAATTTTTTGGGGGGCTATTTATGAAGCGTGGCTGGAACTCAAAAGCCTATTGTGGCAAATAGTAGGCTGCTTGTGTGGCATCCCTGAATAGGAGGGGAGTTATCCCGTCCCCATGACAACCAGCATTTGAATTAAAAGCCGTCTACTCGGAACAATTTGCCGTCACATGGTTCGGAGGAAACACTTTGAAACCCTTGTAGTTCCCTTCAATAGGCTTGATTGTTAGCGTCTCCCAAACTTTAATCATTAATAGGGCTCTGCAACAGATAATTACCGTGCTTTGCATTTTTCTGGCCCGCAGGTGACCGGCGCAGCCCCGGGACTCCGCTCGCCCCGAGCTCCTTCTCCTGGTGGAGGAGGCTGGACGAGGGAATTTTTGGAGGTTGGATGAGGGAAGTGGGTGATGGATTTTTGGCCAACCTGAAACTTTTGGGCAGTTTGTGCTGCGGCCGCAGCACTCAGGGATGGATGGTTTGGAGAGGGAAAGGCTGAGCCTTGCTCTGGGATGACATCCGTGGAGTGAGCAAAGGATGTTTGGGACTTTCTCTCCTTCCCTGGAAATATCCAACCCCCCTCCTACCTTTCCTTGACCACGCAGAGACAAGAAAAAGGGGCTTTAACCAGGTCATGGTGCTTTGCCTAAATGTAGGGTTTGGTGAAGGCCAGCTGGGTGCTGACTGTGCTGCTCAGTGCCTGGAGGAACCAGCCCTGGCTGCTCCGACATCAGCAAGAGAAATAGAAATTGAAGATATAAAGCATAAATATGTCCTTTAGGGGATTATGTTTGAAATTTGAGGGTGGCTTTGGGTTGTTTTTTTCTTGTTTTGTTTTGGGTTTTTTTTTTGTTTCCTTGGCTACTCAGTTTGTGTTACCCAGGTGAGCAGGAGACTCATTTTGCATCCCACCTGCGGGATGCTCCCAAGCAGGACCCGGCATCCCTGAGAGCAGCGCTCTTTCCCCAGCCACGGCGGCAAACTGGGAGCACTGGTGTGGTGCTGGCTCAGCCGAGGGGCTCCCGGCAGCAGCTCCTCGTCCCGAATGAGCGGGGTTTGCATTGTGCAGGAGCAGGCGGCAACAGCCTCATTTGCAATTTCTGTGCCTGCCACACGTCCTTGCAGCGGCAGGTTTTAACTGCAGGTTAAAGGAGATGGGGCCTGGCTGGCAGGACAAAAAGAAACGGGCTTGAAAGGGCCTCCTACACCTTCAAAATCTGCTTGGGTGGATACAGCATCCCCTTCCCGTCCTTCCCTTGGCCAGTGCGGATGAAGCAGCCCGGACTCAGCAGGTCAATAAAGCAATTTGCACCCTCGTACAGGGCCATCCATCAAGTGACATGATTGCATCTCCACTGGTTCCAGGGCTTAATGTAAATTATGTCACAGTGATGGAAGTACCCGAGGATTCATTTCCTCTGCCTCTGCAAATACCTTGCCCCTCCCTGCACTCATGGGGAGTCAAGGGTAGCATTATCCCATGCCAATAGTATTTCTGTTTAACGTTATCGTTTGATTAAGGAGTATCCGTGGCTTGTTTTGCCTTTAGAAGGGAAACCCTGATGCTTTTTGGCTGGATGAGTGCTGTGTGGAGGCAGTGCTGGGCTGTGTGTCAGCAGGGTGAGCATCCTGTCCTGTGCCAAAGCTGCCACATCCTGTCCCTGCCTGCAGCCGCTGTGAGATTTCCCTGGGTCATCATAGAATGGTTTGGGCTGGAAGGGACCAGTAAATTCCAAACCTGATGTCAAGAGCAGCTCTAGATCAAACCTGTGTCCAGGAGAGCAGTTGGCAGAGAATTTGGTCCCTACTAATTCAGAGAGCCTTTTTTCCTTGCTAATAGGATGCTGGTGCCTCCTCCCTCCTGTTTCTTCATCTCAGTTTCCAGAAAACCTGCTCCTGGGTTATATCTCACCCACACACCTGGGTTACTCACCCTGACAGGATCAAGGAATTTACAGAAATTCCCTTCCTAGAAAGGTCCTGATGCCCTGGCAGGTCTGTGTGTTGCTCCTTCCCAGAGCCCAGCTCAGTTCAGTGTATTGGCTTGTAGGGCACTGGTGAGGTGATTCTTCGCTTCCACCAGGTCTGCAGAAATCGCAAATTCTATTTTCTTGGCTCTTTTCATAGAATTATTGGATGGTTTGTGTTGGAAGGAACCTTGAAGATCATCCAGTTCCAGCCTGCCATGGGCAGGGACCCCTTCCACAATCCCAGGTTTCTCCAAGTCCCATCCAGCCTGGCCTGGGACACTTCCAGGGACGGGGCAGCCACAAATTCACTGGGCAACCTTTAATCTTCCTCAGCCTGTACTTTCCTCCCCAGCTGGGGAAAAGGGCTCAAAACCACGTGGCAAAAGATTTGGGGATGGGACATCCATGGCGTTTTTTGGCTGAGCAGGTTAAGGTCTCCATGCCCTGGGAGGGGCTGCTCCTGGAATGACCCTGCTGGTCCCCAGTGAGTGGCTCTGGGTGTGGCCAGTGCTCCCAGTCTCCTGAAGGTACATCCTCATGTTCCTGTCTCTTCCAGCCCTCCTGATGGGGAGGAGTGCAGCCAGATGAGCCAACTCTTCCTCTGGGTGTATATTTTGGGGTGAGGAAGGGCAGAGGAATTCTCCTCCCCCTCCCCAGAGCAACGTGCAGGACTGGAAGGAGGTGGTTTAAGACCACTGGGAGAAGTCAGGCCTGCAAATCCTTCCATGGTTTCACCTGTAGTGGGGACTGGAGGTGGTTTGGCTGGGGGAGAGGGGTCAGAACCTTGGCTCTGTGTTTATCTGCATGCAGCAATGCCTCCTCTGCTGCCCTGTGCTCTGCAGCAGGGATGGGATCAGGCACCAGCCGGTGGGAGCAGGGGAAGCCTCCCTGCAGCCCAGCCCAGATCTGGCCAGGTGGCTGCTATGCAATTAAAAGATTTTGCCAGTGAGAGGCTTAATTATCTCTGGATTTGCAGGGCTGTACCCACAGATGTGTGTTCTGCAGCCAGGCCTTTCTGTTGGATGAGCCAGAGTTTTGCCACGGCTGCAAGAAATTCCTTGTGGGACTTGTTTGGGTCATGGCACCTGGAGGAGGTTCTGGGCTGGTTGGGGAGATACAAACCCTGTGAACGAAGTAATTCCATGGGGAGAAGGTGAATGCAATGGAAGTGCAGTATTTTAGGGACTTGAGAACCCCAAACCACCAGTGATGGTGATCCCACCACCTCCTGGACAACCTGAACCAGTGGCTATCAGAAAGGAAGGTATTTTATTGAGCCCTGGCTGTCCTACCCTTCTCCTGTCAAGCCTTTACTAAATATCTCCTTTACTCCTGGTCCTTCACGATTTTAGATATCCAGCCCCAGCCCTGCACTTTCCAGGGAGTGTGAAGGTGTCTGTTGAATGAATGTTGGGTTGGCTGTGGCAGCCTAACAGGAAAAAAAACTGGCGTGAAGACTTGGGGTGATTATAACATTTCTGTAATTTTCACTTAGAAGGCTCTGACAGGGCTTTTCCTTGCTCATCCTGTTCTCCAGGCTGGTTAGGAGACCACCTGCAGGAAGACTTTTGCCCCTTCAACCTGAGCCAATTTTGAGTTATTAGGGCCACAAGGCTGCTCCTGGAAACACGAGGCTCTGACTTTCATGGCACCCAATGTTTTTAACAGTCTCAGCTGAAAACAAACCCCTTTTTTCCCCTCCAGTGTTGTTTTGTGGCACTGTGGGATTTTTTTTTAGATTTTTTTTTTTTTGGTTTGAAAGAGATATCCTTGGGAAGAGCTGTAACCCACTGACCTGGGGGGGATGCAGTAACATCCATGGAGAACCCTGCTGTGGGAAGGAGTTAACCAGGGTCAGCAGCCTGTTATTTTCCTCTCCACCCCCCTTGCAGCTGATAAGGAAAAGGAAGCTGATATTCGTGTCCCTGGGACAGCCTCGTTAAAAAGGAAAATAACAAATGGAAAAATAACACGTTTCCAGTGGTACCCCACTTTCCTGAAGCTACAAAACACCAGCTTGGGCTGCCTCTCCTGCCATGCAAGAGCGAGTGCTGCTCATCTGTTTTGTAGGGATGTGGGTTTTTCCTGGTGAACAGGCTCACCATGTGCTCTGGGAACACCCCAGTCTTGAGCTAAATGCGCTTAAAGCTCTTTTTATTGTTGGCTTTTTGTGTTAATGAGATTCATGGGGTTCCCAGCCTCTTGTTCTCTCTTCCCTCTGTCCCCCAGGCCTTGGGCAGCTCCTCCAGCTCCTTCTTCCTGCATCAGTGATGCCAAACTCTGTCATCACCTGCAGGAGTGCTGCTCATGAGGGATGGTGTGTGCTTCAATCACTCCGGATTTACCCTACAGTGACTGAAAATCGACACTAAACTCTGGCCCCTGCAGCTGAAGGGACTTCCTTTGCTCTTCAAATCACAGAATCCCAGAATGGTTTGGGTTGGAAGGAACCTTAAAGACCACCCAGTTCCATTCCCTGCCATGGGCAGGGACACCTTGCACTATCCCAGGCTGCTCCAAGCCCCATCCAACCTGGCCTTGGACACTGCCAGGGATCCAGGGACAGTCACAGCTTCTCTGGGCACCCTGTGCCAGAGCCTCCCCACCCTCCCAGCCAGGAATTCATTCCCAATCTCCCATCCAGCCCTGCCCTCTGGCAGTGGGAAGCCGTTCCCTGTGTCCTGTCCCTCCATCCCTTGTCCCCAGTGCCTCTCCAGCTCTCCTGGAGCCCCTTTAGGCCCTGGGAGGGCTCTGTGCTCTCCCTTCAGCAGCGCTTGGGAGGATGCTTGGGCGAGGGTCGTTAGCTCTGGGTGCCCAAATTCCCCTAAAACAAACCCTGGAAGCTGCTTTCCCTCCTGCCCCTGTGCGCTGTGGCAAGTAATGGCTTGCGGTTGCCCTTCCCCAGGCAGCACAAGCCACCAGGGTTCTGTGTCTAAAATCTGCAGCCCTTTTAGAGAGAGAAATAAGAGTTCCTGCTGACACCAGCACGGGAGGGGGTCGTGAACATCCCCCAGGATTTATTCCAGCCTCCTCCACACCCTCATTATTACCTGCTCGTAACAGATAAATGAGCATTTCCACGTAGCCAAAGCAGGTATTGATCAGGGCCGGGCAGGGGCCGATCAATGGGATGCTCTTTTCCCTGGCTGGAGCCTGTCCCGGCCCCTGGGGACTTTGCCCATCATTAAAAGTCATGTGCACTCAGACAACAAGGGCCCGTTCTGTTATCCTAATGCGAGGCCAATCTGGGAATTAACCGGGATATTTGGAAGCACCTTAACTGCCTGTGCTGCTACCCGGGGCTGAGTTTCCCTCTCCTGATCTCCCTCAGGCCGGCAGGATCTCCCGCAGGTCCCGGCGCTGGATAATGTGCCTAAGCTGGATACAGTGAATTTGCATGAATAAACAGGCAATTCTGCCCGGGCTGAAAGCAACTTCATTAAAACCCAGCGATAATTTGAGCTTGCTTATTGCCTGTCCTTTGAACCCTAAAAAGAGAAGATTTGGAGCAACAATTGACTTTGTGTTTGGGGTCATGGGACGGCTCCGGCTCCCAGGCAGAATTTGCCTCTCTAGAAATGTCTTTTTCTCTTTGCCTTCCTCCACAATCACTCTGCCAAGGTGAATAATTGTCCCGGGATGTTTCGTTTGCGGAAAAAAGGCTAACTGTGCTCACGGATAACAAAGTGCTGGCTGACTGAAAGCGGGCACACGGTGATTTACTGGTGGCTCTCAGCTCAAGGGGTCTGCCCGGGCAAACCCATGCCTGGAAACCCAGACGGAGCTGGGATGGGGAGATCGCTGTGGGGTCAGGTCGGGCTGGCGGTGGGGCTGGGGCTGCAGGAGGTGGAAATGGGCCAGGGAATATTGGGAGGGAGGAGATGAACATCCGTGCCCGGCTGGGAGGTGAGGGGCAGCAAGCGGGACAGGGATGTGCCTGGGAAAGCTTTGCCACCTTGCCTTGTGCAAGCATGAAAATGAGCTGTGCAACCGCAGAAAACGAGAGGCATTTTGGGGAGTGAAAGAGGAGGGGCAGGGGAGGGCGGGGACCCCCGAGGGATGGAGGGCACAGTGGGCAGAGTGAGCTCAGAGGACACTGGGGTCAAATTCAGCTCCCCGCTGCACGTTCCCTGGATTAATTAACTCTCATGGATGTGTGGGCTCCGCTCCGCTGCTGTTTCCCAGCCGTGCCAGGGCTGCCAGCTCGGGCTGGGTGTTACCTTTTGGACCCACCCTGTGCTCAAACAGGGCATCCACCCACCTGGGCAAACACAGGGACTGGGAGACTTCAGTGGTTTACCTGGACAGCAGCATTAGGTAAACAAAGCTACGAATGCTGCCTGCTTTGGGAATTTTAGCACGGGCTCATCCCTTCAGCAGAAAATTTATTACCCTGTGAACAAATTGGCCTGGCATTGGTGGCTTTCAGCCTCAGACCCAGCCCTCCAGACCTCCAGCCAAGGAGCATCCACGCAGCGTATGGGCAGTGTCCTGGCATGGGCAAGGGCAGAAACCCCCATCGAATTCCCAGGTGAAGCTCAGTCACATAAGGAAAAGGTTCTTTTTTTAACCCCCGGGCTCTTGGGTGTGTGTTCTTGCACCTACTAGGTATATCAGTAGCACTTCTGGGGCAAGTTCCTGCGTTTAAGAGCAGGCACTGAGCCTCATTTTAGGAGTTTTGGGACGACTCTCAGACCCCCCCCCCAACACATTCTGGTTTTGCTCAAGTGCTGGCAAAATGCCCATGAGGCCATTCCCAGGAGGGCTGTCTGTGCTTTCCCAGCTCTGGCCAAACAGGTGCCAAAGGGTCGTGGGGGCCACGGAAAGCTCCTGGGCTCAGGGATGAGACTCAGGGTTCTGGTTGGGCTCCACGTGCAGAGAGGCTGTGCAGTGTGACATTGAGGGGATGTTCGGAGAATTAATCCACAAACACCAGAGGTTTGTGCCCCAAAAGGAGACAGAGGAGTCCTTTTACTTTATTAGAATAAAAGGAGAGGCCATGGGGCATTTCCCCTGGGGTCTCTCAAATTTTTGGAGGACGCAGCCTCCTTTTTATCCCAATTTCCCAGCTGCATTTCCCTCTCTCTTTCCCCACTGGCTGAGGTAGTTGAGAGGCACAGACTTCCCAGAATGCCTAAGACCTAAAATTCCCCTTTTAATGTATAACACCCCTAATTTTTAATTGTTATGGGATTTATGGGTTTTCCCCATCGTTTCTTTCATCTTCCAATGGCCAATTTCATTTATCAGCAAACCTAGGGTTTGTTTGTGGAGGCAAATATCTCCTTTTGCATTCATCGATCAGTAGAATCCTTCCCCTTGTTTCTCCTATCTCTCAGTGCTAGTTTTATCTACCAGCAGCCCCACGGCTTGTTTGTGAAGACAAATCTTGTCATTCCTCTCAGGGGACAATGAGGGTCCTGCTTCCCTTTGTTCCGGCTCAGCACTCCGCACATCAACCCTGCCTCGGTGCTCGCACCGAAATCCGGGGCTGGGGCAGGGCCAGCCCTGCGAGCAGGCGTCCTCCAGGCATGAGGAGGATCAGGAGTGTGGCCCAGATCGGGGAACAGCCAGAGGGATTGTCCAGGAGGAAGCCAGGATCTCCTTGAGGGTCTGCCCTTGCAGCGGCAGCTGCTTAGCCAGCTGTTTTGCACATCTGTAAGGCTGGGCTGAGCGAAGAAGAGAGGCTGGAGTTTGTCCTCAATTACCCTGACGCGATCCTGGGCTGGCAGCGGAGGCGTTTTAAACATTTCAGTGGCTCCACGAGGTGTCCCCTTGCCAGCAGAAGCATCCGCAGAGGGGGAAAAAAAACAGGTTTGGGTTGGAGTTGGCTGCGTGTCTTTGTGTCCGGGGGTGCCCAGCAAAGCCGGGGAGCTGGATGGGGAGGAAGAGGAGGAGGGTGATGGCAGCGCTGTGCCGGGAGCCCAGCTCCCACCTGGCTCCCTTATCACGCCCGGCACAGCCTCGCGTGTCACATTGGGATGTAAATCGCATTAATTGAATTCACTTTGGCTGCGCTTTTGGGAGCAGACAATGACTGAGTCAAAATCTCATTTACATACTGATAAGACACAGTTGAAAAACGATGCCTTCTAATGAATAAAATGTGTGTAACTGGTCCAGCTTGATATTAGCATTAAAGTGTTAATCACTTTGGCATACAAGTCTATAGTGCTGAGTAAATTTGTCTTCAAAGGGTCCTGAAACAGAAATCTATGTTTCTGGACTGCCATAGCAACCTATAGACGTCTTCATTGTATTTCTTGGTCAGAAAGCAGGTGCCCGTTTCTAATTAAAGCCTAATTTGCAATTGGTGTCCTATTCAGTGTTTTCATGGGAACTTTGATGGCTGATACAGTGGTAAGCAATAACCAGCAGCACGACCTGAATGCAGCGATGGAAATTCATCCTCCCCCGGGGCTGCAGGGCTGAGCCAGCGCGGGAGGGTCGGGAGCAGGTTGTGAAGGGTGCCCCCGGTCCAGGAGGCTGCTGGCAGAGAGGGAAGATGGAACTCATTCCACGAGGCAGCCTCGCAGGGGCTGGCGGTCACCCTGCTCCAGGCAGCCCTGGCCCTCCTTCTTTGAAGACAGATGGAGAAGACTCCTTCCAAACTCCCAATTAGAGGCTCCAGATTAATGATGCTCATGCAGGTCTCTTGTTGCACATGTTCTCCAGCCCGCCCGCTGACCTGGAGCAGCCCGTGCTTCCCGGTCCTCCCCCTGCCACTTATCCACCTCCTCCTTTTGCTGCTAATTACAGGCTCAGGAGCTCCCGATAGCATGAATATCCAGGGTAATTAGCAGCAGCACCTCTGTGGGTGGCCGGACCCGTGGTGGAAAGGTGTCCTGCGGAGCTGGCTGCCCTGGGAGCCGCAGTTTGAGGTGCCAGCCCCAGGCTGTGGGAGGTGTTGCTCCCCATAAATGCAGTGTTTGCTTCTGCTGGCCGGGGGCTTGGAAAGGGCCCTGAGGGAACGGGGCTCAGATCCCGGTGAAATTCAATCCTTCGGATTCCTTTCCCTATTGCAGCCTCGGGCGCTGGCTGAGGAGCTGAGGCTCCCAGAACCCTTCCGAGGCAGAGCCATGAGCTTTGCTGGAGCTATTGCCCAGCGGCAGAGGCTGAGCGCCTGCAGATTCTGGCTGGGCTGGGCTTTTCACTGTCCAGACCATGGGAGCCCAGCCCCTCTCCTGCACCCCTGAAAGCGGGGTGGAAGCCCCTTGGTGTGTTTTGGCCGCCCCTCAGCTCCTTGCAGGGTTTGTTACTGATCGTGATTGGTGTGGCAGCAGCTTCAGGGGTCAGTGGTCACAGCAGGGGTGGCTGAAGGACCACAGGGGTCTCTGCCTTGGCAAAGGGACAGCTGGCACGGTTTGGTCTGGATGTGCCAACGTGCTGGGTGTCCCCCGCCATCCTGGGACAGCTGGGGACAAGCCAGCAGGGAAAAAGTGACACTTGTGTCCTTCAGGAGCAAACCACACACCCTGGATCAGGAATCGCAGCAGTGCTGCAGGGGAGTATGTCTGGGGATCTGTGATCCTGTACTCCGTGAAATGGGATTTTCCTGGTTCCTGCTGACTGAATGAGCCCTGGAAAGCCCTGGAGACAGAGATGCCACCCTGGGCCCGTGCTCCCAAGCTGCACCAGCCTCCAGCAGGGCAGTGTGTCCATGGCTCTCTGCTGGCTGCTCCTTCCCAGCCCAGCTCAGATTTTCAGCTGCAGTAAATCAGCGCAGTTCCACCAAAGCCAATTTCATGTCAGCCTGTGCTCTGACTCCTGGTACTCAACCTTTCCACTGAATTTATTCCCTCCATAGGGTCCATGTGCTTGTTTAAGTCCTATAATCCATCATGGAATGTTCCTGGTTTTACAGAATCAAAAAAAAAAAAAAAAAGGAAAAAAGAAAAGGAGTCAGTGGCTTAGCCCAGGCTTCAGTGTGTGCTGCTCCTGGAGAGGCTGATCCAAGTGCACCTCACACGTGGCTAAACAGGACAGCAAATACTGCATCCTCCTGCCCTCAGCCCTGGAATTCCCCCCTGCAGCCCCTCCTGGCTCAGGTACCACTTGGGTTGTTCAGCCTGAAGAACAGAAGGCTCCAGGGAGAGCTCAGAGATCTTTCCAGGGCCTGAAGGGGCTCCAGGAGAGCTGGAGAGGAACTGGGGACAAGGGATGGAGGGACAGGACACAGGGAATAGCTCCCACTGCCAGGGGGCAGGGATGGATGGGAGATTGGGAAGGAATTCCTGGCTGTGAGGGTGGTGGGGCCCTGGCACAGGGTGCACAGAGAAGTTGTGGCTGCCCCTGGATCCCTGGCAGTGTTCCAGGCCAGGTTGGATGGGGCTTGGAGCAGCCTGGGATAGTGGAAGGTGTCCCTGCCATAGCAGGGGGTTGAATGAGATGGGCTTTGAGGCCCCTTCCAACCATTTTATGATTCTGCGATTCTACAAAGCAAAAATTTAAATCACTGCTGGACTATTTCATCAGCTGTGAATCTCCTTCCCGAGGGATTTGGGCCCCCAGGGCAGGCTCCAACCACTGAATCCTGGCTGAGTGAACACTGAGAAGCTCCTTCTCTCTTGGCCTTCCAGCTCCTGCTCCTGCACAGGCTCCTGAGCAGTGCAATGTGCTTCAAGTGCTCCGGCCCCTCCCTGTTATTTCCTGCACCACATCGACCTATTCTGGTATTTTTGATGGGAATCCTTTCCAACCATTTTTACACTTTTCGAGCAGTGTAAAACCCCCCCTGGGCTGATGCACGTGTGCAAGCAGACATAACAACATCAACCTATCCTGCAGCCAGGGTGAAAACCCCCAACAAATTGGTGTGGCACAGTCAGCTGTTCGACTAAATCAACAAAATAAATCAGGAATAAATGGAAAAAGAAAAAAAAAAAAAAGAGTAACCCACCTAAAACTTTGCTCACATAACAGGAAAAGCTCAGCCTGGGGCTCTGTCCACCTATTTCTACCAGTGAGTGGAAAATACCCTGCTCCGGGAATCCACCTCTTTCCTGCTTGCTGGAGGATGTGAGTTTTCCCTGCAGGGAATATCCTGTTTACCTAAAGCCCTGTTTCCCACCATTCCAACAGGCACCACACAGGAGCGACATCCCCATGGGAGCTGAAGTCATCCTTTTCATAAGGAATTTATCAATATAAGTCATTTTTTTGCAAGGTGCTGTCAGGATAAGAAGACCTCAGGGTCTGGAGCAGGGGCTTGGAGAGTGGGCTGGTGGAATCCAGGGCTGTGATGGCTTCTCTGAACCTGACACCTCCCCTCCATCCCCCTCAGTACCTTCTCCAGGTGATGCTGCAGGAGCTCTCGCAAGTTTTTCTGCCATGTAATTCCCTTGGGCTCTGCTTAAACCCTCACGGGAACACGTGCTGGAATTCCTCTGAAACACCTGGCCCTAAGCCTCCTCGGCTTTGTGTGGCCTCAGTCACTGAGGACAGTAAAAATCTTTCCCGCAAGGGCTTTGTGCTGCTTCCCATCCCTGGGGCCAGCCTGGGAAGGGTGTGAGTGAGGGACATCAGCTCACAGCCAAGAGACAGGAGCTATTTGGTTCCTGGGGTTTCTGCCAGCTGGAGTTATGGCTTATTGCAGCCCAAGCAACCCTAACCACATGATAAACATTATCTGGGTTATTAAAATGTTTTACCAGAGCCAGAAATGTTCGAAAAACCTGTTGCAACACTAAGCTGAGCGTTTTAATGCCGCCTGAGGAACAGGCTCTCTCTGTTCTTTGCACAAACTGGGGGATTTTTGTTATTCCTTAAAGCAATCTGCCAAGGGTGGGGGACGTGCTGGTGCTCCGTGGGCCTGGGCCAACCCTGCCAGAGGGTCTGTGATGGCAGCAGATCCCATCTGGGTCTTTTCCCAGCTTCCTGTTGTTGATATTTTGCATTGAGGGCACTTTGCAGATCTGAACATTCCCGGGAAGGAAAGGGGAGCTCTGATTTTTTCAGGTCTGGAGGGGCAGGGCTGTTAGTGAAGGCAGAGCATGGCACCTTGGCATAAAAGCACAGCACCCAGCCTTTCCCATGGAGCCAAGAGCTGATCCAGCCAGGAATTGTGCCTTCAGCTCATCCTCCTGGCAGCCCACAGTGCTGAGACATCCAGGCTGGGAGCTCGTGGTTTCACGGAGCCGTTGTTTTCCCAAGCGCTTCTGTGCCTAAACCAGGGTCTGACAAAGGATCTCAGAATGGGTTGGGTTGGAAGGGACCTTAAGGACCACCTGGGCAGGGAAACTTGGGATTCCTGGGGCCTTGGATCTCGACATTCTGGGATCCATGTTTGGAATATCCTGGGGGCTTGCGACATCAATTCCTGATTGGATCTGATGCACCCTCCCCTCCTTTCTGCTGGAGTCACCCTCCCCTCCTTTCTGCTGCCAGAACAGAGCCGATGGCACCCATGGCTGGACAGACAACAGTGATTAACTCACCTGATTAAAACTTGAGCTGGCAGAAGGTCTCCAGAGGGAGAGTGGCAGCTCTCAGGAGTTTTGCTTGCTGGGGGTCCGTGCCAGGATTCAGTGCCTGATTTGTGAGCTGGAGCAGCACATCCTGGACCATTTTACCTGTGCAGTCACCCACTGAGCTCTTCTGGACACCCCAGTTTGACATCATCTCCTTGCACACACGCAGACACTGCTCTGCAGGCACCACAAAAGTTATGGTATCGCCCCACAGCAAATATTTGCAAAATAGAGAGAAAAAGGCTCCGTGACGGAGGCGTGACTCACTCAGTTCCTCTTTGGGCTCAGGAGGAATGATTTCTGTGTGGTGCTGAGTGTGCAGCTCAGCAGCAGATGTCTTGGGTTTTGCTGAAGGGAGAGGATTGGGGAGTGAGTGTATCAATACCCTTTTAGTTCATATGGGAAATTTTTTTGTCTGTTTTCTCTACTACGTGGGTGTAGAAATAAATACAATATCTCCTTCTGTCTGCTAAAGCAAGACTGGGGCATTTCCCACTGCCTGGGAAAGGTTGTCTCAATCCTGCTGTGGAGCAAGGACCCTTAAGCACCAGTTGTCACAGGCAGCGCCTTTTAAACACAGGTGAGTGGCCGTCTCTGACAGCATTATCTGCATCACATCAAGGATGATGTTTCACCCAGAATCTGCAAAAGCAGCTCCAGGCCCAGCTCCTGTCACTGCAGCCATGCCCCAGTTCTGTTTTCCTTCCCTGGGGTCAGGGATTGCTCCTATTTGCTCCACTGTGTCATTCCAGGCTGTCCATTGAACGGCCATATATCACATTTTCCTCCACCAGAGCTGAGCAGTGGTCAGGGCTGGCCCCTTGCCTTGGTCATTCCCAAGCTTTCCAAACTTTGCTGCCCCAAATCAAAGTCGTTCTTTATAATGAGAACCCCCAGATGTGCCAGCCCAGATCTAAACACAGCCTAAGGTGAGGAGCAGAGCCTGCTGAAGGCACCTGGAGAGCACACAGTGTGGCCAGGCAGGTAGAGAACTGGGGGCTGTTGGAACCCTGGAAGCTGAGAATTTCAGGCTTTCTGTGCTGACAGGCACTGACCCTCAATAAAACACTGCCTTTGACCTGAGGCCGTGGAACAGCCTTCCAAAATTGAGTGACAGCACTGGGACTGTGGGTGTGTAGCTTGAATAGAAGTGTGTGATGTCACAGGGTGGAAAACTTAGAATTTAAGGTTTTAGACTATAGTAATATATATAAGGCAAGATGGAAGATTTAGGGTGTAGGCTAAGTTCTTCTTTTATCTTCCTCTTCATGTGTTTGGGTGGTGTATTTTAATTGGGTGAAGAAATCCACATTGCGGGCCATGGGTGTTTGGTTATTGGGTTAAAAGTAAAGATAATATAGGTGTCATCTTGTAATTGGACAATTTATGCTTAAAAGATCTTGGAAAGGGTTAGAGACAGAGCCATTTTTCACTTTGCTAGCTAGAACTCACAACTTGTGAGACTGTAACGTAGATAAGAATTAATAAACATCTGAGTCTGAACACCAAACTGCATCTCCCGAGGATTTAATCCCGGCTCTAATACAAGAAAAGAAGTTAACAAACCCACATTTTAATGGTGCCCCATGTGAGGAGATCTTAGCAGAAGCCAGTAAATGTGGAAGGCAGAGCCTGAATGTCTGGGCTTTGTCACACACCAGCAGCCAAGGACGTGCCAGTCTCTCCCCTGGATCTGTTGGATGGGAATTTCAGTTTGGTTTTGGGTTCAGCCTGGGGTATTTGGTCTGTTTGGAGAGGGATGGCTTTGGGAGCAATGCAGAAAAATGGAATTCACTGGCCCTCTGCAAAAGCCAAGTGAGGATGGTTTGACTTTTGTCTTTATCTAGCAAGGATGGGTTTCGCTTACGTGTGCAAGCTGTCCCTAAAATCCAGGTGAGTTTGCTCCAGAGTTTATACTCAGATCTATCTCTTTAATTAACTTGAGGTTTGAGCAACTGGGTTCAGACTAAGCTTATTCTAAAATTTGGGCAAATATCTCAGGTTTGACTTATTTCCAGTTCCAATGTTGGTTTTAGTTGGATAACAACTAAAGGTCTGACCCCATGCCCACTAAAAGAAAATAACTAAACTTTGCAAGTCTGATAAGCATATTTTAACAAAACCTAGGATAATTTTAAATTAAATAAAACTTAAACTCTATATGGATGAATTTTTAACAGAAAGAAATCTTAAACTACATTAACTTAATAAAACTTACATATAACAGAACTTCAAATTAACAGAATGTAAATCAGATGGAGATTTAAATTCTCTCAGTACCAGCCTGGCCTGTGGATGGAGAGTTTTCCATCAGATCCAAGCTCAGTTCTGTTCTCCTTTACCCCTGCGTAAAACCAAAACTGAGCCAAGGGAAGAGCAGAGCTGTGGGCACAGAGCCTTCCCCAGGGGCAGGATTTGGCAAGCTGTAAATAAGCAGCACTTCCAAACCCCTCCTGGGGGAGTGAGTGATGATCCAGCCACTCTCAATGGACTCCAGCTGCAGCCACAATTACTTTACACACCTTTTAGACACTCATGCCATCATCTTGGTGTCTTATTCAGCACTGAGGAACAAAATTCCAGCTTTCCAAGCCATGAGGGAGGCTTAAACTGAAGGGCTACTTGAGTCCATTGCAGAAAGACTCTTTAATGGCACATTTTCCTGGTTATAAAACCAGCCTAAAATAATGAGGCTCATGAAAGGATACGACCTGAACTATAAAATGCACTTATTAAAGTTGTATGATAAATCAGAGAGGGACGTTTTTGCCTCCTCCTGAGGAACTGGGTGCAGTCAGACAAGAAATGGAGGTAAGGCAGATTGATTTCTGGTGCAAGGCTCTCTCCCAGCTGGGGGTAAAGGATTAGCACAGGTCAAATTGCTCACAAACCTCTGTCAAGGAATATATATGTCTAACCTAAATGTCAGGCTGGAGTAAAGCAAACCTGGGCTCTGAGGCCCTCTACATCCCGGTGCGGGTGATTCCATCAGTTCTATCCCTCTTTGCTCCTTTGTCTGGATGCTGAATTTTTGTCCCTTCTTTATTCCCCCCCAGACAAGGGGATTTGTCTCCAACAGGATGCTCTGCTGTCACGTTAGTGACAGGACAAGGGGGAATTGTTTCAAACTAAAAGAGGGGAAATTTAGGTTAGTATTAGGAAGAAGTTCTTCTCTGTGAGGGTGGTGAGGCCCTGGCACAGGGTGCCCAGAGAAGCTGCGGCTTCCTCTGGATCCCTGGAAGTGTCCAAGGTCAGGATGGGTCTTGGAGCAACTTTGTCTAGTGGAAAATGTCGACAGCCTTCCCTCTGAGTGATGAACGGCACCAGTAGGAAGGAGGAGGAAAAAAAGAGGATTTTTTTTTATTTGTGGGGTTTGTTTTTGTTTTTGCTGCTAAAAATATGGCCTCATTCTTCAAATGCTTGGGAATCTTTTTTATCCCACTTGGATGATTTATTCTGCTGCACAGGGTCTGTCTGGAGGGGATTAGCTTTCACCAGCAGCAAGCTGCAACAGGGAGCAGAGCAAGGAATGCCACTGAGGAGCTGTGGGATGCTACAGCACCTGTAAAGTGAAGGCTTAGAAGAGTGGAGGTAAAGTGGTTGTTTGCAAAACTTTTGGGAATGGGTGGATCAGGCAGGCTTTTTCCAAATACCAGTTCCCAGGACACTGAAACAGCACCAAAATGACCTCACACCTTGCAAGGGATGGGGCTGAGCCCTCCTGTCCACTCGGGGCTTATGTCAGGGCCAGTTAAGGTGCAGGAGCTGCCTCTCCTCCCTTCAATTCCTCATGGCACTAAGACCCCTTGGCTCTTAGCTGCCAACCAATTTTCTTTTGGGTAATGCAATAGTGCATGGAAGAGCCCATTATTTGCCAGTAGCAAGAGACTCAGCAAGCACTAATTGGACAAATGAGGCTCCAGGGATTTACAGACTAAGCAGATGAATATGCCGCTGGGGAAAAAAAAAAGGCAAATAAGGCTCTGAGCCTCCCTGAAGGGCACCTGGGATGGTGCTTTGCTCCTGGAAGCAGAGGCACGTGCTGTGTGTGCTGTGAGGGGCCATCCTGTCCTGAGAGGTCCTTCCTGCCCCATAAACCATCTCCCAGAGCTGTTTTCCTGGGAGCATCTCTGACGAGCAGGTTTGTTTTTCCCCAGGGATGCATTGACTGCACTCCGTGGCAGGTACTTGGAAATGTTTCCCAGGCCCTTGGCATCCTGCCCAGCCCACACTGCCCACAGAGACAGGCTGCCATCAGCTCTCTGTGGTGGGGACTGTGCTGGGGTGAAGACTTTATAGCTCTTCACCCGTTCCCAGCCTAAAATCTTCCCTCTAAAAAAGAAGGAAAGGAGGGAAAGAGAAGGAAAACAAAAGTTCTTTATGGGGGAGTTGACGCTGTTCATCACACAGACACACACAGACACACTCCTTGGTGAGAGGACATGAACTAACTACTACTTTATTTAAAAAGATTTGACTCCATTTCAGAGTATTTCTACAAAGGCTAGGGATTGGGGGAGAAGGCTGATACCTCTCCCCATCCCATTGGTCAAGACAACTGTCCATCAGCTGTCCATAGCTCTAAGAACAGGAATGTAAACTACCTTGAAATTACGAAAACATTGGCTGTGTTTACATCACCCAAGCATGAGAAAAAACCCAAACCATGAAACACTGTGAAACAGAAGAGAAGCTGAAAACATCAGGGCGACAGGGAATTAAAAAAAAAAAATCATTTTTTGTCCTCAAATACTGCCTTTGAAAGGATATCCTGAGCTGTGCCACTCTCCCAGATATCTTTTGATAGCTCTTTCTTCTTGTGTCCCCCTCATCCTTTGAGATCACATCTTCACCTCTGGTCCCCTTGGGCTCTGCATCCCCACTTTGGTCTGTGCAGGAGAACAGCTCAGACCGTGATTTCCAGTGGACAACAAAAGCCAGAGAATTGGCTTGAAAACATTGCTTTTCAACTGCTCCCAGACATAATTCATGACCAGGTCACTTTTCCTTCTGTTTCTGCTGCCCTTTTCAGCAACCCTCCCTTAGGGACGAGCACCACCATCAACCCATGGCATGTCCTCAAACCACAAAGTTTCTGGGCACAAGAGCTGCTGTTCTTCACATCTGGGTCTTGCTCCATGTCCTGGGTACCACGCTGCTGCCATAAAATGAGTAATAAGGTGTTGGGTTCCATCAGTGTCGGCGGCTGAGGGCTCCTGGCCCTGGAGTAACGCTGGGAATGTCCCCCAGAGGACAGCCAAGAGATGACTGATGGTGAGGAGTGAGTTATTGCGAGCCCTTCTCCCAGGAAGAAAGTGGTCCTGGCTGGGGTTGGGATGATAGATCACTGCCTTTTTCTGTAGTGCATTAGCACTTGATCTCAGAGGTCGAGCCAGAAAACAACCTTCTCCCTCTAATTGACATGCAAAGCTGCTGCTGTGTATTAACTGGGATGGGGGCTGAACTCTGAGCCCTGGCGCTGAGATCAGAAAAATGGAGAGTGGGAAATCTGCAATAAATTGCTTGGATATTTATAGGCTCTCAAACATGACATGTTTATTAAAAAAAAAAAAAAAATTGCAGTCCATAGGATGGCTTGGCTTTCTGCAAGTGGCTAGGGTCAAAAAGTCCTCAGCCCAGTGTGGCGGGAGCAGGAAATATCTCATGGCTTTAACGACCCGGAGAGCTTTCCAGGGTGGAATCATGGATGTCCTCCGTGTTTTCATGGCTTTCCAAATGGATGGCTTGGTTTCACTGTGAGGACCATCAGTGAGGAGGGGAAATGCTGAGGCTGGAGTCACACTGGGTGGTGAAGGGGGGACCCCAACAATCTCCACCCTCTGGTGGTTGAAGAGCAGAAATTAGCAGGCGAGGCGCTGCTTTAAAAGAAGAAAACAGCAATGAAGGGGATGATTTTCTACCATTTGACCCCATTTTTTTTCATCCAGTTAATGCTCTCATGCTTCCTCTGCAGTCCTGATGGCCAGAAATGTGTTAGAAAAGATATCTTCTACATAACCCTACAAAGAAACCATCAGAGCTTGTGTGGGACTGAGGGGTGCAGACATTCAGTTTTGGGGACCATCACGATTTTTGTGGTATCCAAACCTGGGAGACCTGCTATCAGTGACATCTTCTGCACTGGGGTTTTCACTTGAAATAGGACCTGGCAGCTAACCCAAAGTGCAAAACTTCTTGCTAAAGGTGAGCTGGCAACACAGAGTGTAAAAAAACAAAAACAAAACCAAAACTATGTTAACACATCTTTCCTTTAGTCTGCCTTCAGAATTACCCAGTCTTGTAAGGAAAAACCTTCCAGACCGTCTCTGTGATGTCTGGCTTCATTTCTGCATGTCTGAAGGAGCTCTTCTTTACGTCCTCCAGAAATAATGAAAGAAGTCAAAATGAGAAAAACATAATGAAAAGGGCTGCTGTAAACAGGGCTGCATCTTCCTACCGGTCTCTGTAGTTAGAGGCTCTCATTAACTATTGTGTATCCAAGGGCTTATGAATTCCAATTATTATTTTCTCTGTGTACTGTTCTTGCAAGGAGGACAACAATTAATTAAGTGGTCCTGGGCTTCATTAAGGCTCTGTCAGGACTTAGCAAGGTGCCCGTGGCCAGGCTGAGTGTGGGCAGGGGGTGGTCCACACACAGAGCTCTTGTGATGAGAGGGGAGAGGGCCTTCACCCCTGGGCTTGGGTTTGTGCCTGAACCAGGGAGATTTTCCCCTTTTTTGGGGGCAGGAATATTCTGGACCTGATCTGGAGGGAGGGATGTCATGGGTCCCCCTTCTCCCTGCAGAGAAGCTCTTTCCATCTAGGGACATCCGTGCATGTCCAAGACCCGAAGTGTGGCTCTTTGCTTGACCTATTTTTTAAAGTACAACCTATTTTGCTGTTTTTCTCACCTTGGTGCCACCCTGATCCCAGTGGGTGTGAGAAACAGGGTGAGCACAGCCAGGACTGCCCCACACTGCAACCACCACCATCACTCCCAGTGCTTCCCTCTCCCCTTCTCCTTTTTCAATCCAAGCACAAAGTCTGGCTGTGGTGTGTGCCATCGCACAGCTCCCCTGCCGCCTGCTCATGTTGGTAAACAAGGCTGCTCGAGCAGCTTTTCCCAAGAGGCATGAAATGAAAGCAGCCTGGGTGCTTTTCCCTGCCTGGGTGCAATCTGTGCAGCACGTGGAGTGCAGTTCAGGTGTCTCCAGCTCTGCTACAGCAGGCACATCATCAGCCTGATTAATAGTAATAAAAATGAGTATAACAACAACAACAACAGCAACAACAATACCTATTAAAATTATTACAGCAACAACAACAATAATAATTACTACTACTATTATTATTATTATCCCACCTTTCCTGAGCTCAGGATGAGCTGCAGCCAGTTCAGACCTGAGCCCAGACCAGAACCAGGCTGCTGCAGCAGTGAGCAGATGCCAGGGCTGGCAGAGGGTGCGTCAGGCTGCTCCCTCATTTCTGAATCCTGGGATGATTCCATGCCCTGCTGCCTGTGACTGATGAGCCCTGACTCCAGGGCAGCCAAGCAGCTTGGGGTGGACACTCCATAATGTCCCACCCCAGTCTCAAGGGAAGCCTGGTCTTGGAAGAAGCCCCAAGGTTGACTTTTTAGGGTGACTGTGGCTCCCAGCAGGTTCTGCTGCCCTCTGGAGCTCCCAACTCCTCCTGGGTGAGGGTCAAGGGGTGCAGCTGGGCTGGATGTGGTGTTCCAGGACCTGATGTGCACTGATTATCACTCATGGTGGGCAATTCAGATGATGAACTGGCTCGCCTTGAAAGAAGTCCATGCTCGACCCCAATAAATCAGGATTTTATCCAGTAGCCATTCGCCAGCTTGCTCTGACCAGCTGAACCTAAATTTAGACATTTGTATGAATTTGTGCCAATTTAGGCATTTGTATAAGTGAGCAGTGGGCAGGCAACTCTCTCCACCTTCACACGGCAGCCTTGTTCTCACCCACATCTCATTTTTCAAGGTGATGCCACAGCAAAATAATTTCTGTAGGTGTTCCTCAATCTCTGCCAACATCTGCTGCTTCCACCCCCAAACTGGGTAAATTTTTGATCTGAACTTCCAGGCTGAGGTGAATTTGTACACTGAGTTCCTGTTGTTGTCTGACTTGCTCAAGGAACAAGGATTCCGCCGTTTTCCCTTTGTGAATCCTGCTGGGACATGACAGAGCCTTTTAGAAGATGCTGTTTAATTAAAACACTAACAACAGGAATTTCTGGAAAAACATCAGAGGTTCTCATAAATTATCCCATGTTTCACACTGCCAATCTTCTACCTTTTCTTTACTCCATATTATTTTGGACTGTGTTTCAGGGGATATTTATGGGTGAAGCATGTTCCTGGCTATGACTGGCTTACTTACAAATTCCCCTTTAATCAACAGATTTGATATTAATTAATAATTCATAGTCTGCTCTTAGGATAAAATTGCATAATAATGTCTTTGATGCAGCCCAAAGTGTCCATTGTAGATGGCATAAAATGTTAATTAGCAGCAAAATGCAGTTAGGAGAAAACACTTTTAATTATGTAATAGGCCTCATTACAATGGGTAATCAACAGTGCTTCCAAATTAGCCCACTGACAGCATTTATCTATACATAGCAAATAAACTTTTGTTTGCAGAAAATGCATTTGAATAGTCAGCCTAGGAATTGCTTCCAGGCAGTTTTTTAAGTCACTGCAGTCCCCAGAAGTATTTTAACAAGGACCACGCTTCTCTCAGGGCGGGCCATATGTAAAGCTTAGAGAATAATGGGGGAAATTGTTCACAAATATTTGCTCAGATATGCAAGCAAATTTCAGTTTGACCTTTTGCAGGACCCTCATCTGAATACTGGAGTGTTTTGCTGATGGCGGTGCCCAGAGAAAAATGTGAAGCATTGGTGCATGAATATCCCCTGAATTTCACATTGTGCCTGAGGTCGTGTGGCCCTCACTGGCTGCTTTGTTGGTGAGGGGCATAAATCACCCAGCCCAACAACTCCAAAGTGTGGTCAGGATGGCCCAAGGGTGCGCACAGAGCCACTCATAAATCCAGCTTTTCCTTGTGAAGGAAAAAGGAGGGAGCTCGAGGGAGCTCGGCAGATGCCTCATGGTGATCTCTGTCCCAGCTGACTTGTCTAAGCCAGAGTGAAATGAAGGGTTTGGCTGAAATGAGCCAATTGACCCAAAGTCAATGACACAGGGTATGCTTTTTTTTTTCCTTCCTTTTTTTTCTTTTTTTTTTTTCTTTTTNTTTTCTTTTTCTTTTTTCCCTCCCACCCTGAAGCATTTTGCTGTTTCTGCCTGGATTTTTAAAGTTATCCAGGCTTCTTCAATCCTGATTTCTCTTCCAACTCTGCCAAACCTCTACGAGGTTCCATACAGAGATGTGGTCCAGCTCAGACACTTTGGGATACGGATAATGGATTTCTCACGTCCTCTGTCCAGCCCAAGAAACCTTTCTGTCTCACTCCAAGTCATTAGTGGCGCTAATAACACCCAGAGTTGCTAAGCAGTGCTAATGGCTGCTGGTCTTCCTCAAAGGGACGGCGTGAATCCTTGGGATATCAAGACCTTTACGTGTTCTCTGCTTGTAATTGTCCTTTTAATATTGTACAACCCTGATAACCCAAGTTTATCCATATTGTGGAACAGACGGACACTCTGTTATTAGATTTGCTCTTGCAGACACCTCGCTGGATTGTCTGAATGTAATTTGGAGTCTCTAAAATCTGTGGACACAGATCTCTGCCTCCTTCACTGTCTGGTCATTTCTATTCATTTCATCTCTGGAATCTAATGTAATAAAATTATAAAAGGCTCTAACTCTTCAGCATTTAATCAGCTTAGTATGAGAGAATTACATCAGCAGCCCTGAGGTGTACTTTACCCAGCAAAAGAAATCTCACATTAGGAGGCAATCGCATTATTCTCACTACGGAGGATTGTAGGAATTCCGAAGAGTTGCCAGGAATACAGAAGACTCTGAGGTAGGCTGTGTCTTTATTTACAGCAGGTAAAGAGCAGGAGGGTTTTGCTCTGCCAGCAAGGAAAGCCAGAGCTGGGCTCTGCACTCAGAGCCGCCTGGATCCTTCACTAAGACCCAGAGTTCTACATCAGATAGGATTTAGGGGTAGGTAGAAACTTGGTAGACCCATCCCCATCTTTGCTCAAAACAGTTTCCTGTTTGTTGTAGATCAAACTTGTGTTCAGCAGAGAAGCTGGCAGGGAATTTAGTCCCTACTAATTTAGAGAGCTTTTTTCCTTGCTAATAGGATGCTGGTGCCTCCTCCCTCCTGTTTCTTCATCTCAGTTTCCAGAAAACCTGCTCCTGGGTTATATCTCACCCACACACCTGGGTTACTCACCCTGACAGGATCAAGGAATTTACAGAAATTCCCTTCCTAGAAAGGTCCTGATGCCCTGGCAGGTCTGTGTGTTGCTCCTTCCCAGAGCCCAGCTCAGTTCAGTGTATTGGCTTGTAGGGCATTGGTGGCGTGATTCTTTGCTTCCATCAGGTCCGGAGAAATCACAAGTTCTATTTTCTTGGCTCTTTTCATAGAATTATTGGATGGTTTGTGTTGGAAGGAACCTTAAAGATCATGCAGTTCCAGCCTGCCGTGGGCAGGGACCCCTTCCACAATCCCAGATTTCTCCAAGCCCCATCCAGCCTGGCCTGGGACACTTCCAGGGCTGGAGTAGCCACAACTTCTCTGTGCCAGAGCCTCCCCACTCTCACAGCCAGGAATTCCTTCCCAATCTCCCATCCATCCCTGCCCTCTGGCAGTGGGAAGCCATTCCCCATGTCCCGTCCTTCCGTCCCTTGTCCCAAGTCCCTCTCCAGCTCTTCTGGAGCCCCTTTAGGCACTGGAAGGAGCTCTGAGGCCTCTCTGAAGCCATCTCCATGTGAACGCCCCCAGCTCTCTTAGCTTGGCTCCAGAGCAGAGGAAATCCAGCTCTCAGAACAACTCTGTGGCCTGAGACGGATGCAGCACTGCAGGTGGGACCTCACCAGAGCAGAGTATCCATTTTATTTATTTCAACCTGATAATTTGCCGCAATTGGTGTGGTAAGGTGAATAAAGAGATGGTGTGAGGAAAGAGATGCTGCAAAGGACGGTGTGTCCCACTCACCTGGGGTTGCACAGAAGCTCTGTGAGGTGAAGCAGAAGACTAAACCCACGTCTTCTCTGGGTTATGTCACTGCAAAGCCACCACGTCCCACATCTGTTCCCCATCCCTGCCCATGGGTGGCTGGAGTTGGGCCCAAACACGATTTCCAAGGTTATTTTTGGTGCATCCTGATGTAGGCTTGGCTGAGAGGCAAAGAGAAAGGAGGAGGCAGACAGGGAGAGAAAGGAGATGTTTAATGTAGCACAGGGACTGCAATTCTCTGGGTATGCTGTGGCCAGGGCTGTCCTTCTCTCCTGCCTCATGGATCCATGCTCTCCTGACCCTCATGGATCCATGCTCTCCTGACCCCCTGAGATGGCATTTCTGCTTCTCTGGGCACCAGTGTTATTTGAAAGGAAAGCAGCTTGCTTGTTTTCCAGCCCAAGCTGGCTCAGCCAAGCCCCTCTAACCACAGTCTGGGCATTTATTTTTGTCCTCCAGACTTTCCAAGCCATTTCTTGGGGTTGTTTGTCTGGTTCTTGCTGGGAGTGATGGAACATGATAAAAATAGAGAGGAGTCCCAGGCCTGGGCTCTTTCTCCTGAAAAATTCACACAAAGTTTAACACAAAGCTCAGGAAATCCAGGCAGGGTCTCAGTGCCCGAGCAGGACATTTGACATGCCTTGCAGCCATCCATGGAGTCTGGGTGATGGAATACAACTCATGAGGGTGGCTTCCAGCTTCCCCTTGGGCATGTGTTCAAAATATGGGTTTGCTAAAACATTCCAGGAACTGTGTCTCCAGCTTCAGTGAAGGCACTGGGGCTAAAATTGGCCGAAAGATAAAGAGTGGAGCCACCTCCGTCACCACGTTGACTTCAGAACCTGGGGCTTTAATTGAAATATCAACTGTGACGAGGCCTGTGCCTTGGCTGGAGGGCGGGCAGCGCTGGGTCCTGTCCCCACAACACCTTTGCTGATGTCAGTGTTCGGGGGAAGCTGTGGAGCCCAGGTGTTGTTCCACCTGGAGCCGGGTGTCCGGCACCTGCCGCGTTATCCCATCCCCTGGGAGCGGCAGCAGCAGCCGCCCGTGCTGTCGTGTCTCTGCTGATTTGAGGACGTGTTGTTGTGCCTTGCCAAGTGCCCTCTGCACGCCACAGGGAGGTCTGTGATGCTTCCTGGAGGAGCTCATCCGTGCCTCCCATGCCTTCCCGATGGGAAAGCGCCGCTAATGCACAGCTGACCACTGCCCAAATCCCAGCAACGCCACCAGACACTGATTTAGCTGCTCACTGGCTTGCTCAGCTGGTCTGGAGCCTGACCATGGGCTGCTTCAAAGATTTAAGTGGTTTCCCTCAATCCCCAGGGGAGGACAGGGCAGGGATTGAGGACAGGAGTTCAAACATCCCCAGCTCCCTGGGGTTTCCAAATTGATGACGGCTCGGGTTTGGCTCTGTGCCACAGCTGCTTTTCAGCCCTGAGCTGAATTGTCTGCCATCATCTGTCTGTCTGGGCAGGATGGTTTCTCCTCGGGATGATGGGAACCATCACAGGGTGCTGCCAGGGTGGCTGAGCTCATCATGGATGGGAAATCAGGAGCCTGGGAATATCCAGACTGTGCAAACAGCAGCAGACTCCTCCTCTCCAGGAACTGCTCCGTTCAGGGCTACGTGGTGCTAATATTTTCCTTTTCCACCAGGCCTTATCTGGGCGGGTTTTGAGCATTTCTAATATTCAGCTACAACCTCTGGTATTTGTGGAGTTTTGCATTAGGAGTGACAACCCACACAGCACTGACCCAGCACTGCAGCTTTCACCAGCAAACCGCGTCCACAATCCACATATTTTTTGAACACTTCCAGGGATGATGTTTCCATCATCCCTGAGCAGCCTGTTCCAATGCCAGACAAACGTTTCAGGGCAGAATTTTTTCCTAATATCCAATCAAAACATCTGCTGGCCCAATTTGAGGCATCACTTTTTACCTGGGAAAAGAGACTGAACCTCACCTGCCTACAGCCTCCTTTCAGGGAGTTGTAGAAATAATCTCTGCTCCTCGGTTTTGCTTTCAGATAAATATCCTTGACACAGGGAAGGATCTTGTCCAGACTGAGTACCTCAGGGGTAATGATGTCAGCAGTGGCGGTGAGCAGGTCAAGCCCTGGAATAAGTTGAACATTTCATCTGGAATCATGGGAACCCCTTCAGCACAATGCCTGGAAAAAAAATGCACCGGGACATGTAGAGCTACTTAGCCATGGATGTGTGGGGGAAGATTTCTCTTCCTCTTTGGCAGGAGGCAGCCAGGACATAACCAGTTGTGCTGCTGGGGAGCTGTGAAAGGAGCTCTTCGGAGGCAGGTTTGGGGCAGGTCTTTGGGGTCTGTCCTCCCGGGACCTCGTCACTGCTTCAGGGCTGCTCATAATGCGCCTCTTCTTGCTCCTGTGCAGGTTTTGCAGAGCCACGACTCAAACCAGAACTAGCACGACCTGTTTCCTCCTGGAAGTGGCAGCACAGCCCCAGTGCCATTATTTTTCAATGTCCTTTAAGCAGAGCTGTTCACACCTCTGGATTCAAATCACCGAGTGCCTCTCAGCATTCTCACCGCTTATCTAAACAGATCGTATTTAAAGGTTTATTTTGTGGTCATAAAAATTTGCTGCTGGCACTCAAAAGAAAGCTCTCTGCTGGATCTAAGCCTAGAAACAAATGTGTTGGGTTGGCTTAGGCTGGAAGGAAAGGGACTGCAGGAGTTTATGAGAAATGGGTCTCCAAACTGGAATGCTTTAAGCTGATTTCCCAGACTTACCAGCTCAGACAAAACAAACGCAACACTTCTCCTGGCAAACATCTCCTGTGGAGCAGGCAAGGCTGTGCAGCACCAGCCCAGGGCCTTCAAGGAGCCTCTGAGGAAGATGTTCAAGGCACTGATTGAAAGTCGATCTTTGTTCAGCCCTGCAAAACGGGGGACACCAAACACAAGGGATTACCACCTGTATTGACCTTGAACCTACCCTGTGTGCAAGGGAGCCCTGGATTTTGGTTTAAAACCACTCCCAGAGGCTGGTGAATGGAGAGCAGAGATATCTTAGCAGAGGGACTGAGTGGTCCCAGGGCTAGGGAGGCTGCAGGTTGTCCCAGGCTATGGTGATCCCATCCTGTCTCCTTATTGGCCACAGAAAGTCACCTTGGGATGGGCTAGAAAGCCCCCAGCCTTCACATAGAAAATGGAGTTGATGGCAGAAGAGGCTCATTTTGTTGAAATCAGATTTTTTTCTCCCCATCCACTTGGTTTATCTTTATTCTTGCCTTCCTGTACTGCTGTTGTGCCGCCAATCCCCTATGCCCCAAGCTGAGTGTGGGTTAATGAACATCACTGACTGCAGAGAAATATCCCCCTTCTGCTTAGAGCTCCCTCAGCCTCTTCATTTTTGGGCTCAAATTTGATTGATATTTTTCTCAGCCTGGACATTTGTTGCTGTGCGAATTCAGAGCAACACTGATTTGCCTGTTTTGTGGTAAGGAAACAAGAAAGGTAAGGAAAAGTTTGCAGAGCGGGTTGTACACTCTGCAGTGCCTCCAGGATGGGTGGAAGAAGCTCCAGGTGTGGTGAGGTTTTCTCCTTATCCTGAAAAGGTTCCTTTGAATGGGCTGCAAAAGGTGAACTTCCAGTTACAGGGGAGAGAGTGGGAAAAATGGATCCGGGAGATCTGCACAGACTCACATCTCTGGGAGAGGCAAAAGGGTGGAAAACACAGCACCAGGATGAGGAGACTGAACAAAATGGGAAACAAACCTCCAGAATGAGTGTTCTAACCAAACAAAGGGTGTTCTAACCAATTGGTTGAGGGATCTTGTCCCTTTGCTTGATAAAAGCTGTGTGCTTGGCATCTTGGCTAGCAGGATATTGTGAATTCCAGCCTGGACCCCAGGGAATGCAGTACAACTGCAGCTCCCAGTTCTCCCTGCAGGTTAATCCCTGCTAGGAAAGGCTCTGCTATTAGCCTGGAGATTGCCCTTTGTCCAGTAAGGATTCCCAGAGTGTAGATGGCCTGGGCTCTGCCTGGAGTCAATGGAAAATCCTCTGGACTTCAATGGATGTGGATCAAGCCTGCCCCAATGCGGATGCTCACACTTTAAATACCCTTTGGTATTTATCTGATCACCTTTATCCCTCTCTCATTCCCAAAGGAGTCAGGGGTGAAGAGTTTGTAGACAGTAAGTCTTTACCCGATGGATTGTATGCATGTCTCTCTCACCAAGAATACTTTCCCCCAGGGGTATTTCTTTTCCATAGGTGAAGTTGTTGACTTAAACCCAAGGCCTAGCTTCTCTAAGTATCTCACCTGCAGAAATGATTCTGGTATTGCTGGTGGCAATCGAAGCTGTTGGCTCCTGTTTGTCCCATTGGCTCTGGAAGCATTCCTGGAGCACCCTGGCAGCTCAGGAAGGATCTGGATCCCCATTCCTCTTCCCTCCTGGGCTTCCTGACAGGCCAGGAGGGAAGAGGAATGGGGATGGGGGAGAGCATCCACAACCTGCTTCAGAGGCAGAATTTTATTTATTTGCAAGTTTCTGCCCATCCATGCGAGGTTGCCCAGTTTCTGCCTCTAAGACCTGCATGTAGGGACGAGAGATTTGTTCTTGTCTTGGAGCAACAGATCCAGGGAAAGGGCAGGAGGAGAGAGGAGAAGATCTTTGATATCTCTGCATCCTGCAAAGACAATGATTCACAGCTGCCCTTGTTACCTGGGCATCTGTAAGACATTCAGGTGATTAATTTTAGATTTGCTCACATAAGCCTTTTTTTCATCCAGGCTGTGAAAGGCAAAGCAAAGGAGTGAGAGCCCTTTTTGGAGATGCATTAATGATCAGGGTTGTATCATTTTCCTTTTACAGCCTGGCTTTTAAACTGTGCAATGACAAGAGTTTCAGCCTGCTGCTGCACCAAGAAAATCTCTAATAAAAGACCGTTTTATTTTAAGACAACGTCATGAAACTTGACCAAATGATGAGGGCTCTGCTATAAAGTGACTGAGGTCACCTATTTTTTTTCTGGCCCCTCTGGTTTCCCTCTGGGAAATGGAGGTCACAGTCCTTTCATCCTCCCTGCAGCAAGGTCTTCAGTCCAGGGGCCAACCTCATCCAGCATGGCCGGACACCAATTTTTGAGTCTCTGAATAGCTCTGTGGTGTGAAAACGTGCAAGGAACAGCTCAGATATCTGGTTTAGCACAGAGAGCAGATGTTGCAGATGTTGTGCTGCAGATGTTTTTGGAATAGATGCCATGAAGGCTTTGAATTTCACATATTTTCCCTTACTTTCTCTTATTTTCTCAGCTCCACCAGCAGAGATGTGTATGGGAGGGAGGGGATAAAATGAGGCAGACAATCCTGGGGCTTCTGCCTTGAAAATTAGAATGGACCAGGCACCAAAGGCTCCTAATCATCAGCAATGCATCAGACGGTGTTTGTTCCAGCCAGCTGGCTGTGAGGACAGTTTGGAGATCACTGTGGGGCTCTCCTTGGATAAGTCCTTGTCCTTAAATAACTTTTACCCTGGAGCTGAAGGAAATGATGCTTGTTCTTCTCAGGCTTTCACCCGCTGAGCTGTGTCTGTCTGACTCAGTCATATTTCACATCCAGCCCTGAGCAGGTTATTTAAACCCCAGTGGTAAATAAATGCTAGATCAGAAGCACCGTGGTAGGCTGTTTAACCCATGCCCCATTCCCTCCACAACAATCTTGTTTTTCATCATTGGGTGGGAGGAAAAATCCTCTCCTTTTTGGAGAGAAAATCTCCTCCAGGTAGAACACGCCTGGCGGGTCCCCAGTGCTGCAGGGCAGCAGCTCCATGAGCAGCTCCTACATCCCGTCAGCCATTCCCTGCTCCAGAGGCGCTTCAGGATCAGCTGCTCATGCCTCCCCATCCATCATCCCTCTCCCTGCCTGTCACTTCCCACTCTGGTGCTGACTCATTGTGCTTCTGCTGAGCTGCTCCCCTTGCCAAGCAGCTTCCCTCGCTCCATGGGTCACTTCCCAGCAGCAGCAGGAATGTCTCTGAGCTGTCAACCAAGATGTCTCAGACTGGCAGCCTCTGGTGACATCTGGTTCCTGGGAGAATCAAAGGGCTGGACGTGCTTTTCTCCGCAGCACCTCCAGGAGGTTGGCTCAGGGTCAGGGAGAAGCCTGGAGGTGGAACAGCAGCCAGAGGTCCCTGCCGGCTGGCACGACCTCCTGAGGGGGCAAATCAGGCTCATGAGGGCAGAAGATGATGGGCTCTTTGTCCAGAGGCAAGGTCATTTTTCAGAAGGCCAGATTTAAAGGGGAATAGTCTGAAAAAATATATGAAGACAACCAAAATTTAGTCACACAGAAAGAGCAGAGAGACATTGCAGGGCTGATTTAATGGCTGAACGTTGATGCACACAGAGGAGTTTCCTCTTGATCTGCCCCTGTGTGGCTTGTGGAGATGGATCTGTGACTCCTTAATGGGCATCTTTGATGGCAGAAGCAAGATTGTAAAGGAAAGGGAGTAGAGGGCTGGTCTGGCTGCTGAGCACTGGGAACTCTGAGCTCTGATCATGTGGTAGAAAATGAGTGTTTTGGTTATGTGGGAGAATAGCTTTAGCCATTGCAGTAGGGAGACGGACCCATTTCCCAGGGAACAAGTGACAGGATGAGGGGAAATGGCCTCAGGTTGCAGCAGAGGAGGTTTAAGTTGGATATTAGGAAAGAGTTCTTCATGAAAAGTGCGGGCAGTCATTGGCACAGCTGCCCAGGGCAGGGGTGGAGTCCCCATCCCTGGAGGGATTTGAAAGCCGTGTGGATGTGGCACTTGGGGACATTGGGTCAGTAGTGGCCTTGGCAGTGCTGTGGTAACGATTGGACCCAATGATCTTAAAGGTCTTTTCCAACCTTAATGATTCTGTGATCATTTCTGGAGGTGAGAGAATGAAGGAATGTTCTCCTCTTCAAGTAAAATTTGCTTTTGCTGGCGCTCCCCAAAACCAGGGAAAAGGGCTGGTGATGCACAGGGTGCAGAGCACGGTGCAGGTGCTTTTTCTTGGTCTTTGAGATACTGAGATGAGCCACGTGGCCTTCCCTGCCTGGCACACCTTTGAGAGCTGATGGATGCTCATCTCCTCCGAGCTGATGCTCTGGATGTTTCTGAAAGGGCCTGTGAGGGATATCAGGCCTGCTCCCACTATCTTTGATTCTTAAATGGATGCAAAACATGAGAGGCTAATCAGCCAGCCCTATCTGTGTCTGATGGAGGATGTAATTTCTGCCCTATCTGCACTTGATAACATTTAAACATTTCATTTAATCCAGGCAGAGGTGGTCTGAGGTAGACAAAAAGCCCATCCAAGCAAAAAAACCTACTAACTCCTCCACTGTCAAAAGGCTGAAACAGATGACTGCTTCTCCTCTGAGGCAAACCCAACCTCCCGAGACCTCACAGAGAGCAGGAGGACGGAGCCCGGTCGGGGGCAGAGCAAATGACAAGTTGGCACATGAATGCTGTTTTTGGTGGCAAAAAATAGATGGTTCCAGCCAGCAGCTGCCCCCGAGGAGGAGCTCTGAGCAGGCCTGGGCTGTGCTAATTACAGCCACACACTCCTAACGAGAGGCACTGCAGGAGAGCCAGGGCAAGGCAGATGGGGGCTGATTTCCCAAACCTTACAGTGTGGGCCATGGCCAAGCAGAAAAAGAAGGAAAACAGGCAGAAAAAGAAAGAAAACAGGACCCCATCACCTCTGCAATTCTCTCCAGCCTCTGAAGCTGCTGCATCTCAATGAGCTCCCCACAGCTCATCCCATTAACTCTATTTAAGGGTTGGGAAGTGATATGTTTATCCAGACACTGGGAGCAAAACATGCTCACTTCTTTTTTTCTTTTTTTTTTTTTTTTTTCAGTCTGGGACATCTTATTTTAGGTTAAAGAAAACAGCAAGGAAAGGAGGAGTAAATATAACTCCCCAGGAGACAGCAAGCCCACTGTGTCTGCAAAACTCAACCCACTGACGTCCTGCTGAGGGGAGAAGTCCACAACCACCCATGGCCATGTCACCTCCAAGGAGGGAGAGCTCAAAGGAAGCATTAACCCTAAACAGGTCCCTGGACTGGGACCCAGGAGGTCTGACACTGCTTCTCCAACCCGAGCAGAGCTGTGGGGTCACTGGGAACAAGCCCAGGTCCCTTCCAGGGTGTTGGCTCCTCACCCTGCACTTTCTCTCTTTGAACCAAAGGCTCGGCTGGGCTGGGACTGTCTCCCTGAATGTTCCTCCACACACCTAAAATGCAAAGAAACCCCAGATCCAGCCATTTTCACCTGGTGTGAAGTGACCCAAAAAGCTGGGAAAGCCCCTGCTCAGCTCCACAGTTTCAGGGGCTGCTCCTACAGCTGCAGCCACTTGGCACTTGTAGGAAAGTGGGGGAAACCTGTTTTCCCTTTGAAATAAGGTAATGGCTTTACCCAGCTCTAATAAGGCTGGTGGAGAGCTCTGGATGTGGATGAGGATGCATGGAGGTCCTTTTTTCCCTGCTTGAAATGGGAAACTGAGTAGATATCAGGAATAAATTCTTGGCTGTGAGGGTGGTGAGGCCCTGGCACAGGTTTCCCAGAGAAGTTCTGGCTGCTCCTGGATCCCTGGAGGTGTCCAAGGCCAGGTTGGATGAGGCTTGGAGCAACCTGGCATGGTGGAAGGTGTCCTTTGGCAGGGAGTGGGACTAGGCGTGCTTTAATGCCCCTTCCGACCCAAGCCTTTCCATGACTGTGATTCTATGGAAGTGAGTGGCAGGATTTGTCCCCTGGCACCCGGGATTGCTGTGCAGGGGAAGAAGTCTGCAAAGCACAGCTCCCCTCTGCCCTCCCTGCTCTGCTCCCTGATTCTTGCTGATGGACGTGGCTGGGATTCACCTGAGGGCAGGCTTGCTGTGGTTTCCCATGTTCATACAATGTCTAAAGTAATCAACAAGATTTTTGAAGCTCCTCAGGGCTGGATTTTCAAGTATCTGGTGCTCACTGACATTTCACAGAGGTCTGCCTCTCATATAAGCACCTAATAAGGCTCAGAGGGAAGAGGGCAATAACACTAATAGCAATCACTGCTGCTGCTCTCCTCAGTAATTGCCTTTTCCCCATTTTGTTTATCCAGCATTGACAAACCAATTGGTTTAAAAATGTCAACAGCAAAAACCGTGGGAATGCACCACTTGCAGTGCTGGGCTTGATTTCCTTGTCCATCAGGAGGTGTTCAGCTGTGTCTGACAGTCCAGGGACAGCAGAAGTCTGCCCACCTCTAATGTTTTCCTCTCTGGCTCCAGAGGGGACAGAGATATTTGGGATGGTGGTGACCAAACACCCAGCACCTCACTGCCCGTTGCACCCTGTGCCGTGCTGCCGCCCGGGGCTCTGTGCCTGCCCCAGCAGTGGGGCTGCCCTGGGCTATGTCCAGGAAAACCAGACCGATTGTTGGCAAAAAGGCTGCTGGGTGCTGGGAAAAGGGCTGGGAAAGGGTTTAACAGGCAGACCCACCTCTGCCACCATGCCTGTCCCAAAGCCATGGTGTTAATCTGGGAGAAGAACAGGCAGGACCAGCGACAAAGATCTGAATTATTTCTTAAATATGAGGTTTCAGTGTCCATGACTTCCCTGGCTCCCTGCTCCAGCCCCAGGCTTTGCAGGAATCAGTCATGACTCTCCTCTCAGCTCCATGGGGGCTTCAGACCTGATGTTTGCACATCTGCTCCCAGGGATCTGAGCTCCAGAGGGGGATCAGATGGTGGCTGTGCCACCCTGGGCCAGAGGAGCCAGCGCAAAAGGGAGCCTGGGGTGTCTCACACAGAGGTGCCACTGTGAACTGCAACAGAGGCTTCATTCAGCTGCAAAGGGGCTCTCCCAGGGTGGCACTCGGGTCCCTCCGACCCCAGGGTGGGGTTTGCGCGGTTAAATAAATTCTGGTGGGAAAAAAACCCCACAACAAAACCCCCATGATTTATCCAGACCCAGGGAACTCGATGCTCTGTGGCTGGGGTCAGAGGAGGTGTGTGGCCACCCAGTGCTCCCTGTAACAGCTGATTTGTGCATTTATGGCAGCCATCTGAGAAATGCAGAGTCTTGCAAGCAAGCTGCTGGATCTGGGACAACCCTGCTGGAAGTCAATAGAGAGGAGTCAGAGCTTGCTGAGACCAGGCTGGAATCCAGCCCAGGGGCCAAAAGTCAGCTCTGTGATCCAGGAAAGAAAAAAAGAAAAAAAAAAAAAAAAAGAAAAAAAAAGGAATGAGAAGAGGAAAGGCTGCAATGGGTTCACCACTGACCCATCCTCCCAAGTGTCACATGCACAACCTTTCTGAAAACTTCCAAGGATGGTGATTCCACCAGGTGTTGAGCTCTGAGTGAGGGAAAGTCCCTTGGGCTTCACCCACCCTGTGGAAAGAAGAGACTCCAGAGGTTCCAGATCAGAGTGGACAACATTCCAGATGTCGCCTGCCTCCTACAGGATAGCTTCCCTGGATGGGGCAGAGCAGCTTGGAAGCTGAGGAGCCCCAAGAGACCTTTGCAGTGGCAGGTGACATAAACCAAGGTCCCAGCTCACTGCTGCGAAACCCAAGGGTGCGTCTGTGGTGGGTCGGTCTCCATTGGTACTGCTGTTTATCCCTGAATTCCCCAAAATGTTGAATTTGCCTTGTGAAAAAGTATCTCCCAAATGTGTAACTCGAGTTCACCTCTGGGTTCCAGCCCCCTGGGGCTCTTCACGCCCCGTCCTCTGTCCCCTGGTTTGGCCCGTGATGGGTCCAGTCTCCTTTTCTGGGCACAAAACCTCCATAGTTCCACAGGGAGCAAAGGGAATGCAATGAAGAAGGCAAAAATAGGGGGAAACAACTTTCCCTTTGCTAATTTTCCCCACTCCCAGCTCCACTTCCAGAAGTTTTCCAGGCTTGCATGAGTCTCTGAAGCTTTCTGACCTCCTTTTTTCTACTTCTGTGGCAGCTTATACTTTATTCTCTGCCTTCAGAACTCATCATAGCTGTGCAGGGGATGTTTTTTTAGCAGCAATTTCTTCCTTGGAAAAAGAGAGCTGCTGACTGGCCCTAGCAGACACAGAAAATGTTTACAAACACTCGGAAAGAGACAATTTCAAGCCACAAGTTCAACCCAAGTGTGAGGAAGTGAGGTTTTCATGAAGGAACCGTTGTGCAATTGAAAGTCCCCGATGTAAACAACGGCGCTCAGGAAGGGCTACAAAACCTGAGACACGGTGATTGAAGCCTTTGAATGATCCATCAAAGCAGGAGATATAAAAATGTTCTTAGGCTCAGAACCGGGGGGAGCTGGGAAAGGCTGCACATCAGAGAAAGTTGGTCATGAGGGGCTTGGAGGAGCTGTGTGAATTAGGAAGGAAAACAGGGAAATGTGGAGGCTGATTTGGGACAGCGATGCTGCCGCTTTCCCTGAGCGTAATTAACAATGAGAACATGTGGGTCAAAACCTGGTGCCATGCAGGGAAATCACCTGCTGTGTGGACAGGTGAGAGGTGATAAAGTGTTGGTGTGAATGCAGATTTTGCTGTTTGAGGATGGAAAAAGAGCTGGAAAGCTCCCAAGCGCATTTGGGCATCCCAGTCTTGTCCTTCTCCTATCCTGGAGTTTACCCACCAAGGAACCAGCCACCAGCGTGTGTCTTTCTGCTCCCAGGAACTTCGTTGAGGTCAAGGGAGATTTGTTTCTATTGGAGTCACTAAACATGATCCCGGGCATGACTCCCAATAAGTATTAATGCCTGCAGTGAGCACAGGGTGGGTTGCAGGGTTTAAGGTGTCCAACACCCCAAGGATTCGGGCTGGGCTCTTGGAGATGCCCCCCAGTTCTCAGTCTGCTCCCGGGAGTGCTGGTCACAGAGAATCATTAAGGTTGGGAAGGATCCCCCAGGATCATCGAGTCCAACCTTTGTGATGTGGGGAAAAGGAAGAATCTGAACTGGTTGCTCCAGGTGGAAGGGTCTAAGGTAAATTTGTGATATCACCAATTTCTGTAGTCATCTCTCATCTCGGAGCTCCACGGTACAAGGATAATTTAATTCCTATGGTATCCTAAGGACAATGAAAAGCATTGATAGCCCTATGGAGAAATTGATGAACAAGATTGTTTGGTTATGTTTGAGCCCATTTAGGAGTTTTTCTGCCCCACCAGAGATCTCATCTACTGAAGGTTCAAGGGTGAACAAAATCATGAAAGTTTTCCCTGGATATCCACCATCTGAGCTTCACAGAGGAGTCCATTCAAATCCATCCCCTCTTAGTTCCCTTGTCAGATGGCTCCAGCCCTATTGAGACAGGAAGGGACCATGATTAGTGCTCCAAGCTGCTTCTGTGATATTAACAACGAGAACTGATGATGACAGGAGCAATAAACCCAGCATCAGCGACAGGACAGGTCTCCTGAGGGGACCTGGAAAGGCAGCAGATGGCTGGAGGAGATGGGAATATACAAATGCTGTCCTGGGAGGGCCTCCTTTGGAAAGCACCCTCCCTACCCTGTTTCCCAGCTGATGAGCACAGGAGGATGTAGCAATATTAACTCATTAAGGCTGACAACGTCCTGGAGGGTGTAAAAGCAGCAGGGGCATAATTTCATTTACATCTCCACCGCTGTTTTCCCTGAGGACTGCAGGTGATGGAGGCACGAGAGGTGTTTGGGAGCAGTTGTGTCACCTCTTCCATGGTTTTCCCTTCAGCCAGGCAGTCTGTCTGCCCGGGGAGTTTTCTCTTGGTGCTGGGTGTTGTGTGGCTGCAGCTCCCTGTGCAGGGGAGATAAAACACCCCCACTGGCTGGAGACTCATTAGCTCTCCTTCGTGGGCATTAGTGGTTAACAGCATAATTAGTTTCAGTGGTAAAAGGCGGTTTTGTAGGCCCCAGGGGAGAGAGGATGTTAATCTCCTGGCATTTCACACAACATCAAAATGTAGCAAGATCTGTGTTAGAAAAAGTGGCAGAAATATCGTTTGCCGTTAAGCAAATTACAGCTAAACCGCTGACCTGAGGTGGCTTTGTTTTGTTAGTGAGTTATGCTAAAGAACAGTGATTTTAATGTTGTGAGACGCCTTGTATTGTCACTGAGCAGGCAGCAAAATATCCACCAGGACCCTGGGGTTCCTTCCCACTTGTGAATATCTGCAAAATCCTCTGTCCAGGCTCAGCCCTCGAGTCATCTCCCTGCTGTGGGCAGGAGGCAGAGTTTATGATGGGGATAAAAAGGCAGCTTTTGTTTGGTTAGGAAACTCTGACCACTGTGTCTTGGGTCGCAAGGGCTGCAGCAAGAACAGGCAGAGGAACACCTGAAGTCCATGCCCACATCGTTGGAAGCCATCCAAACACTGTCTTGGCATTCGTCTATGACCCAGAGCCCTTCCAGTGCTGCTCAGCAGCTGACGCCGAGCATCAAATGAATACTCCAAAGAAAGTGTTTTTTTTTTTTTTTTGCTGGTGGCGCTGCAGACTTTTCCAGATTCATGACGTGCTGGTAACCTCGCGAGGAACACCGGCTGCCTTGCATTTCCAGACTGGAGGAGGTCACACACAGTTCAGACAAGCTTTGGGGAAACGGCTGAACTTCAGGATGTTTGTACGAACCCAACCCCTGACCTCCCCAGCCTCACATTTTACTGATTCACAAGTACAGATGGAATATTTACGTGGACATCTGTGTGTGTGTTTGTGTGCACTGTGGAAAGACACCCAAATTGTTAGAGAAAATGAACTTTCAGGGCTGTGAACACATTGCTGTTGTGTCCCAACACTTGGCAGGAGGAGGAGAAGCACCTGGGATCTGGATGATGCCTCCAGAAACACATCTATCCCTGAACAAAGTGAGGTTTGTTACTGGTAGGACTCGAATACCTCAACCCCTTTGAGGAAATGGTCTTTACACCCCGTTTGTCATCTTGTGTCTGAGCACCCCTGCGAACGCCAGAGCAATTTAGGCACGGTGTGGAACACCGTGCACAATATTCCTGAAAACGCATGGAAGACAGGCTCATTGCTTGAAGGAGGAAGGTGGATTTTATTCCTGTAGCAGTGAGCTGTGGATGCAAACACCAGAATGCAAAGGTGGCCTCGGGATTCAGCTTGGGCTCCTAGGGGTGCTTCTGGATTTTGGGAGGTTGTGACTCTCCTCTGGCCCTTTTCCTTCTCTTCTGAGGGCTGGACTCCCTCAAAAACAGAAAGCAGAATTACAAGTGGTTTAAAGGTTATCCACTGCATGCCATGTTCATTTATATGTAAACCGCAAAGGATTGATGGATCAGGGAAAAGGAGCTAAAATGGAGTGAGGTTTGCCTTTCTGCAGGGTCCTTGCAGGGCACAGAGGGATGCTCAGCAGCAGACAACATCCATGCCCAGGACCTGGAAACTCAAGGGCTGGGGACCAACCCCTCTGGCAGCATCCCCTGCCCAGCCTGGCACACTCCTTCCCAGTGGATTTCGGGATCCTTGGCCACCGTCACTCAGCTCTGCAGGAAAACTGTGCTGCATCTGGCCCTGCAATCTGATTGCTGAGCTTGGTGAAGCATCACCAAATGTGCTCTTCCATCCTAGAAAGGGGGTATGGAGACGAGAGGAAGAGAGGTGCTTAAACATGGGAAGCTACAACAATTTCCGACGGGCCCCTTTTCCTGCTTTTCCACTCCAAAGCAGCGTGCGGAGAAGGGAGCAGCAGCATTTCCTGACAAGTCTCTTCTGGTAGCTATAGAAACTTAAAGCACAGCCACAGTAACAAAAATACACCTCTTTGCTGGAGCTTCCTTCCTCTGTGGGTCGTGACTTTTCCCTGACACAGCTGCCCCAACCCTGCCGGGCCCCAGGGAGCCTCAGCCCGGAGGCTGAAACGTTTTTTTTTTCTTTCCAGCTGGAATTGAGCAGTGTCATTTTATTGCCTGGAAATGGAGAGCTGCAGAGGCAAAGCAGGGAATATCAGGGACCACCAGGGATTAACTCAGCGCAGAGATCCTGAACATTGCATTTGCGATAGCAACGATGTCAGTGCAGCTAAGGGCTTGGAGAGGGGGATACGTTGGAGCAGAAGGGCTGTGGGGATGGCAGAGATGCTGGGGAGCGGTGGATGCCAGGAGCAGCTTGTTGGCAGAGCCCTGGTGGCACCCTCCTGCCTGCAGGTCTGCTAGCCTGGGCTCTGGCTCGGAGCCACCCGGCTTCCTGCCATTCCATGGGCATCCAAATGGCTTTGGTGCCCAGCACGAGGCCTGGGGACCTGCTGGGAAAAGGAGGGGTTCCCTCCACCACTCCTGATGGGCTGAGACATCTGAGACATCCGCTGAGGTGATTAGCAAGGACACAGGTGGAAGGGAAGGGCTTTTTTTTTTTTTTT
>WBMY01009412.1:167794-186492 GCA_013397315.1 Donacobius atricapilla
CACAACCACACACACACCAACAAAAAAAAAAAAAAAAAAAAAAAGGCAGAAAAATCGACAGTGGGTAAACCTGGAGTTGCTTGGAGGGAAGTGATGCTGCCTGAAAAATCAGTTTGTTTTTAGGGCTGTCTTTGCTGACGTAGCCGTAAGTCATGACAGGAGTTACGTCCAGCACCAGTGGCAAATTCACTCTCTTGGCTTGGACTGAATTTGCACGGAGCCCGAGGGAACAGCCCCGAATTTTAACCTGGTTCCTACCCCTGTTGCATTAAAGAGGAGAATCGTTAACTACAACTTAGCTCATTAAACGAGGGATGAAAGGAGAGGGCAGCTCAGAGGGAGGGGAATTAACTCAGCAGGGAGCAAGGCAAGGGGTAGAGCTGAAGGGGGATGGAAAATCCCACACGTGGGACTCCAGGAGCTGGTTGGGAGGGCACATTCACAGACAGCCCTTAAAATTTTGGGAAATGCTTTTTCTACTCCAGTTGCAGGAGTGGAGGGATACCTGAGAGAAATTTGGGGTAAGCTTCATGCCACAGACCCACAAATCCAAATGGGTTTCTTTGAGGCTCTTCAGAAACTCTGGCATTAAGCTTCCAGTAGTTTTACTGGTTAAACTGGTGGTCTTGTACGGATACAGAGCAGACAGCTAAGGATAAGGTGCTCCCTTTCCCTTTTGCATCCTTGAAGAAAACCCCTTGTAAGAAAATGTCCTCAGCTTTTGGGGGAGGAAAGGAGCAAGATCCATGTTTCACCTGTGAAACCAGTGCTAATTCCTGGCTGCTTTGGATGGGAACAGGAGAGGGATTAGGGGATGCATGAAGTGCAATTTTGTGATCAAAGTGAACTTTTGGGTTTGTTGCACTGGGCTGTGACCCACAGGATGGCTGTTTATACCTCCACTACGTTAAATCAGCATCATTATCCCTCTAGGAATGAGTAGATATTACCACCCTGCCTCTTAAAAAAAAGCAATTACTGCATCCATTTGGTCAGTTCATTAATTGACACCTTTTAATTACAGATTAATTTATCTCTGAACAAAATACATTTAAAATTTCCAGTGTATTATTCCATTCAATTACTGCAAATCTCTGTCCGTGTGCTGCCACAGACGAGCTGGGTTGGCAAAGCTGGGCACACACACCAGCAAACACTCCGTTTTTCCCCTCCCATTCCTGGGGAATCAGCTCCAAACCCAGCCCCAGCAGCCTGATTTCTGTCTCAGGTGGCTTTTCCAAGCTTTAGTGGAGGCGGGGTGTTTTCCAGCCATTCCCAGGGCCAGGGAGCTCAGGTCTGGGGCCAGCAAGTGCATCTCAAATCCAGCTGATATAGAATTTGGGAAGGGGCCGAAACATATTTATGGGACGTGGGATGATATCCCAGCCTTACTGAGGTCAGAGAGGAGTTGATGACCATGGCCCTGGGGCTGGGGTTTGTCCTGGAGCCTCTGGTGTGGTCTCCAAGGTAAACCTGGAGTGAAGCCAAGCTGAAATCCAACAGAGGCCCATCCTTTTAGTCCTTCCAGCAGAGTTGCATCATTTAACCCCAGAACTGGAAGGTACCTTACAGAGCCTCTTGTTCCAAACCCCTGCCATGGACAGGGACACCTTCTACGATCCCAGGTTGCTCCAAGCCCCATCCAACGTGGCCTTGCCCCAAAAGCTTACATTTCACAAAATTCCTTGTGTTTTCAGCCACAGAAGCTCCACAATTGAAATAATCATGGAAAGATTTGCCAATCTGGCATAAACTTGTACAGAAGCAGCTTCCCAGCCAAGGACAGACAATTCTCTGTCCGTGCTACTAACCAATCACAAGAAATGTGACTTTTTTATGAGTCTGTGACAAAGGGACCACTAAAATAGGGCTTTAAAACAAACAAACAAAGAAACAAATAAATGAACAAACAAATGAAATAAATGCACCTCTAGCCATATGCTCTTAAAGCCTGTCCCAATCCAGCCCCCTGCCATGGGCAGGGACACCTCCCACTATCCCAGGTTGCTCCAAGCCCCATCCAGCCTGGCCTGGAACACTGCCCGGGATCCAGGAGCAGCCACAGCTTCTCAGGCTTGTGGCACACTCTGGGCTCTCACCTGGGCTGGCTGTAGCACAGAGCTGTGGGGAATGGGAGAGGAGAGTCCATGGCTTTGGGAATATAAAGGAAAGGAAAGGCACTGCTGAAAGAAAACACTTTTGTGCAGCAAACCAGAAGACACACAGCTGCCCACTGGAAGACTTTTAAATATATGCTGGCCATTAAATACACAATCACAGCCTTGCAAAGTGCAGTGGGAGAGGGAGGTTTCATTTTATTATTATAATTATTTTCTGTTATATTGGCATTTTCTGAGCAGCCTGAAATTGGGCAGGAAGCTCAGGGGAGTCCGGGAAACGACACAGGCAAAATTCCTGCTGCTTTTGCCCTAAGCTACAAATCTTTCTGTGTTAAACATGTTTTCTTTAAACACAGATGCCCTCACTGCTTCATCCTGGGGCTATGAAATATTCAGGCATCGTGAAGAGAAGGAAGACAACCCCTTTTCCAGGGGCTCTCCAGCACTGTGGCAGTGCAAGCTCTGGCTCTAGGCCATGGATTGGAGCACTCACTGAAGTCCCAGTGATTTCAGCTTTACTAAACAGGTTTTCCTTAAATATATGTTTAAAGTTAGGCATTTTATAACTTGGGACCTAAAAGATAATTTTGTCCCAACCCCTTTCCAAGGACAAGGACAATTTCCACTATCCCAGGTTGCTCCAAGCCCTATCCAACCCAGCCTGGAACACCCCCATGGATGAGGCATCCACAGATTCTCTGGGCAACCTGTGCCAGGGCCTCACCACCCTCACAGCCAAGAATTCCTTCCCAGTCTTTAATATCTTTGAACTACCAAGTGCACTTCCTTGCAAAGAAAAATGACTTTTCACTCCAGGTAAAGCAACACTGTTCCTTTTTTTCTCCAGCGCCGCAGTTTCCTTTTCATTATGTCTGGGAGAACGGAACACAAATAGAGACACAGGAGAAACCTGACAGTATTCAGCCTAATAGGGAATATGGGACAGCATTTTGCTTTTAGATCTGTACTGAGTCTCTCATCTTTATTAGAGAATTTGACAACAGAGATTATTTCTCTGTGTGATAAATCCACTGTAGTAAAAGGCTGTTTCCAGATGGCAATAGCTGGCACATAGGAGTAAACACAGATATAAGCAAAACATCAATACTCCCAACCAAAACTGTTGGCTGGTCAGAAATTCTTCAGTTTTAATGGTGTGTGAAACGCCACATGAAACACATTCCCTCGATAAAAATCGTGGGGGATGTTATTTTCAAACGAGCTCTTTAATTAGGAATTTTTTCTTTAGCCTCAAAGTTTTCACTTGGTCCCAGATAAGGAGAAAAAAAAAAATCCAACACGGTTGATTTTATCAAGATGACCCGGGAGTATTGGAAAACTGGGGGTGGGTGGTGGCAGGGATAATTTAGGTTGTAAAGTGCTAATGACCTACTGGGATCATCAGAGCGTTTGTTTGGGTTCCTTTGGCTATGAATGCCTTTGCCATGGAGGCACAGAACTGCTTTCAGCCCGGGGAAAGCCAGGCTGGATGCAGAGGTTGTGCCTGTGGAGGAGGTGTGGTGGGAGCAGTGCTTTGCCCCCCGAGGCATGGACACGGAGCTTTCACAGCTGGAACAAGTATTTCAAAGCAAGTTAAATCTCCTGCTCTTCATTCCTGTATCATCCATCGCTCGTTTGTTTCACGCTGGGATGGTGTCCCTCACATTCCCAGCCTGGATGGGAGGCGGGCGGGTTTGGAAATTTGAGCTGTGTCCTCCCCTTCTTTCCTCTTTCTCCTGCTTCTGGCTGCAAGTCTAATAAAACACAGCCCCCGTGCATTATGCAAAGCCTTTAATTTAAAATGCTATCCATAAATCCAGTCAGTTTTATTTTGCCGCGGACGGGGTTTTAGCTATATTTGCTGTTTTGCAATTTTTTTTTTTCCCTAGGATTTCTGCTCTGAATCCTCTTGGACCTGTGGTTGGGGTTTGCTCTAGGGAATGTCTGCCCTCACCCTCCAGCCTTCAAACTCCTTCCCTGTGTAAATCCCTCCACACAGCCACAGAAATTTGCTATATATTACGTGCTATATATTGTTTTTGTGCTATATATTGCCTCTGTGTTATATATGCTCTGTCTGCTGTACATGGCCTGTGTGCTGTGTAGCCATATATTAGCATTCCAAATACATTTACATTCCATAATTGTTATGTAGACTCCTACAATGGTTTGGGTTGGAAAGGGAATTGTCCTGGTTTAGGGCAAATTTGTGAGAAAACCCCTGAATAAGGGTCTCTCTGGTGTAAAGCAAACCCAATTGTCCCCTCCCTGCAACCGGTCCAGGAAGGAACCTCCTCAGAGAAAAGTGGAAAAAACTATTTATTTAACAAACAAAATGCCCACCAGCATAAAGAATTAATAATATGAAATGATAAAACCTCTGGCTGCTCTGAAGATAGAGGGCAATCTTGAAAAAAATCCTTGCCTTGTCACCCTAGGACAGAAATTTAAAGCCCACGTCGTTCCAGCACCCTTGCCACGGGCAAGGTACACTTCCCACCAGACCAGGCTGCTCCAAAACTCATCCCACCCGGCCTTGAACACTCCCAGGGATGCCAGTTTTTGCTTAGAACCCCCAGGTTTGGTTTATTTTACGGAGGACCCCCCCTAGGCCTGTCCTCAGGCACACCCCAGCCACCTGCCTGCAGCAGGCTGTGTGGTTTTCCCAAGGAAAACAGCCCAATATCGGCTCTGGCTCCCGCTCAGAGCGTATTAGTGTGTGGATTACATCTAATGCAACCCATTATGCAGGGCAGCCGGGATTGCAGTCGGGATTACAGCCCGGCAAGCCCCTGGAAATGCAGGTTTAGCAGCCCTGGGTGCGAGCCGGGGCCGTGAGGCCGCTGGCACGTGGGGTTCAACCCCACGGGGTTTCGCTCCCACCGCAGATAAAGGAGGGAGCTGAGCTGCCAGCATTCCCTCCCCCAGGATACCCCTCAGAGCAGGATGCCTGGAGAAGGCACTTCATGGAATCACGGAATGTCCTGAGCTGGAAGGATCCCCAGGGATCAAAGTGCAATTCCTGGCCCTGCATGGACAGCCCAGCAATCCCACCCGGTGCATTGTCCAAATGGGAGCGTTGTCCAAACACTGGTGGAGCTCTGGCAGCCTCGGGGCTGTGACCATTCCTGCTCAGTGCCCATCCACCCTCAGGATGAAGAATATTTTCCTGACATCCAACCTAAACCTTCCCTGACTCAGCTCCAGCCATTCCCTTGGGTCCTGTCACTGATGGGAGTGAAGAGCTGGTGTTGCCCTGTTGGAGTCCAGGGCATGTAGAAAACCCCTCAAACTGACTTGGGGGGGTCCCAGACCCTGGCTGGGACCCCAGGAAAGCATTGCCTTTGACCTCAGTCCATGGGAAAAACTTCCAGCACTCAGAGATTAATTGAAAACAACAGAAAATTAAAATAGATAGTAGTTTTGTTTGTCACAGGGTGAAAATTCGTAGTTTGGGTTTTTAGTATGGAAGTAGATCAGAGCAAGATGGAGAATTTTGGGCCTTGTATCATCTTCTTCTTCTTCTTCGTCTACTCCATTTCCTGCTGTGACGGTGGCACAGAGACATTGGTAGAATGAATTTGAGGTAGAAATTGCGTGTTTAGAATCGGTGATGTTAATTGGCACAAAACTGTAAATATAGTACACTTAAAGAGTTAATTGGGTCAGAAACCTTTAAAAACGACCTTGGACTCTCCATCCATGTTCCTGTAGCCGCATTTCTTCAGTGCACTGAGACTGCTGTAAGACCTTGGGATAAGCAATAGAATAAACACCTTTGAAGACTGAGTTACAGGTTCCATCTCATCTTTTAAACCCTGGTACAAGACTCTGAGAGACAGAAACCCCCAAATTAGAGGAATGTCAGGGTGAAAATCCCGTCACTTCCCCTCTGCTTCCCCTAGAGAAGATGTTGAAGGCTGCAATGAGGTCTCCCCTCATTCTGTGTTTCAGCTCTTGGTGCACATCCCAGCAGGAATGACGTGGGATACATTCCTGCTATGGGGTGCAAAGCCCTTTTACAGCATCCTCAGGTCCTTGGTGAATCCTCTCTTCGCTCAGTCCAGAATTACACAGCTGGAACAAGATCTGCCATAAGGTTATGATGTCTGTGGGGCTTTTTTTCTCCTTTTTTTTCCCCTCCAATCCAAATCCACTAACTATTTTTATCCCTGAGCTATCATAGCTTTGTCCTTTGCCTTTTTGGAGTATCATGCTAATTGGGTTGGAACAGAGGCTTTCATTACCAAAGGCAATAGCTCACAGAGTGGCACCAATTATTTCTCAACCAAATGCAGGATTATTTAATCCAAGGCTGGATTTTAAAGCCAGTGGCACAGAGGGATGGGGACGCCCCACTGGCCTGGCTATGGAGTCACAGGGATGGTGATAATTATCTGAGAGAGGGACATAGTCAGGGCATTGAATGCTTTTCAGGTAGGATTTTGGGGGCTGAGGAGGAGTCAGATTTGATGAAAGGTAACTCACTGCAGAATCCAACCAATGTCAGGATTTCCTGAGGCTGAGGTATGACCTGTTCAAACCTGTGTGAGTCTGTAGTGGAAAATTAGAGAACCAGGATATTAATCTTCCTGCTTTCATAGAATCATAGAATTCTGGAATGGTTAAAGGAAGACCTTAAAGCTCATCCAGTCCCATCCCTCTGCCATGGGCAGGGACACCTCCCACTATCCCAGGCTGCTCCAAGCCCCATCCAACCTGGCCTTGGACACTTCCAGGGATCCAGGGACAGTCACAGCTTCTCTGAGCAACCTGTGTCACTGCCTCACCACCCTCACAGCCAGGAATTCATTCCCAGCATCCCATCCATCCCTGCCCTCTGGCAGTGGGAAGCCATTCCCTGTGTCCTGTCTCTCCATGCCTTGTCCCCAGTCCCTCTCCAGCTCTCCTGGACGCCCTTCAGTCTCTGCAAGGGCCTCTGAGCTCTCCCTGGAGCCTTCTCTTCTCGAGGTGAGCACCCCCAACTCTCCCAGCCCAGCTCCAGAGCAGAGGGGCTCCAGCCCTTGGAGCAGCTTCATGGCCTCCTCTGGACTGGCTCCAGCAGCTCCATGTCCCTCTTATATTTGAGGCCATGGAGTTAAGCTTAAGGTTAAGCTTAATTACATCTCTCTGCTAGATGTCAGGATGAAACCTCTCAGGAGGGATTGAACACCTGGGAGTTGCTGCTTTCCAGGCCCAAAAGCAATGGGGATTTTTTCCAGCCTGCCCAGTCAGCCCAGCAGCACTCGGTCCCATCTGTCTCCCCTCCCAAACTGGGACCAGAGGGTGCAAATGGTAAAGTCACTAATGCATAGAGGAGAACCAAAGTATCCTACAGAGGAAGGATTTGGGTTGCCATCAGCTCTCCAGGTTGGCCCAGAGGAGTGGAAGCTGCAGAGCAGGGGCTGTAAAACATCCCTGATCCAGGGGAAACACTGATCTGAGCTGCTGTAGGGCATTAGGAGAGTACAAAGCCGGGCTGTGGGGTAGGGATAGAAACCCCTGGGCTGCCTGGCACCTGCAGAGCCAGACTTTTGCTAATCCCTGACCCCTGTGCAGCTCCTGCAGGGAATCCAGGGGGCGAGGACAGCCGCTCTGCTCCTGCAGGAACACCCAGCATGCCGGGTTTTGTCCTCCTGGAGAGCTGGGAGATGGGGAGAGAGGGAAAGCAGTGAGGAATCATCTGTGACTGAAGACATCGGAGTGCAGATACCCGCAGGGATCAGATCAGCCCCAGACAGGGATTGAGCCCCCATCTCTCTCCTCCAGCACCTTGCACTGATACTGGCCACAGCCAGATGTTTCTGGGGAAGGTGTAAGAACTCTGGGAGCAGCAAACACGCCCCGCCCCAGTGTTTTCCCTCCTCTGCCCTATTTCTCTGCCAAGCAGAGGGGACTGTGATGGGTGCTGCGCTCTGGGCTGCAGGGTGAGCTCTCTGTGCTGGACTCTTTCATTATTTCTTTTTGGTTCTGAGTTGCAGCCGCCAGAAGATGCTGCATTTGGGGCTGGTGGTTGCAGCGTGGCCCATGACACTGGGGACGTGGTGGGGACAGTGGGCTCTGAGACCTTGGCTCGCTCTTGGGGTCACCACACTGGCCCAACCTCTTGTCCAGGAGCATGGACACAGACTTACAAAGTCCAGCCAGCTCAAGGAGGGGATCAAGATGGGGAATAGAAGCACTTTTCTGCATTTATTTTATATTTGAAATTCTCCCTGGCAGCTCATCCTTGGCAGGTTAAATCCCTTTCCCTCTTTCCCTTGGCACTAAGCCCACTAGAGGCAGAGCTGCAGCCCCAGCTCTGTCCCCAGCTGTGGTCTCCGAGGACATGGACATGGATTTTTCCGAGTCGTTCCCTCCAGCAAAGGCAAATGATGAGTGAAGCTCAGGCTGGGGACAGGCACGGGGTCTGCCCTGTGTGTCCCTGCCTCCATGGATAATCTGAACATCTTCCCAGCCCCAGGGCAGGATCTTGGCTCTGTCTGCCCCGCTCCCACCTTATTGCCCTCCTTGGCACCTGGACCCTGACACTCTCAGGAGGGCAAAGGGCTGGTGCCCATCACACTGCTGCTGCTGTTGAACCTCCTTGACTGCAGCTTTGCTGTAGAAATACTGTGAGTTTTTTTCCCTAGAAAAAAGATTCATATTTTCTTAGATCTGCAAAGCTACTTGAGCAGAGGAATTGATTACCATGTCCATGAAAAATGTCATATCTCTTAAGTCTAAAAAGGACTCACGCTGATGTAGTTATGGAATACCCGTGAGGTCCCTGAGGTGTGTTCTGCCAGAGACCAGAGTTGTTGGTGGGGTCCCTTCCCTTGAGAAACACAAAATCCAGGGAGCTATGCCCACTGCCTGATGCCTCTCCAGCAGGGAGCTGTGATTTCTGTCTCAAGTGTCTCCATGTTGCTCGAGTCAGCAGGACTTGTCCTTGTCCATAGTGGTGGAGAACATGGAAGCACCTTTTAAATTGCTGGGATGAGGCTGATGCTGGTGTGTCTCAGTGCTGGATATCCTTGGTTCACCTCTACCCCTTAGCCTGAAAACGTGGGACTTGCCAATCCAAAACATGCTGGAAGCACTGAGATACTGAGACACTTCGATTCACAGAATCCCAGAACGGTTCTTGTTGGAAGGGATCTCTTAAAGCTCATCCAGTTCCACCTCCTGCCATGGGCAGGGACACCTTCCACTATCCCAGGCTGCTCCAAGCTCCATCCAGCCTGGCCTGGAACACTGCCAGGGATGGGGCAGCCACAGTTTCTTCAGGCAAGGGCCTCACCACCCTCACAGGGAAGAATTTTTTCCTAATATCCCACCTAGAACTGCCCTCCTTGAGCTCAAGGCCACTCCCCACTGTCCTGTCACTCCACCCCTTGTCCCAAGTCCCTCTCCAGCTCTCTTGGAGCTCATTTAGGCACTGGAAGGGGCTCTGAAGCCACTCTGGAACCTTCTCCAGGTTGAACAGCCCCAGCTCTCCCAGCCTGTCTCCAGAGCAGAGGGGCTCCAGCCCTGTGATCACCTTCATGGCCTTCTTGTGGTTTCTGAGCTCCAGGAGGAAATACAGTGAGAGGCACCATCCCCTGGTGTTTTCAGACTGCTCTGATGTTTTAACTCTGCCTCTTGCTCGGAATCTCAGTATCCCTTTCTGACACACATGCCTGTGCAGAGCCACATGGAGAATTACAGGCACCAAGTATTACACAGCCAGACTTTGGGACATTCTGTGTGTTTAGGCTGAATCTTGGGCCATTAGCAATCATTCCTTTCTTTTTTTTTTCCATTTTTTTTTTCCCCTCACCAGGATAATATCAGCAGCCTAAGTGGATGCTTTCTATTTAATCTTTTTCTGTGTATTCTTTGTGGTGAGAACCATGTAGTGAGCAATCCACGTGCTCCAAACAAGATAATGCAGAGATACAGCAGGCCCCCTGCTTGGCTGGAGATTGCTGGATAATATATGGCATTCTGGTGAGATAATAACCCCAAATGGAGTGAGTTTTTCTCCCTGCAGCATTTACATCAAATACTTAGGGTAGCCTTTTGTGGACAGAGAAGTCAGAGGTGGTATCATCTGACTGGAGAACAGAGAAGACTTGAAATAGGGGGATAAAAAGAGCTAGTCATTGAGATGATTTCATTTTCTTGAGCTTGCAAGGTTTGGAAGGCCGTGGGATGAAAGGGGCTGGAGGGAATAATTGGAGTTATGAAGTGTGGGCAGCGAGCTTGCTGCTGGGGGAGTTAATGAGCTCTATGAAAATGAAATCCCCAGCATGAGAACTCACTATGAAGATGATCCCTCTTGGTTTTTTTTTCTCCCCTGCTGGCTGCCAGCAGGTACTAGAAAATGGGATTTTGCCATAGATGATGCCAGGCCTACCTGCTGTCACCAGATTTCTTTCTTCGAAAGGGAGCAGAGTTTCTAGGCAAGGCAAATGCAGTGTCTGGAGCCTGCCTGTCTTCCCTAGAGCACTGACCGTGCGCTGGCAGGAGATTGCAGCGGGAGTCTGAGGGTCATTGTTGCTACTGACACCTGGGGAAGGGCTGTGAAAACAAGGGGGTGGGTTAGGGGTGATGTAAAACAGGGGAAATGCCATATTGCAAAGGGTAGGCTCAAGAATCTGGGAGAGGAAGCAGATTTTCTGCTAAACTGAGGGCTTGTGAGGGGAAATTAAAAGGAGAACAAAGACCTTGGGGCATTCCCCATGTGCCATTGATATGAGATGCTGCTGGGAAAAAGGAAAAGCCGGGCATAAAGCGTAATAAGCAAAATAAAGATGAGGAAATATTTAAGGACTCTGATAAATGCCCTTTGGGAATGTGCCACGGATTCTGGTGTTTACTCCCAAAAAGGGTGAGTTTAAATCACAGCAGGTGCAGCACAGGGGGGTTGGGAAGGGCAGGGGAAAAGGGCCTATTTTAGGCAAGGAGCTGAAAAATATCATCTGTGTTTGGCCAAGGATGTCGGGAGAGGACATGATGCCTGTCTATAAATACAGAGGGAATGTAAACACCAGGGAGGGAAGCAAGCTGATTTAACTGGAAGGGCTGTGTCAGCAGAAAACCAAATCGCTCTGAGCCGGGCAGGAGCAGATCTGAGAGGGGATCAGCACATGGCTGGGGGATTCTGGGGTGCCTGGGGCTAATGGGATTGTTGAGGGTGAAATACCTCAAAACTAATTTTGAGGCAGAGCTTGTTAAACTGATGGAAGATCTGATGGGGCCTTTCTCTGCTGGCAGCAGAGCGGGGGCTGAGCTGGGAAATCCCTTTGGGGGTGAATTACTGGGAGCTCCCTGACTTGCATCCACAACATCCCGGTGACCCTGAGCCTATGGTAATAGGAGTAGGGACTATTCATAGCACTACAGGATTCTTTATTTGTATTTTCCACACCTATCCCATGCTATTTCTAAGAAAAAATAATGGAATATTTGATTTTAATACAGGAATGTCTGAAAATGCCTTCTTGCACCAAGCTGGATGGATATCAGGATTAGCATGGGGGCTGTAGGTAGAAAGGAGCTTGTGAGGGTCCTGTGCTGATGAGCAGAAAATGCTCGTGGTGGGGGATGCTCAGCCCTGCCTGAGACAAGGATGTGTGGGCACAAACCCACTCTGAGCTGCTGCATATTGCTCCTATCATGGGAACCACAATATTACGTTAGCACCTTCTGGTAGCAGACCAGGAATGGGCAAAAATTCACTTTTTCTCAGTTAATCTGAGCATTTCCTGCAACCTGAGAGCCTCCAGACAGATGGATCATAAAGCTTTTAGGGTTTTTTTGGGATAGGCCCTCGCAGGGAAGTTTGTGGGCTGCCAACCACGCTTGAGATTTTGGAAAGGGTCGTGCGAGGGAGGTGGGAGAGGCTTCCCTGAGGCAGAAAGGTGTTTGTTCTGCAGCAGGAACAGACCCAGGAATGATTTCCCTATTTTTTTTTTCCCCATGGCATTTCAGTTTTGTTAATCAGACGAAGATCTCAGAACTGTTAATTCGTTGGTCTGGAATTAACCTCGTGATGAGGGTGTTTGGATAAAGCCTTTGGGAGGCTGTACTGTTTGGACACAAAAGGGGTTTGCTGAAGCTTATGTGGGGTCACAGTGGCCTAATTAGGATTTAGGGGAAATGGTGTTTTTGTAAAATGGGTTTTTAGGTAAAGGAAGGAGGTGGCTGGAATATGCTGTTAGATGTGGAGTGCAGCATTAAATGAGCATGTAAATGAGATGACTCTCATTAGAGAAGGGCAAGTTTGATGAACAGTTCCTGAGAGCTTTCCCTGGAATGATGCCTTTGACTTCTGCCTCCTGCCTTATTATGGCAGGACAAGGAGGCTGGAAGGCTGGGAGGGATAATGAACTGCTGGGCACGCTGGGAGAGCACGCCTTTGATGCTGGCAATAAGGAGCAGCCATTTCACCTCTGAGCCCAGCACTGGTAAATCTGAGCATCGTCCCAAAATTAATCTCCTTGGGAACATGGCAAAACCACCGTCAGGCCCCGGGGGCTGAGGTTTGGCTGAAAGTTATGGTCAGTGCTGGTGGAGGTTTTTGGCAGGGCTCGTGTCTAGGGCCCTGCTGGGGCATGGGCACGTGAGTCTCTCCTGGGTGTGCTTATGCTCAAGCCCACGGTTGCATGGGAAGTTCTTCCCAGCATCTCCCAAAATTCTCCCCAGGAGCATCTCAGCACCCAGGCCTGCCACAAGCCATGGTGGAGAGCAAGTCCAGAGGTACCTCCTGCACTTGGGATGAAGCAGTGCTGTTTTTTTCCTGCCTAAAATAATCTGGACTATTACACCTCAAGCCCTAGACCTTCTCAGCCTGACAATAGCACTTCAAGATGATTCCCCTTGAGCTCTCTCCTTGCTGAAACAACCTGTGTGTGCTGGCTGTGCGCTGCAGCCCAGCCGACCGCAAAGGCTACAGGGATGGAAGCAAAATCCCATTTGTCTTTCCTGAATGCAAACAGTTGGAGGATCAGAGATGTCCATCCCATTTAGAAGCAGGTTAGGGCAATTTTCAGATGCAGGGGATGCATTTTGCTGAATAAGGTGGTTTTTGTTACTACTCCTGCAATTGAAGATGAAAATCTTGCTTCTCATCGGCTGCCTTCCTGATATTGGTGATCACCTCCTTCAGTTTATTGGAAATAGGCTGACAGACATGGGGAGAGCCTAGGGGATTAACGGAGTGGAGCTGTCCTTACGGAATCTCTGCTGGATCCCCCAAGTGAGGCTGAAAAGGATTTTCTGAGCTCCTCAGCACTTCTGGAGGAGATTTTAAGCTCTGAGACGCATTATTTCCAGTCAGATATCCCCGCATGATGTAGATGTTCATGGTTCTCCTGATACCTTTCCTTTGAGGCAAGGAGATTGGTCCCCTGAGCATCTGGGAGACCATCAAATCCAAAGTATTTTCCTTCTGGGCCCATTTTCTGGGCCAGAAATGAAAGCTCCACACTGCTTTTCCTCATCCCTCCTACATCTTTACCGTCTAACTGTGGGTTTGTCAGGGCCAGGATTAACCCCCACAGCCATTGCAGGTTTAGGCAATGAGGTCCTGGTGTTGGTTACACCCCTCAGCAGGAACCGACATTCCCTAGTGCTGGAAACTACACGAACCAACCCTCAAATTCCAGCAGCTCCCACACTGCTCCCCTGACTCCAACTGCAGCCATTAGCAGCCCTGTAATTGTCGCTGTAATTGCAGGGGACTTGGAAACCCTGAGCCCTGCCAGAAACATAACTTAATCTTTCCTGAGCTGTTGCTTTTGAGGGCTGAGCGTGGGGATTTGCTCTTCTTGTGGTGGCAGGGGATCAATCCTGATCCCAGAGCTGGCAGGGAGGGTCTGGGTGCTGCTGCTCCCTCCCAGGGCATGACAAAGAGCCCAGGTAAGCTCGTTACAGGGGCTTATTCAGCAGATGGAGGAGCTGTTGCCAGGTAGATCTTATTGCTCATTAATATGCCATTGGCCTCATTTGTGTGCCCTGCTCACCTCTGGCTGTATCCTTGTCTGGCACAGGGATGGTTTCCAGCCCAGGCTGTCCCTGGCATCCTGTTTCCATTGTTCCTCACCTCCCCAGATGGAAATATCAGGTGAGGGACCTGGATATGGCCGTATCCATTCCTGAGCTTGAGAGATGTCCCGAATGTGGCGCTGGGTCACAGCCCCAAGGCTATGGAGAAATGATGCCCCATCCCTGGAAGTGTCCAAGACCAGGTTGGATGGGGCTTGGAGCAACCTGGGATAGTGGAAGGTGTCCCTGCCCATGGCAGGAGATGGAATGAGATGAGCTTTAAGATCTCTTTCAACCCAAACCATTTTATGAACCTATGATTTGCCTGCAAGAGATACCAAAGGTTTCTGAATTTTCTCCAGCTGTGCTCCCCCAGTGTTACAAAAACCCCTGGGGAGGGTGTTTTTGAGCATGTTGGCATGAGGACAGGTGGGTGACACAAAACACCTTGTCCTGCAGCACAGCAGGGAGAGATTTGGGGCTGGGAACCTGCTGTGTTCACCTGTAGGGTCTATCAAAGCTCCTCCAAAAAACCAAAGCCTGGCAAAATCCCTCCTGCTGTGCCATTCTTTCTTAAATGTTTGCCATCAGTACATTTGGTTCTCCATTTTCCCTGGGACTGAAGTGAGAGATTTTATAATGATTCACACTGTGCTCTGCTGAGCAGCTTCAAGCAGCAACTGGGGAGTCTGTTAAACAGGCATCCAGCCCGGAATATTTTGTACACTATCTAAATGCAGCGCTGTAATTAAAAGACATGCTTGAAGTAAATGGCAGAGCGTTTGGGGTTTGTGTTTTTTTCCCTCCTTTTTTTTTTTCCCCTTCCCCAAGGGAGATGGGAAGGCAGGTGGAAGTTGCACTGGAGTACCAAAAGGCAAAACAAGCACATTTGAACAAATAATACCCAACAACACAGGTCGACGGAATTGCTTTCAAATGCTGCATGTTCAGTTATCACCCAGGGAACTTTCTGTCTGATTAAAAATAATTATTGCTGGCATTAAATCTGTTCAGAATTACTCAGCGCAATTCGTCTCCTACCGCACGCTGCTACCATATGCCTGGTCTGTTGAGTGAAAAATGTCTCTTTTATTCGGATAAATAATGCTTTGTAAATATTTAGAGATGAATGTTCTGGATCAGTGAGCGGCTATTTTTTTCCCTGATGATAAATATGTGCAAACGAGCTTGTTTTTGGCGGCAGCTCCATTTGAGGCAGGCACTATATGGGGCCAGATTAATCCCCATGTGAGAGCGCAGGGGCCGTGCCAGGATGATTTACCATCGGGACAGCAGAAGGGTCACAGAATCATGGAAGAGTTCGGGTTAAAGGCCATCTCTTTCCAAAATTACTGCAAGGAGCAGACATACCTTCCCCTAGACCACGTTGTTCCAAACCCTGTCCCAGCCTGGCCTGGAACACTTCCAAGGATGGGGCAGCCAAAGCTTCTCTTGGCAACTTGTGCCAGGTCCTCACCACCCTCACAGCCAGGAATTTCTTCCCAATCTCCCATCCATCCCTGCCCTCTGGCAGTGGGAAGCCATTCCCTGTGTCCTGTCCCTCCATCCCTTGTTCCCAGTCCCTCTCCAGCTCTCCTGGAGCCCCTTCAGGCCCTGGAGGGGGCTCTGAGCTCTCCCTGGAGCCTTCTCCTCTCCAGGTGAACACCCCCAGCTCTTCCTGGAGCAAGCTAGCTCCAGAGCAGAGGGGCTCCAGCCCTTGGAGCAGCTTCATGGCCTCCTCTGGACTGGCTGAACAGGTCCATGTCCTTCTGATGGGGGTCCCAGAGCTGGATGCAGAACTGCAGGTAGGGTCTCATGAGAATGAAATAGAGGGGAAGAATCCCCTCCCTCACCTGCTGCCTGAGCTGCTTTGGATGCCGCCCAGGACACGTTTGGCTTTCTGGGCTGCCAGTGCACACTGCCAGGTGATGTCCAGCCTTTCCTCCACCAGCACCCCAGATCTTTCTTGGCACAGCTGCTTTCAACCCCTTCAACCCCCAGCTTGTAGCACTAAGGGTTGCCCCGGTCCAGGGGCAGAACCTTGCGCTTGGTCACTTCTGCTGCTGAGCAAGTGGGGAGAGAACTTGAAAGAATTTTAAAATCTATTAAGATATCTGCAAGGCCTTCCAACCAAACATAGTTGCATGTACCTGGATGTTGCCACGGATTTCCCTTGTTCCTGTTGCTGAAGTCCCAGGAGGATCCATGGGACACAGGCAAAGGTACAAGAGCTGGATCCCACATTGTGTCTGGATCTGACCCTACTCCCCAGTATGCCTGGAAGGAGGGTTTGTTTAAGAAATGGGACACATGAACCTCTGAGCATGCCCACACTCCTGCCTGGTGCTGACAGAGGCTCATGGGACTGGATGGGATCGTGGGTTATAGCTCCTGGAGCCGTGTGATGGCAGCGGAGCTGACACTTTGCATCTTTCCCCTTTTACACTTCAAAAGTGCTGCAGGGAAAATGCTCATCTCGGTGCCAAAAGAAGTATTTGCAGAGCACATATAAGCCCCAGGACAGCTGCTCTGGCAGGGTCCTGGTGATTCATGGAAAGGGAACACGGCTGTTGGAGGGTGCACGGAATATTTAAAGCAATGCAATTTTCACACGTTTCGTCCAGAGGTGTTAAATGAGATGAAATCTCTCCCACAGGTGAGATAACGGGCTGTGCGAGAGGTGATAGTTCAGCCAGACACATCCTTCCACTCCCAAAATGCCTCCCAGGGAGTGGAGGTGTTGGAGGGCACGTCCAGAAGATGAATTTCTTTCCCTCAGGATATGCACAGGAAGAGGGATGCAAATCCCAGACCTCTAAGTCTGCCACCTCTGTCACTTCCGTCACCTCTTTCTCCCAGGCAAATTCCAAGTGGCCGGGGATCCTGGCTCGTGCTGCCGGCCTCTGCGAACACCCTCTGGATGTATTTGCTCTGTATTCCATTAAAGCACGGAGGCAAACAACGGGCATTAATGAATTCCTTCGTTTATGATGACAATACGTTTTTGAGTCCTTCTATTGATTTGCCGAGCAAGCTGATAAAAAGAGCAAACCTTGCAGTATTTACCGCCCCGAGCCTAAGTGTGATGTCTGAATCAACAGAGCCTGTTTGCTTTTCAAAATTCAAATGAGGACAAAAATAATCTCCTTTCCAGGAGGCCGGCAGGCCCCTGCAGGAGGGGTTTTGCCAAACTCACTCCAAGAGATGTCACAGCCGGAGGCCAACCTGAAGGGCCTGGTTGGTGTAACTGGGATTTCCCCGAGCTTTGGGGTCTGTCCTGATGCACACAGGAGCAGACGCTGGGTCAGGCTGTGCAAACGGGAAACCAGAGCAAAAAAGATTTTGACAGTCAGCTGAGTCATCAACTCCACGTGGTTAATTAGGCATAGTTCCTAATCAAAGTCATTATTTACCTTGGAAAGCAGCAGACTGGGATGCTCCAGCCTGTGCCAAGTGCCGGGCTGGCCTTTGATGTGTTTTCTAGGGAGGACAGTGGGAAATGGAGGCATATGGTTCCTTTGGGCACATGGAGATAGGAAAAAACCCATGAAATGAAGAAACTGGAGTGACTGGGACGGTCACTGTCACCTCTGGTGCTCTGGGTTTCTTCCACACTGTCCCATGTTCAGTGGGAGCTGCAGGATGGAGAGGGATGAGCAGTGTGAGCCCGGCTGACCATAGGCTGGATCAAAACCACCCTGCTCAGATTAACTACAAAAGAAAAACAAACCAAAAACCCGAAAGAGGATTAAAGAATTTCCTTTCTCTCTCTGGAATATTGGTGACCACAGGCCATGCTTCTGCCCCCGTGCTCGCATCTGAGAGCAGATGGAGCAAACTCATCCTCTGCTTTCCATGCCAAAATGCAGCAGCATGCTCAAGCCTTGACCAAAGAGGCCGTTACAAAGGCAAGTCAAAGCCTTGATTTAAACCAGCTTGTTCAAATATTTTCTTGCTCCTTGTGGTTGGATTCCAGAGTTTTACTCCCTGATTACTTTAGTCTGGAAAAAAAAAGGGAGAGAAGAAAGGCCTGATTCAGTGATGAGGGCACAGCGCTGCTGAGCACAGGGTGCTACAGTTTCCCCAGGAATCCTTTCGTGTCTCAGAATGCCCTGCTGTAAATAAAAACAACCAAAGATTGTTAAAGATTGAGAGAGATAGTTTTGCCCATCTTAACATGTTATAGGATGCTTTCTGGGAGAGTGAAGTTTGGGAGTTGCTCCATGGACACTATTAGCAGTTGTGGTTATTGATGAATATCCTGGGCACCATCAAATTGGTTTTGTTCAGGATCCTGAAGGGACTTTGGGTTTCCTGGACACCCCATGGAGTGGGGCTGTGAGGACTCTTCCCATGTTTTTTGGTCCTCTGAAGTGGCAGCTGTGGGAGGGCAGGGGAGGCTCTGGGGCTGTGCTGGCTCCATCAGTGACTCCAGCTTAACTCACAAATTATTTATGGTCATTACTGGCTTCTCATTCTTGGTGTCATGCAGATGCTCCAAAAGCAAAAACCTCCCAGTTAGCTCATCTTGATGTCCAGGCTCATATATATATATATATATACATA
>WBMY01009412.1:186506-197169 GCA_013397315.1 Donacobius atricapilla
ATTTTTAGGAGGAAGGAAGCAGCTGATGGTGGCGTGTGCTCGTCCCAAACAAAGATAAAGAAGGGTGCTCCAAATAACTCTGTTCATGCTGGCAAGGGGTATTTTTAACCAGTAACATGACACAAAAATAACACAGACGGCTGGGGAAAAAAAAAAAAAAAAGAGAACGGCTGCTTTGATGGGAGAGGAGTTTGCTCTGATTCATGGGGAAGGCAAGAAACATTTATTTTGCAGCCCTCTCCCAGCTCCCCATCAGCCAAGCCATTCCCAGGAGGTGTTACCCACGGTGTTTGCATGGACATGGGGGATGATTTTAAATGGCTGCTATAAAGTAATAAAGGTTGAAAGGTCAGGCTCGGGTATAAACAGCCCCCAGGAGCCTGTTTTTACACCCTGGCCATGCCCTGAACCAAGAAAGGACTGGTCAACTTCATGAGCTCCTTCCTCCAGAGATGCTTTGGACATCTGGGTGTTCTGGTTGACGCTGTCAAAAGGCAGAAAATACTGCTCTGAGTCAGTGCCAAACCAAGAAATGACCTTTTCCCAACACTCCTGCCTGCAGCCTTCTTTCCTTCCCCGCTGTGCTGTGGAGCCAAGGCTCCCCTGGACTGTGCCCTTGGTAGGGAGAGAGCTCTGGCACATCCTTTAGGGTGTCTGGGGTTTTCTAGCTCTGATAAGAACCTCCATGGCTTTGGGGCAATTTTTGTACATGCTTGACAGCTGTTTAGGGGTTGTTTTTTTTTTTTCCCCTTAGTGAAGAGCAGGAAATGAGCTGGGGTACGGATGGGATGTGCAGCGTGTGGGGGAAGTTTTGGAAAGAGCCTCAGACCCCAGAGCTAGGTGAGGCATGTGGAGACTCCTGGGGATGTTGATATCCAGGTGGAAAAGCAGGAGTATCCCCTTGCAGGTACACACCCACACACGCAGAGGGGAAATTAAGGTTCTCTGGTGGTTGTCAGAGCATCGTTTGGGGAGAGCAGTGGGGAAAACGAGCAGCTGTGGAGGGAAATCACGGTCTGTGCTCACGGAGCAGCCCCAAGGCTCCGGTGTCTCCAGTGGTGCTGTGATGTGAGCCAGGTCCTTCCCTCTGCCCTCCCCTCCGGGATGAGTAATGGAGCAGGGATAACCTTTAACGTGTCCTGGGGACTCTCCCAGCTCCTTGTTTTAAGTGTTTTATTAGCAGGGATCAGGATGGAGTAAAAGCGCAGGGGTGTGAAATGTGGAGGTGTCTGCTGGGGGTTCCAAGGAGACCCCCCCCAAGAAATGCACTCAGTTCCTACAGCAGCATCCACATTTGCTGGGGAGAGAGCCCTGTAACTCAGCTTTCCTCAAACTGCAGCAACCCCCAGTAAATCTTACTTGTGTTTTAAGGCTCAAAAGCTCCAGCGGCTCTGGGAGGCTTTGCCACAGCATTGCAGTGCCTGGAGGGAGCCTCTGCCCAGCTGATCCTTGTGGTGCTTGGGCTGTGCCTGGAGTGGGGTGTCTGGCCCTGGAGCAACCCCAAGGCAGCAGAAATTCAGTCAGAGTGAGGACCAAAAGGCACCTTTCTAGCTCAAAACTGGCCCCTCGCTTTTCTCAGTGCTTCGCGGGACAGGGTGATCGCAGAGCACAACACAGAATCATTTAGGTTGGAAGAGACCCTTAAGGTCATCCAGCCAATTGTTCATCCAGCACTGCCAACCATGACCCCAAGTCCCACGTTTCTGGTTCCACTTATTTGTGCAATGGCTTGGAGAGGGAAGTCCTGGCCCGTGAGTGGGACATTTTTCACATTCAGGGGTGCAAATAATGACCTCAAGCATGATGGGCTGAGCCTGGTGGGTGCTGAATTTCCATAAATAAGTCCTTTACTGTGGGAGAGGGGAGTGTCATACCAAGGTCTCTCTATTTCAGGCTTACAAATAAATTGCATGGTGTGATTTTAGGGCTGTCCTGTGCCAGGAGCTGGACTTGATGATCCTTGTGAGTCCCTTCCAGCTGAGGATATTCTGGGATTCTGTGATAAAGAATCTCTTCCCCATAACCAGTGAGACAGAACTGCACTCGGGTCGGTGAATCAGAGGCGAGCAATTTATGTCAAGATTTCCCCTCTCTGGCAAATTATAATGTTCTATATTGTCATTATAGGATTATGATTATGTCTAATAAGCAGGAATTTTGGGTGCTGGCAGCGCTTTAAACTTCACTGCAGTGATTTCTTTGCCTGTCTCGAGGCAAAGGCAGGCAGCAAAGTCACACGGGAGAGAGCTCTGTGGTGGCCCAAAATGAGGTGGGGTTTGGGAGGTCAGGATGAAAGGGACCATTGTGGGGGCTTGTCTGCTGCCCAGCACATGAAGGACCTGGCCTTCAGCAGGGCTCATCATGTGCCAGCCCTAAGCACAGTTGCTGACCTTTGATTTTGGTTCCAGGGGTGATGCTCAGCCCATCAAACAGCCCAGGGATGCTTCAGGCTTTGAAGTCGTGGGGTTTGGCAAAAGAGTGTGATCATTCAAGGCAGCACAAGGTCTGTGTCAGGGGAGGTTTAGGTTAGAAATTAGGAAAAGGTTCTTCATCCAGAGCGTGGTTGAGAACTAGAACAGGCTCCCCAGGGCAGAGGTTGTGGCATGAAGCCTGTCAGAGTTCCAGAAGTGTTTGGACATTTCTCTCAGACACATGGTGTGACTTTTGGGGTTACCCTGTGCAGGGCCAGGAGCTGGACTTGGTGATCCTTGTGGGTCCCTTCCAACTCAGGATATTCCATGATTCTATGATTCTGTATGCTAGAGAAGCCTTTTGGGCACCTGAGCTAATTCAATTCCTCCACTACCTACAAAATAGTCCTGCATGAGTTATTTAATTGTATTATTAATTTCTCATAGGTACTGAGAAGTTTCAAAAGATGAAATCTCAAAACACCAATGTCAAATTAAAAAAAAAAAAAAAAAGTTGAATGCTTTCTGTGATTTGCTGGTCTTTCCAGTGTCAGTCTTAAGATTTTGGGGGTGTTGGTGTAGACTTTAATAACTGCAGGTGGTAAGACTGGATTTAAAGGTCTATTATTGGTATATTAAATTTTTGGTATTTAGTTATGTGTCATTTGTATGAAAATTGAAGCCACCTTCTCCCTCAGATCTCCTGCTAATAGTGTTGTTTTAATTTAGGCTTGTTAATGGGCCATGTAATTTAAGGACAAATCCCTGTCTTTGAAGCATTCCCAATCACTTCAAGTCCCTCATCAGCACTCAGGACCTTCCTGCCTTTGCAGAAGGAGGCAGATGGAAAATATAGGGGCCTACAGAGGCAAACTACATATGGATATCTCCAGCTCCAAGGAAGGGTTATGTACGTGTATGTGTGAGTGCCCAGACATGCCCAGGATATCAGGGATCTGTTCTAGACGCATCCCTGGAAGCGTCCAAGGCCAGGTTGGACAGGTCTTGGAGCATCCTGGGCTAGTGGAAGGTGTCCTTGACCTTAGCAGGGGTTTGGAATGAGATAGGCTTTAAATTCCCTTCCAACCCAAACCATCCTGGGATCCTATGAAGATGTGGAATGTCTTTGGGAAGGTCTGTCTCCTTGTTGGAATAGCCCTCAAACCCCACAGTGCTGGGATAAATTGCTGGGACAAGAGATCCAGGTAGTCATGCCCAGCTCAGCAGCTGATGCTCCAGCTAGGAATTCTTCTCCAAAATTTTGTCTCCTGGGCTTTTCCTTCCACTGCCTCCCTGATGGTCTGCTGGGCTCCTTCAGCACCAGGAGGAGGAGGAGAAGGAGAAGATGGAGGAAGGCTGTCACACAGCACTTGCTCTTCCCAGGATTTTACAGCATCCATGTCTGCTCCTGCGCTTCTCACCACATCCTTCTCCTCTGCAGAAGGGTCTCATGTTCCATGCTGCTGTCTGGTCCTATTTCCCCACCATAGCTCCTGGAAGGGAGGCTCTACATCTCCTGTGGCTTTAACTCATCCACCTCTCACCGTGCAAGACACAAGAGCACCAAGAAGCACATGAACAGATCTCTGATAATTTATGGCCCAGCTTGGGAACTCCGTGGCTTCTGGATGCTGCTAAGTGGTTCTGCAAATGAAACAGACATCATCCCTTCAGGATTTGAGCTGATAGTTTTATTTTAGGCATTTTTCCCAAGGGGAAAAGATAGAATCCACACTTTAATTCTTCGCTGGTACCTGTTCCTCCTGAAAAATGTTGCTGGACTGAGTCATGAGGAGAAGGAATGTGTCTGGGTGCAGAGTCAGTTGCCACCACGTGGGATTTATGCCACGGAAAACACCATTCCATCAGGACGTAGCTGCCATGGGCACCTTATCAGCATGATGGGAAGTTGCATTTATCCTGCTGTGTGGATGCAGAATGGGCACCTCCACAATTAATCCAGAGCCAATGCCTCACTGGAGAATTTTGTGCCTGTGGAGGTAGGAGGAATCTCATTAACACGAACTTCAGAGGGACCCAGCCCTGCCAGTCAGAAGACAAATGCAGCAGCGCTATCACCATCTATCAAATGGAGAATGACCTTTGCTATCCATTAGGATGAAATGAAAAGCTTTGGGCTTTAACTTGGTTAAAATGCACATGGCTGTCTCTTTAGATCCTGGAGCCAGCACATTGCTGAGATTAATCAAATTGTGCATTTTGCAAGTGCTTAAGCAGTATTGTTATGTAACTGCATCTCTTCTGGCTTCAAGACAGAAAGCAGAATAATTACACCGAGCCTGACTGGGGAATCATCCTGCTGTGGTCAACAGCTGAGGAGGCAGGAGGAGTGTGGAGCCAAGGGCCAGCCCCATGTTCTTCAATCTTGAATTCAGCTTTTTTCTGGTCAGAATTAAATATGTGGGTCTCTAAGGCTGTGTGTGTGCCCAGCAGGGCCCAGCTGAGGGACATGGGTGCATCTCATTGTGGTCTATCCTAAATCCCCCCACAGAGAGGGGGTGTAGGAATGGGTTTTTCTGGTATTTCACTTTGAAAAATGCTGATGTGCCAAGGAAAGGTATCCATGCTGGAAAGAGGGAGAAGAGAGCGTTGCTCTGCTGGCATTGGCCACCAGAGAGGAGACCCACAGAGCGAAGCAGGGCCTGGTGGGGGTCTGTGCCTCTGGGGTGGCTGAGGAATGGGCTGGATGCCAGTGAAAACATGCCTGGAAACCCCTCTTTCCACCAGCTATTTTAGCAAGAGAGCTCTGACCATGGGTCCCTCCTCTTTGATCACACCTTGTCTCTGAGACAAGCACAAACTCAGCCGCTCCCTGAGAGAAGGAATTACTCAGATCATCATGTCCAAGGTGTTGTAGTCAGTGCCTCAGTGTCCCAATGGAGATCATCCAGTGGCGTCCCTCTAGCCATGGTATTGGGACTGGCTGGAGCTGGATGATCTTTAAAGGTCCCTCCCAGCCCAGACCACTCCATGATTGTAAATCCTCACACACCCTCCCTGTGTGTGTCTTCCCCTCCCTCTCTCCCCTCAAGCTCTTTCCTGCTTTTCTCCTCTTCACAATGAAGCCCACCTCCATCCTGGTGCTGTGTGGGCTGATAATTTGGGACCATCTGTGGCATGGGCAACTCTTGGTGCTCCCATGCCACAGATGAATCTATTTTTCTGCCTAACCTCTCGAGTATTTCTATTTTCTTGGCAATTATTGGCATAAGGTGCAGACAATTCTGCCAAGCTGTGCAGTCAAGGCAGTCAGATGGTGACTGATACCTTCTTCTCTTTACCTGAGAGCTGCACCCAACTCTGCATCCCTGGATTTTCAACCATTGCTGCTCCACGGGAAGTCGTATTCTGCTGTACAGCCAAATCCCATTCGATGCTGACTTGAGCAAAAGCAGGAAACGCTTGGAGCAAACAAAACAAACCCCAAAAGACTGTGCAGCTGTGTGAATTAGGTTGGATGGAATCAGTCTGAGGTGTCACTTTATAGTCCCCTGGTTAGAAAAACTGCTGTGTTTATAGGTTGTAACCCCACCTGTATTTATTTCAGTGTCAGTCTAAGCAGACGCTTTACTTAAGCCTATAAATATATATATTTTTTTTGCCTGCTTAAAGTATCTGCTTATTTACAAACAGAAATTAAATCCAGTTTAGAGGATATGATGTAACAGGGTCTTATATTGAAATAACGACAAGCTTTGGGTTCCAGCTGGTGTAGCTCAGCTGGCAGATAAGACCAAAATACTACTACATATAGACAAGCCTAGAAATAAACATATATTCTTGTAGCTTCAGTGCAAAAGGCAAGAAAAAGTGATGATGAGGAGAGCTGGACTCTTGTAAATCAGTGAAGCACCATTGGCTGATCTGACAGGAGTTGAACAAAGAGGAGCTGATACCTCAGTGGAAATCAATCCCTTAATGGACAGTTTCCCTTGTCTGTTCCTGGAGTTGATGCAAGTCTCTGGGAGGATCTAAAGTGATTAGCTGGAAATACATCCTTGTTTGAGCAGGGTCTTTAGGAAGAGTCTCTTTAACTCAAGTTGTGTGAACTTTCATTCTGACGGTGGCATCAGATAAATCACCTCTAGAGCAGGCTTGATCCTGGATTTCTGTTACATCAAGTCTGGAGGAATTTCCTCATGGAAAGGGTTGTTAAGCATTGGAATGGAGTGCCTGGCGAGGTGGTGGAGTCCCCATCCCTGGAAATGTCCAAGGAACTACTGGACGTGGCATTTAGTGCTCTGGTCTGGGTGACAAGATGGGGACAGTCACAGGTCAGACTCGATGACTTCAGAGGTCTTTTCCAACCTAAATGATTCTGTGCTTCTGTGATATAGGATATGCTATTTATGTCTGTGTGCTGGTAATAAACAAGTTTGCATCACTCAGTTACAAACCCATATGCAAAAGCCATTTCCAGTGTGGTCTGTGAATACCTGGAGGAGCTGTGTGGCACCGGATCCACGTCCTGCTCGGACCCTGCTCTCCCCTGGGAATGCCTCTGCTCTGAGAAACTCAGCTAGGAGCCTTGAACGGGAACCAGTGACTAAATATTAACTCAGAAGAAACAAAGGCCCCATTTAGATGTAAATGCAATTGGGGGGGGAGAGGGGGAAGCGGGGGAGAAGAAGGAAGGAAACAGAAATGCATAAAATGGGAGTTACAAGCAGAATTATTTCTTTGCAGATTCTGTTTTCCAGACTTCCCTCAGCGAGCTGTCAGCAACACTCCACATATTTGTGCAGCCCGATAGCTGCGAGGCACAAGTACATTCTCCAGGAATGGGGGGTGGAACTGGATGGTCCTTAAGGCCTTTTCCAACCCAAACCATTCCATAATTCTGTGATTGCAGATCTGAGCATGGACATCAGCACCAGGCTGCTCCCGAGGTAGAGCAACGGGAAGATGCAGCAGGAAAACCCTGCAAATCTAACAGAGTAGTTTCCTCTTTGCCAGTAACACAAGATGCACCTTGCCGGGAAGTGTCAACACTTCAGCATTTCCAAAACAGGGTCTGTCAGACCTCTCTGCAGGAATGCTAATTGCTTTTAGTGGTGAGGCTGCTCAGCTCAGCGGACAGACCCAGGTGCCTCTGGCCCTGTCTCAGTTCCTCTGTGATCAGCCTGTCCTTGAAAAGCAAGTTGTCCATCGGTGCCACCCATCTGCCTTTCTTTGGGTGGGGAGCTGTCAACGCTGGGTCTGAGAGTTTGCAGCTCCAGGAAAGGCTGCAGCAAGCTGGAGATCATCAGATCTGAAAAGGCAGAGCTCATTTGTCTCCCTGACCTGCAGAATGAGTGCTCAAGGTGTGCAAAATGAGGTTAAACCAATGTAATATATATTGTTCTAGCTTTTTCCCCCTCTTCTGTTGGTGTCACTGGCAATAACTGACCAAGATGGAGATCTGTGAGAGAAGGGAAACTGCACACTCAAGGTCAATGTTTTTTCTGAGCACCAATGGGAAAAAAAAGAGCAAAAAGTCCAACCTCTGCCTCAAAACCCCGAGCCCACCAAATTTACACCTCTAAAAGGGGTTTCTCCACCGTTGCTCACACCAGTCCAAGTGTTGGCATCACACCTGTGCTTGCCCAGCTGCCGTGACTGCAGGTGTGAGGGGTTACCTGTGTCCTACCTTTGACAAGCAGGAACACCCTCTTTTTCTATCTTATTTTTTCCACTTGCTGGGAAAATGGGGGCAAATCCAAGAGCCTGTCATCCAGGTGCATGGGCTTCAGCAGCTGCTGCACACTGAGGGCACAAACATGAGAAGAAGGTGTTCAAGAGCTCTGCCAAGGGACCCTGCTCTGTCAGGGCTCCCGGCAAACCTTGTTTATTCCCGCCTTGAATTTTTCCTGCGGATGAAGAGCATGTTATCCTTGGAGACACAACCCAGAGCTGTGCTTGCAAATTGAAATCCTGGGCCCTGCATGCTTCCTGGGAAGCAACAGATCAGTGGTGAACACTCACAGCACGCTGCCCTTCACAGGGGCACGTCTGCAGGGGCTTTGCTGCTTGCAAGGGTCTCCTGCTCCACAGTGGGGGAAAGCGTGGTTTTCCTCTGTTGGTTTGTTAATTTTTTTTTTTTTTTTTTTTGTAAAAGGCTTTACAGGCTGGGATTTGGAAGCATTCCCAGTTTTTGCAAATAAAACTGTTGAGTCTGTCTGAGAGCGTTGGAAGAGGAATCTCAGGAACGTGGGAGCGTTCTCCCTGGAGCCCCTCTGGAGTTCCTCCTCCTGTTGCTTCAAAATATTCCTAAGGCAGTGGTTGTTCTGCACATCTCCAGGTGCTGGAAACAAAGGAGAAGTGAGACCTTACAGCAAGTTTGTTTGGCAAAAAATACAGGCCAAAATTAAAAGCAGGATTTTCCCCTGCAGTTCCAGCACCAAAAGAAGGAAATATCAAACCCCGATTCTGCACGAGTGAGGGCAATGATGGAACAAGTTCCCCGGAGAAACTGTGAATGCTCCAACCCTGGAAGTGTTCCAGGCCAGATTGGACAGGGCTTGGAGTGACCTGGGACAGTGGAAGGTGTCCCTGCCCATGGCAGGGGTGGAAGGAGTTGATCTTTAATGTCCTTTCCAGCCCAAACCAATCTGTGACGCTGTGACAAAATATCAGCAGTGGTCCCTGCATCGGTGACTATAGTTTGTGAAAGACCCTCAGCACATCATTTTTCCCCACTTTTCATGTCCTCACACAACGTCAGGACAGCTAAACAGCTTCCAGACTTGGATGGGACTTGAGGAAGCCAAGAGAAATCCAAGGAGCTGGGATAAAAGGCTGCAGTTGTCTCCCAGGCTGTCTGTATTAAAATGAGAGACATTCCTTGCTTGTTGTTCCCCATCCACATGAAGGATATGATGACTAATCATTAAATTTTATGGAACAAAAGCTCACGGGCATTTTATTCAGTTTTCTGTGACTTGGGAGTCACGGACAGTTCAGGAATGTGATGAACCCTGAGAAGAAGTTTTATCTTCTTAACCAAGGACTGGAGCCATGCAGTACCACCGACGGGATAATCTATTTCCTCCAGGCTGCTGCCTTAAAAATGTCAAAAAGTTAAAGAGATTTGAGTAAAAATAGAACACGACATCCTGGATGAGGGAGGAAGGCTTTGTGTCCGATGGGAAGCCAGGGAAGGCAGGAAGTCACCAGGCAAAGCCCAGCACTATCAGCGAGGCCGGCTCGCATGGGGACCTGCAGGCAGGGATGGGAGGAGGGGGAACAAACCTCGTGGGAAGTTAAAAATCCGACCCGGCTGTTATTCTTGGTGGGGGAAATGTTGGGGTCTCTGCTTGTTCTTGCTGCTCTGCCATGTGCATGGGGTCAAAATGAGATGGGTACCAGGGCTGGGTTGGCTCTTGGGGGGACAAAACCCCTTCTGCTTCCCACGGCAGCATCGGCGTGAACAGAAAACCCTGGGATTTATTGCTCAAAGGCCATCCCAGCAAACAGGAGCTCTTGGAATTTCCATTAGAGCAGCAATGGATGGGCAATGCCAGTGATGCTGGGATGGAGATGTGGAGTCATGGAGAGCTGAGGGGTGGCCTGTTTCCAGGGCTTGGTGCTGAAATGTTGTCTTGGTATAATTGAGTGAAGAAGACTCAGCCTGTCCTCGAACAGCAAATTAAACACAACTTTGTGGGCTTGGTGGTTTGCTGCCAAGTGCCAATACAGCTCCATAGTAATGGCTTTTGACAGGATTATTCTCCCTGTTTTTGGCAGGAAGCAGCTCTTTGGCCTTAATCCTGCTTGTGGCTGAGGGAAGAAACCCAGCGTATCCCACGTTTATACCAACGGTGTAACTCCCAAATGCTGCTTAAATCCCAAATTTTCAGAGCGGAGCAGAGCAGAACGACCTCGCATTAACCCAAAAACGCTGCCAGGAGGCAGGGAGAGGTGAGAACCCTTCATGCACATCCCAGGGTGAAACTCAGTCTACCTCATGAACAGGAATTGCCCTGTGTAACTGTGGGCATCCATCTTCTCAGTATGAATACAATGTATAAACATCACAATAAATATAAAAAATATAATATTTTATATAGATATAAAAATATGATATGTAAAAATTAATGTGTGAGGTTCTTAAATCAACAACTTCTAAAAAATTTTTAATACTGGTAGTGAGCTCAATATTTAAATGCCTGAAATGGGGTAAAACTCCCAAACAATAGGCTTGGAAATGGGAAAGCAAAACAGATTTGAAGCGGTAGGATTAGGAGGGGAAA